>JAHHUM010000578.1:0-349906 GCA_036173005.1 Crenichthys baileyi | reverse complement strand
CAGAGCTAGCAACGACCCTCGGCGTAATGAGCTCCACCTAAACCCAGCCACCACATGGATCCGTGCTCAGGCCTCTGTAACTGTGCTGCAGAGTGAGTGGTCAGTGTTGAGCAACCCACCCACCCAGTTCCTGTGTGACTCAGCCTCTGCAGACGGTAGCTTCCTCCGTATGTGCCATCCTCCCCTGCAGACCTGAAAGTGAAGGAAGGCAGAGGAATAGTTGTATTATTGTCTGCAGCTCATACCCTAAATCAGTCCTCCTTCGTCCATCCACCGTGTAGAGCCAGCCTTCCCCTTTATTCCCAGTATTCATTCTTTTATCCTTCCAAACATTTCTTTAAATTTTTTTTACTTTGATAAATTGTTTTCTTTAGATTGTAAGATATGCCAGTTGATTTAACTTGCTCATTTGTTTAAATAGAGACAAAATACAATTATCACAATGTAAAGAGATTCAATGTAAATTTAGCTGACTAAGCCAATAGATGAAATTTCAACTTTGTTTTAATAAGGCATCCAACATAAAACATATGAAAAAGATCAATACTGCTATGAAACAAATCAAAACCTTCCTGCGACATATCACATTTTTTTAGTCTATTTCAGGATTTGGGCTTTTAGAAATTAACATGAAAATAACCTTCATACATTTAGTGGATTTTAAATTTTGTTGAAGTGTTTGATCTTATCATCTGACTGATTATTTGTAACATGAATTCCTCATGAGTAACAATCCAAAAATATCATTTGTATATCATAAAATAGCACATCTGAATATATTTGAGCAGTCTCTTTGCATAAGCACAAAAAAACTGTTTTGTAAAATTGGTAATTAAAAAGTAAAGCTTGAGGATACCACTGACCAAACTGTTCCTCATCTACATTTTGACATCTAAGGCTAAGATGCCTCTACCAGAAGTAGTTACGACACTGTATGCCGTAACTACTGTGTATACTTGGTAAACGTTGAAAGTTTACAGGCCTTTTTATCTGTACAAAAAGAATAAGGAGAATTTGAGCAGAGTACCATCTCCAATGAGAACCTTTTGTTTATTGTTTTTTCTGCTTTAAACATCAAAAGCTCCTGTTTTATGTAAGACCAATCCTGCCATAATTAAGAATATAAATAAATGCTCAATAAATAAACAAGCATACGATTAAATACAACGAAAATTAAAGTTATTTGAGCTGCAGGTTTTATTATAACCTGTTTGTTTTGATCAAATAATAATAACGAATTAAAAAATCGGTTGACTTCTGCTTGCTTTTCAACACTTTCTTTGCTATATTTGTCTAAAGAGAGGTAATATTAGGATGCCTGACAGGACTTGTATGTACCGGTATATTGTTGCTTACTTCCTTCAAAACAAGAAGTCCTGGCTAGCATTAGATTTTTATTTGCTGAGCTGTCTCTCTTTGTTCCAGAGCCATCAATTGCTGTCTCTGAATCGGTCATTATTATCCCGGAAGTGGACAGCATCTTACTGCAGTGCAACCTGACCAGTACCTACAGTGCCCCCCAGGAGAGCTACTGGATGAAGAACGGGGAGGAGATCTCGGGAACACGCAGCCCAAACAAGAACACTGAGCACAGGTGGAGATATTAATGCGTCAGTGATAAATATAAGGTTTCGCAGCCTGCTATGGGTAAACTTGAGGTTCTTTTCTCATACACAGGATTAACAGACCTAGAGGAGATGATGCTGGTGTCTACATGTGTGTCTACAACTTTGACATGGTCCCTCCTGCTAACGCCACCATCGAAATAAAATGTAGGTGTTTATTTATGAGCTGTGGGCACATTTGCTGTTAGTCAAAGCTGCCTTGAGCCCTCGCTGCCCTGTCATGTGGGGACCTGTGATTTCAAACGGCTCTGCTGGCTGCTCAGGGGCAGCCAGCGCCCTTGACACCTTCATCCAGCCAACACCCGGCTCAGTGGCAGCAGATGGTGTCTTGTTTGCCTGATGGCAAGGGATTATGTCTCAATGGTAAAATCCGGTCGGCCTTTGCTGCTGTCACACTTGCATCGCTATGGAGGCAAATTGGATTTTCCTGAAGTAAAGAATTCATAGATTAAATCATAAAGCTTGATATTTAAATTTATCACTTGCTTCTTAATAAATAGATTCAGTATGTGAAGGATATTTTTGATGCAGAATTTAATGTAAGGCTTCATTAATATAGAATATTTCAGCTTAAAGGGCAAATGTTATTTTTTAGAGCCAAAAATCCTAAAAATATTGAAACCATGACATATGAATAAATCACAATCTACATTTCCACTAGGTTTAAAAGGGAATAATTCATTTTAAAGGGTACTTATCTTACACAAAAATAGCCTTTAGAGCATTGCCTTCTAAAACAGGAAGCGTTTACTTTTATGGCCGATTACATAGCCTGTGACTCCATGGCTCTTGATAGAAAACAGATTGTTTTTCTTGACAAAAAAGATCTTTTCAACCAGATTATGCTGAATGGAGGTGGGGCGGCTTATTGGAAACAAGCTAAAAGGATGTAGTTTGCACTTTTCCAGCAAAGATCATTCAAGCTGTAAATGTGTGTGAGCTCCGTGAAAGTAAACGGGTGAAGAGGTTGGATTTCTCCTCACCCACCACAAACAGTCTCTTTGTTGGAAACACTTCTGTATCAAAGAGTTTGAATCTTGGATTTAAAGAAGGCATCAACCCAAAAGTTGAGGGACAACACAACTTATGCCATGGCCATTACAGATGGGTCAAGAAGGGAGTCAACAGCCTGACCATGATGAGACTAAATGTGCTGTTTATTAGCATTAAGTTTAGCAGTTAAACGAGGTCTTTACTGGGTCCCCAAGCTGGCACATTATTTTTCATGACTTCCTTCTCACTCGATAACTCACTTTATAAATCTTTACTTTATGAACTTAGACTGGAGCAGGAGTTTGGTGTTCCAGATGTAATTTTATCACTTTTCGACATCTTTCAGCTGTGTTGTCTCTTAAGCAGTGGTTGTGTGAATATGCACCGAATTACACCATGCTGTGTTAATGTTTTGCTGCTGGTACTTTTTCAATTTCTTGGTAAATTGATGCCATTATTTATGTAATCTTGCAGAGGGGTTTCTTTTGGTTTATTATCTCTTGGAGAATAAGTAAAAAAAACTGCAATATCTTCTGTCCATTCTTGTTTCTTTAAAGAATGTCCAAATTATTTTCTGTGTTTCAGCTGCTCCCATGATTACAGGCCATAAGCGTAGTGAGAATAAGAACGAGGGCGACAATGCTGTGCTCTACTGTAAGTCTGTGGGCTATCCTCACCCTGTCTGGACCTGGCATAAGATCGACAACAGTGGCATAAGGGTATTTCATAAATAATGTCAGAATACACAGTTTCATGAATAAAAATGCATTTATTTCTTAATTTTATGCTTATTTTTAATATTATTTACTGCAATTCAAATGTACAATACTATTTATGTTTACATTACTTTTCTGTGTATTATTATTATTATTATTATAAAAATGAACTTCTCAAAAGATAAAGGCGTATATAACAAGAGGACCTTTTCCATCACTGATACCTACAAATATGAACTTGTAAATATTTATATATGGTCACTATGAGTTGTTTTTTTTCCCCCTATTATTCACACTTCTTATCTCTCCCTTTTTAACACTCAAATAGATTCAAAAATCAGTAATGTGTAAAAAGAGGGACTGAGCAGTTTATAAATATTAATTGGTGGTTGATTTTATTGCCTGGAGTACATGCACTGATACATCTGCTGCTCCTGCTTGATTCTGTGGAGGGTCTTAGGGGTTTGGAGAAGGTCCCAGCTGACAAAAGGGGAAGTAGCAGGGTACATCCTGTACAAGCTTGCATGCCTTCAACCAAGGCCAATCTAGAATAAAAAAAAAGGCAAACCAACAAAAACTAATTCACATAATAGCTGGAAGTTGGAAGAAAATCAAATCAACGGGTCAAGAATCTACAGGAACAGTCCAGGGGATCGAAAGATTTATAGAAATAAAACTCTCTCTAAAGACAAGAGACGCTACTAGCAAATGTCTCACTGAAAGCAATGCATGAGAAAAACCTCATGGGGAAATCAATGCAGGGGTCACCTCTAAGCCTCTAAAGCCCACCATCGTGAACAGGTTGTCACTACATCTCCCAAATCCAAGTTAAAACTGTTGGCCTCCATGACTCGAACAGCTATCTGAGCAGAAGGTAGTGCTGAAGATTAGGAAGTCAAAATCCAATTGTGTTAAGCCACCATTTGTTTAACAACTGTAATGTAATATTGTGGGTTCTCAGAAGATCCTTGTGAGGCAGCGTTTAGGGCAAGAAACGGCTGCATAAAATATCAAATATTTATGGTGTATTTTCAAAAAAATAAACTAAAACACTGCTTGCTCCAGCACAGCCAAACTAAAATGAAAGAATTAGGAATTATGTATTCACTGCTGGAATGTTAAAAATAGTCCTGCAGCAAAATGTGAAGTACTGCTTTAAAGGCTGTGATGCAAAATTTAACGGCTCCCTCCGCACTTACTGGCATCCCCTTAGTCGAGCTGTGTAAAACAGCCTGACAATATGTTATTTGTAATTTTTTTAAAGAAATGAAAAGTAATTTTTTTTTGCAAAATCCACCTCACTTAATAGCAGCCCTAAGAATTTCAATTAAAGAAATGAGACCTAATATTTCTTAAATAAATTTTACTACTTTATGTTGATTAGAGTGTCTAGGAAAGGCAAGAGAAGTTGAAAACAAATCTCTTGACATCTTTGCATGTCTCCATAACAACCATTAAAAATGCTATATACATGCTAACTGGTTGTGTGAAAGGCATGCCAGGAAAAACCTTTTTCTTACCTAGTGCCTAAACAAGAATGTCTGTAGATGGCAAAAATGGTATAAGGACTTTTGAAGGCATTGTTTGCTTTGGTCTGATGAGACTAAAATTGAGTCCATCAGCAGCAAACACTCCTGGTGAGTTTGGCAAAGGATCACTGTGTGGAAAAGCTCTCTGTTAAGTGTGGTGGAGGATGTGTGATGCTGTGATTTCTCTTTCTCAGGCCATATGAACAATGTTTGATTGCGTGGCACGATGACCTCTTCAAAATACACAGAGATTTAAATGAAAATCTTGCCAGTAAACAAAAATGTTTCCTCATTGGGTCTTTAAAAAGGATAATCATACAAACCATTTGGTTAAATCCACACAAAATTGTCTCACTAGACACCAAATCAACCTTCTTTCATGGCCATCTCAGTCCTCAGACTTAAATCCTACAGAACCGGTGTGGGGTGAGCTGAGGAGAATCGAGCATAAGAGAGGAGACGGTACTATGGACCATGTAGAGAGATTATACAGAGAGAAATGTTCAAGGATTCCTCTCTCTTGATGTGGGATTTTTTTCCCTCCTTAAAAGGTTGGACTTATGTAAGATTTTCAGTGTTGAAATCTTCCTATGCAATAGGAAGAATAACACATTTAGGCTATTTACACATCTTTAGCAATGGTGCCAATTAATATAGTGGGTGCTGCATCTAAAAAAATAATTGCTTTAATTTTGCTAAACCTTCAGTAATTCTTAACAGATTTCTGTCCGACCCCTTGGCAGGATTTGGACAACTCCACCGGACGTGTCTTCGTCAGCAGCAGGGAGAACTACACTGAGCTGCACATTGCCGACCTGGACATTAACCTGGACCCTGGCGAGTACCTATGCAATGCCTCCAACATCATCGGCAGCTACAGCGAGAAGTCTGTGCTGAGGGTTCGCAGCCTCTTGGCACCGTTATGGCCGCTGCTGGGCGTTTTGGCTGAGATCATTATCCTGGTGATCATCATCGTTGTTTACGAGAAGCGCAAGAAGCCAGAAGATTTACAAGACGGTGAGTCAACAGCTGTGATAGTCAACTGTATTTGGGGAGTTCTTGTTAAACTTTGATCTCTTGTGTAACTTTTGTGTTGATTCTTACATTTTTGTGTTTAGAGTCCCTCTTGTTAAAAAAAAACACAGCTTTTCTGCTTTGGTTTTTTTTCTAGTCATCTGCCTGAGACACTAGAGGAGTCACTTAACACTGTGCTGCACATCAGGTCAATTATTTAGTCTCCTCAGGTAGACCCAACACAGACACTGTTGCCGAAGGCTGCACCTTGTCAGAACAGTTTCATCTGTTTAATATTAATGAGTAGCCTGATCCTGCAATCTCGCAGATGTGGACTATTTCAATTATTCATTTCTTTCCTGGGATATTGTGGCTTTTGTAAGCTTCTGCAAACTTACCCAGGACACTCATCATTTAGCTGTGCACTCAGCAGTCCCAACCTGTAACTCTTTAATTTTATTAGCTATTTTGGTTTTGAGGGTCTAGGTACATAATAAATGATGCATTAATGGTATTTGAGTGACCTTTTCCTCTCAAAGGGAATTTTGATAGGGTCTCGTGCTGATCAAATGCAACATGCAGTGAATGACTGAACAGCCAGAGGTCTGTCTAGTCACTGTACAGAAATACAGCATATTTAAGCTTAATGAGAAAGCTGCACACAGGGTTTCTACGCAGACTTGAAAATTATGGAATTAAATTTTATATATATTTCCAACTATGATAGAAGGAAAAATCAGTTTTAAAAAGGTTTGAGTTTCCAGGATTTGTCACATTCCATTATTGAAAGAAAAAAAAATTGAGGAAATTTTACCCTAATTCATATTCAGATGATCTCCTTTTTCTTTGATTCACCACATTATGTGTTTGAGTTAAGGAGAGCAAAAGGCTGGAACTTACAATGGACTAAAAAACCAAAACTCTGGTAAACTCTGTGTTTTGGTTTGGCATTTTCTAACTGATACAATAATAACAGCTAACTCCCAAAGATGATTTTTGTTGTTGTTTTGCCTTTTTAGCAGCCTAAAAATACACAGTGGTACTAAATAGCTGCCTGATATTAAAAATTGCCGTTGATGTGGAAGGAAGCTTGCTTTAAGATCCCTTCTTTCAGCCTATAACCACAGCTAATGACCATATTTCATTCAAGACCACATTCCTCTAGTGGCTATAACTCTGACTGCACTGTTCAGTGGTTAGGACTAATTGGAATGTATATACCTGACTTTTGTGAAGTGCCTTGAGAAATTGAATTGAATTGAATATTGCTTTGCCAACCATAATTACCTAACAAAAAGGCATTGAAAGGGAGGGAGGAGCAGAAATTATTTTTTAAACTGAATAAAACACATCGTTTTGTGGGTGAGTTAAAGTGCGAAAGAACTGCTCGATTTTACAGCAACTGTGATTAGTACTATGAGGTTGGAGTTAGCCAATCACATCTCGCATGCCTGCAAAGCTAATTGTATTGGTCACGCCCCCCCTAGACTCGGGTCGAATTTTGGCGGATGGCGGTGTGCCACCCTGTGGAGTCAGTGTAAATGCTCTCTTTCATTATAAAGGGTGCGTAATTACTTTGGAGTTCATTCTGTGTCATGGTGGAGGGGAGACGGCACCCTGGCAGTGTGCAGAAACCAGTGGGGGAGGGGCAGCATTTCACCACTCTATGCCTTTTCCATCAGGAGAAAACTCTGAACACCCTGGACATCTCATTCAAAACAAACTTAAAAAGTAGGAATGGTATGATGGAACATTTCAGCAGTTTTGAAACATTTTAAAACTTGGTATAGCTTGATGCCGGTAACCAGAATTATAAGAAAGATGTAAAATACAGAGTTTGTAAGAACCCTGTGTTAAATAGCATTGATCTGATTTTTATACTGTGAGTCACGCAGTAAGTTAATTTTTTTGACAAAATTAGCTTTGGCTGTTGAATGTTTTAACAGACTGCTGTAATATCTCTCGTCCTCCTTTCCTAAATTGCATAACCTAAACTATGTTCGTGGTAAGTGTGACACTTTGCATGCTGCCTGAATTTTAATGCACCTTCAGCCTCATCTTCCTTCAGTTCACAGCCCGGCTTATGCTTCAGTTTGTTTTTGTTGTTTTTTTCTTTTCTAAATTACTCCATATGGGGGTACAACACTTCCAGTGACAGCAGCTAGCCGGTGTACTGCAGTGAAGATGCTTTGTATCTGTCACTTTTGCTGTCTCTGTTTCAAACTGCTACAAACCACTAGTAGAGGGTGGATACTGATGGACCTGCTTCTCATGAATCTGAGTGAACTCATGCTTGTCTATGCATGACTGCAGTATATTATTTAAAATCAAACTTTTGACTCTGTGTAATTTTCCTTGCATTTACATGTTTTTTAACTGTCAGAGTGATTCAGTCGGGCATCTTTTTCTTCAGCATGTCAGTCTCTCCTTTAGGCTTCATCCTCACTCCATCACTCTGTATGGATGTAGTAGAAATGAAAGCGCTCTGTATGTTACAAGTTAACTGCTTGTTATTTCATCAGCGTGTTCACCCCTCCCACGGTTATTTTATTCGTTTTCTGCTCCTCATTTCTCCGTATTTCTCCCTGTTGCCGCAGATGACGACATGGCAGGACCAGTGTAAGTACAAACATTTAGCCTTTGCTACCTTATCTGTGTTAAGCTTTGTGAAGTAGTTTGGGTTTTGTTGTAGATTATCCTGATGGATCACACTGTGAATGGTGTCTCCAGATCTGGGTCAGAGAACATACAAGTGCAGTATTACTGTTTCAGATGTGAAAGAAATCTCTGGATGATTGATGTTAGAGTTGAACATGCCTATTTGAAATCAAAAGTTGACATCTCCTTTGTGATAAATTTGTTTTTATAATGCCAAAGGTGCAACAGTTTAAAACCGATTAATGTTAGTCAGTCGCTGTTAGGCATGGGCCGATATGGGATGGTACCCTTGAGTTAAAGTTTCAAACTATCATAGTGTTGTTAGAAAATTTCTAAAGAAATAGCTTTTATGTAAAACAGCTTGCTGACACAGAGTTGCGTTAGTGATGAGTATTGCTCCTTTAATTTCAGCACCTTGATTGTTTGTGTTTTCTCAAACAAAAATATTTCAAAAAAGATTAATTACTCTTTCTCATAAAAAACGAACAGTGTAGGAGCCTTATTTCAGTCAGCTTACCAGCAGTGTGCAGGTGCTTGTACGTCCAGAAAGAAAAACCCAGTAACTTTTCTGATTTATTTTGCATGTTTATACTTGGAGTTTAAGAGGTAGGAATTTTTCAATTCAATTCAGTTTTATTTGTATAGCGCCAATTCACAACACATGTCGTCTCAAGGCACTTCACAAAAGTCAGGTACGTACATTCCAATTAATCCTAACCATTGAACAGTGCAGTCAGATTCAGGTATTTATTCAAACAAGATAAAAAGCTTTTCTGTCTAAGGAAACCCAACAGATTGCATCCAGTCAGTGACTTGCAGCATTCACTCCTCCTGGATGAGCATGTAGAGACAGTGGACAATCACTGGCGTTGACTTTGCAGCAATCCCTCATACTGAGCATGCATGGTAGCAACAGTGGAGAGGAAAAACTCCTTTTAACAGGAAGAAACCTCCAGCAGAACCAGGCTCAGTGTGAGCGGCCATCTGCCACGACCGACTCGGGGTTAGAGAGAACAGAGCAGAGAAACAAAGAGAACAAAGAAGCACTGATCCAGGAGTACTTTCTATGGGAAGGAAAAGTAAATGTTAATGGGCGTAGCTCCTTTAGTCGTTTCACCTAGAAAGAAAGAACTGATAAACTCTGAGCCAGTTTTCAAGGTTAGAGTCTGAAAGAGAGCACATAGTTAGTCACAGTAAAAGCTCAGTCAGTCGCCATGTCTAGGAGAGAGAAAGGGTTAAACACTGAAAGACAGGGCCATGTGGATCATCGGTAGAGGGTGAGCATGAAGTTGTTGCCAGTAGAAGCTCGGACGATGCCCCTCTCCAGAAAGGTGTCACAGGTAGACACAGAGTCAGGCTAGGTGTAGCTTCTAGGAAGAGAAAAGAGAGAGAGAACAAAGTTAAAAGCTGAAATAACAGCAAATGATGGAAAATTGGAGAGTAGTGCGAGAATGTTGCGAAGAAGAAGAATATGATGTAACATTTTTGCAGTGCTTCATCATGCTGCTCAGCATATACCAAATTAAACAGACTGATTAATAATCATTCTTTTTTTTTTGAAAATCCTCACTGAGCAAGTTTTAATGAAACAAATTATCTACTCTGCAGTAATAACCAAGCATCATACTACATAACATTTTAATAAAGGAATTTACACCTGGCTCCAGATCTGGTGCACACCTCCACAGATGAACATAGATCTTATGCTCATTTTATCACCTGTCCACCTTCTGCGTTATTCTTATTATTTTTTTAAAGGAAAGTTCCCGCTATAACCTTATCATTATAACACAATATTTATGCTTCCTGTTATAGTTCCTAAGGGAATCAAATCTAATTTATGAAAAACAAATCTAATAAAGCTGGAATATGCAGTACATGACTTGCCATAATTTAATACCCTGTTAGCTCATTAGCTGACCCGATTTACCTGGCTCATCTGAGCTTCACTTGAACCTCTCTGTATGGATCTAGTAAAAAACCCTCCCTGTGGGGATTCTTTAATACTGGAAGATGCATTTTGCAAACATTTGCAAAATAGTTGTGGTCTTAAGCACAACAGTCAAGAGCTTTATTTGTAGTATGCGGTTGGCTTGAAATACAAAATGTGGACTGCTGACAGTGATGTTCATTTGCATGTTAGTTATGGCTACTCCAAGAGAATTAAAAATAAAAATAATGATCATAACTTCTTGGAAAAACAAGGAAAATAATTTTAAAAAGGCAAAATGACAAAGCCACTGAATGTTCCTAGAGATGCTGTTGGAAGCATAGTTTGCAAGTTTAAAGTTAAAGAAACCTCCTAGATGTGGCAGAAAGAGGAAACGATCAGCCAGCAGCTTCATTTGGAGGCAGGTGGTCAAAACCCCTTGATGGGCAGCAAAAGATCTGCAGCAGAACTTGGTGGCAGCAGCCACTGAGTTTTCAGTTTCCTCAGTAAGACACATACTGAACACCATGGCGTGCACCAAAGCTGACACAAACACTTAAGTCCACGCCAGTTTGCTAGAAAAAATTCAAATAGGTTTAAGGATTCTGTTCTGTGACCAGATGAATCAAAGCTGGAACCTTTTGGTCCATATGACTCAATCTGGAGGAAGAAGAATAAAAAACACTGAACGCTGAAAAGAACACTCTGCCCACAGTGAAGCATGGCAATTGCTCAGTGATGCCCTGGGCTGCTTTGCTTCGTTGACAACTGGAACCCAGCGGTTTGTGGATGAAACAAGATGGATTTAAACAAATATCAGGAAGTCCTGGGAGAATTATTCATGGAGTCTGTGATTGGTTTTAGAAAAAGTCCTGAAAGAAGATAAAGTAGCCTTCATAGGTGTCTGACTTTGATTCTACTGAAAATCTCTGGTGGGATTTGCATCCCACAAATCTGAGAATATTGGTGAACTGGAGGCCTTTGCCCATTAGGGGTGAGCCAAGATTCCTCAGGAACGCTGCCAGAATCTGGTGTCAAGCTTTTAATCAGGTTTGCAGAAAGTCACAACAGCACAGGGTGCTATACTTAGTACTAAAGGTGCTTGTCACTAAGGTGTTAGTTATTTTAAGATTGACAGTAGTCATTAAAGTTACATTTGTATATAATCAGGAGAAACCACTTGTAATATATTTTGCCAGCAAACTTAATTTATAGCAGGGTGTATAATTTCAGGTGAAACTGTAACTTAAAAAAATGATAAAGTAAGGTTACCCTCTATAGGTTTGATGCCATAGTCATGATATTTATTTATTAGCAACATTCCTGCCATCCCACAGTGTAATAACTTCAAATTACCTAAATCAGACTTCCCCACCAAAATAACAAAAATCTCACCTAAAAATGTTAAGCTAGATAAATAAAACAGTGAATTTTTATTGAGGAGCTACTATAAAATACCATTTAAAATGCAGAACTAAGCTATTGATATGAGCTAGAACTGATATTTTAGCCACATTACCCAAATGTCATTACGAAAAAGGCATCCCTGTATGGAACAGGATGGGATGGAGGATAAACATCTGACTCCTTCCCTAAAAATAAAAGGTCTGATTACTATCTGCTACTGTCCCATTTAAAGTGTGGCCAAAAGATCTGGTTTAGATCTGGTTCATGTTTTAAGTTTTCTGCCTATTCCAGCTTTAAAATGCCCTCATGTGTTGTCTTATTTTTCTCATAACATTCCTACACAACTTGTTTTTGTTTTTAACTACATATTTCCAAATTTATTTATGTCAGCTGTATGTTTGTCTATGTGTAGCACCTTACCACCACAGCAAAGTCCTCCTACATGTGAAACATTCATTGGCATTATAGTTTTATTCAGATTTATGAGTCTAGTTTTCATCAAAGATTTAAATGCAGTGTTTTTGCTTTGTTGAATGTGTCTTTTATGGAAGATAACTGACTTTCACTTACTTCCTGTTTAAGGAAAACTAATTCGACCAACAACCACAAAGACAAGAATCTCCGTCAGAGGAACACAAACTGAGAAACCAGACTAAAGAGTAAGTATGTCATTATGAGGGATAATGTGAATGATGGGCAAGAGATGCACCGAGAAAATAAGTGACTGGTAAGAGCCGATTATTAGATTGAACGACCCTGACCAGTGAGCGGCTGGTCAGAAATTGTTTTGTTTTTTTCACTGTACAATGTCAGTTATGCCAATAATTGGTCACTCTGCATTATGGAAAATGCAAGACTGCACCGCTGCTGCAGCAGAATCGTGTCAGACATATCCAGCAAAAACCTTAATGGACAGCTCATTATGGATGTTGATGTGTTTAATTGTTAAACATGGATGCTTAAAAGAGGAGGAAGAGGACAAGGGAAAGATGACAGTCGTAAAGGAGAGCTGGGCAAAGGAGGAAAGAAATCAGACATCTGTTGCAGCAACCATCATACTGCTCGATTTTACTTAGAAAATGTCTGACACTGGTTGGTTGGGATAGAGCTTAATTAGTGTTTGGTGCATCTATCACAGTAAGTCACCAAAGACCACCAATTCGAGCTAACAACCAGAAATTTTCTTTTAATGAAAGATTTTGGCTAAGATGGCCAATAATCACAGAGTCTGAACCCAGCTTTAAAACCTACAGGTCACAAAACAATCTTTCATTGAGGAAAGAAGAATCAAAGTTAGCAATAGTAAGTATATGTGAGGTGTTTACAAGAGAAATCAGAGGAAAGAAAGACATGTAAGAACCTCTTTAAAAACTCACTGTATTTGTTACTACACTTTAAGACATATCTGTGGTTTATTCAGGCTGCAAGAGAGTGAGAGAGAGCAAGACTTTAAGCAGCTAAATGGAATGAAAACCCGACTTCATCAAAGTCTCTCTGTTTTATTCTTTTGTGCTTGAAACCTTTCTCTCATAGAACATGTTATCAACCTTCTGGAAACCCCAGAATTAACTTGAGGAGTTTCTGTTAAATAAACAAACGGGGACTGCTGGTTTTGTAATGCTAATTGAAATATGGCTAAATAAAACGGAAAAAACTTTTTTGTGTGTTTTACAGGGACTTCTTTTTTACTCGCTGTTGCTCCTAATTTAAATAATTAAGGAGCACTCATGACAGAAAGGTTAGAAGAACATTTTTTTTTCTATGAGGTTCTTACACATTCTTAGTTCTTAAAGAAAAAATGGTGACAGTTGCTATCCGCAGGTAAAGCTTGTTTAAAAACCAAATATCGGTGCATCTCTAGATGGGCCACTATCACAGTATAACATTGCAAGATAATGGTCTTCATTAAATATGTTGACAGACTGGTTTAATGATCTGAATCTTCTCTGTTTGCAGGTCTCATTTTTCATGTATTGACCATATGAAGGTAAACAAGAGAGGTCTCCATATCAGTCACTCATAAAATGTATCTGCCATTTGAAAAGTGGTTATAGGGGATTTAAATGAGGCATGCCTTATTATTTTATTGTGTGAGGGTGTGTGACATGAAGGTACTCGAACCATTACAGATTTAACATTATAACCATTGTTGCTGCATGCGATTGTTGTTTTTAGATTTTTTCCTTCTTAATCACTAATTTTATATTTTTACAACTTCTAAGGTGATGCATGCAAAATGTTGACCTTCTGTTTGACACAGAAATTGATTTCTTTCTCTTTTTTTTCTCCTGAGGTTGTAGAAACTCTGTACTGTGAAAAACACAATTCTGCAATGTAAAAGTAATGTAATGTAAAAGAAAAATATTACCATAATCTGGTATGACAGATGTGTATAGTTTTATCACTCTTCTGCATACCATTAATTAATTTTATTATTTATTATATCAAATATTATATATATATATATATATATATATAATATATATATATAATCACATTTAAGGGCTTTGCAGTGTCCCTCTAAAGTTGTTAAAGGTTTACTTTACTTCATGTATGTACTGTATGTAATAAATCACTATAATTATGTATTAGATCACAATTAATATAAAGATTATTCATATCCTGATGCACTTAAATGTTAGGAAATATGATGAACTGTACAAATCTACTTAAGGAAATCTGTACTAATCATTCTAACATATTATTTTATATTCATGTGTATTGTACAGCATGGCTATTATCCTATGCAATTATTATCCATATCAGTATATTGAAAGTCAAGGCCCTTGCAGCTTCTGATTCCTCTGTGACAAAGCTTTAAACTAGTAGGATCACCATAGAGCGCAGATGGCATTCTTACACAGCTGCATGAGATCTCATCAGCTGGCATGGGAGGTGGCATGTGAGAACCCCATGTCAGAGCTGACACGTGTGAAGAAATTCCAGGACTTCATCTCATTTTTAACAATAAATACATTAAGACAAAAAATCTCCTGTCTCTGAGTTTTTTTTAATAGCCCAATCATGCTGTTCTCCTTGTGAAAAAGTGTGGAAAAAGAGCACCATCTAGTGAGATTATGAGGGAGTTACAGCTGTCAGCAGTGCAGATTGATGTTTATCTGCAATAAATTGTAAGACGGTATTTATGTGCAAATAAAACCAATTCTCTACCACAGAGTGCTCAAAATATACAAAAGCTACCATCTCTAAATGTTTCAACTTTTGCTGTAAAGTTTAAGTGCTATATTATATGTAAAGAAGGATAAAATGCTTCCTCTGTTAAGAATTGTTGACTGGAAATGAGAAGTCTCCGTCAACCTCGTCTTGATCCACTCAGTGGAGATTTGATCAATTTGATCATCCTAATGAAGGGTCTCCTCCAGAACAATTTCACAAGGGTGGCCAGATGGGGACCAGTGATAATCTTGGAGTGGCCCACCAGAACTGAAAGCCAAACACAGAATTTGTGGAGCTTTATTACACTGTTGTATCTTATAGAGAGATGGAGCACATGCATGGAAATGTGGCAGCCCATGGACAAAAAAATGAGCATAAATAAAGAATTAATGGACTTAGCCATTGTCCCATAAACTCTTAAATGCAGCTGTTAAAGAGCATTAGTGAAACAACAGCATTATGAAGGAACAAATGTGGCCTTCGGTGTCAAGTAGAAAACCCTGTTAAAAGAAAGCAAAATAAAGTCCTGTTCCTTCCAGCAACCATGTAGGGGATGAAGTAAACATTAGGAAGGAGGTCTTCTAGCCAAATCTGACCAAAATTTAACTTTTTTTGCATAGATTTAAACTGCTATGAGTAAAGGGAAAAAGTAACACTGCACACCATCCTGAACACGACATCCACATGGTAACATGTAGTTTAACACTCCTCTCTGCAGCTTCTGTACTGCTACCCACCCATTACCCTATTAAGACAATGTCTCGCCCACGGCCAAAATTGAATAGATGAAAAAATACTCTAAAACGAGGAAATCAGGAAAATCTAATAAAAGTAAAGACAACTCAGACTAAAAAGAAAAATAAAACAAATGTGGCGCACTGAATATAAGATCTCTCTCTTCAAAGACTTTGCTAGTTAGTGACCTGATTTGTGACAATCAGATTGATTTATTTTGCCTCACAGAAACCTGCAGCAAGAGGATTATGTTACTATAAATGAGTCAACTCCTACTAATTATTTAAATTTTCACATTCCTCGAAATACTGGGCGAGGAGGAGGAGTAGCAACCATCTTTCAGTCCGATTTATTTATTAGTCCCAGACCAATTAATAGCTACAACTCTTTTGAATATTTAATCCTTAGTTTTCCTCATCCAAATTGCAAAGCACTAAAACCACTTCTATTTTTTGTTTTGTACCGTCCACCAGGCCCTTACTCTCAATTTTTAGATCAGTTTTCAGACATTTTATCTGATTTAGTGTTAAATACAGCTAAGGTTATTATAGTGGGGGATTTTGATGTTCATGTTTACACTGAAATTGATAGCTTAAATATAGCCTTTAATGCTATCTTAGACTCAATTGGCTATGCTCAAAACATTAACAAACCTACCCACCTTTGTGTTCATTCTCTGGACCTTGTGCTGACATATGGTATTGAGTGTAAAGACATAACAATATTTTCTCATAACCCTGTCCTGTCTGACCATTTTTTAATAACCTTTGAGTTTAATTTAACCGAGTACTCCACACCTGAAAGAAAATTTCATTATAGTAGATCATTATCAGACGATGCTGTAACAACCTTTAAAGAATCTGTTCCACTTTTGATTTCCTCATTATCACAGAAAAACACATGATGGCAATAATTTTGTTTCTTCCCCTTCACAAATTGATTCTCTTGTTCATACTTCATCATTGCGTGATGCATTAGACAATGCAGCCCCTTTAAAAAAGAAGGTAATTATTCATAGGAGGCAGGCTCCTTGGTTTAATTCAGAACTGCGTACTTTAAAGCACATTGTTAGAAAATTGGAGAGAAAATGGCGCTCTACACATCTACAGGATTCCTACTTAATCTGGAAAAATTGCCTACTGTTGTATAAAAAGACACTTCACCAAGCTAGAACAGCTTATTTCTTATCATTAGTAGAAGAGAACAAGAATTATCCTAGGTTTCTCTTTAGTCCAGTTGCTAAACTTACACAGAGTCAAAGCTCTGTTGAGCCATCCATTCCCTTAGCTCTCAGCAGTCATGACTTTATGGGATTCTTCCAAAATAAAATTGATTCTATTAAAAATAAAATCTTTGACATACTCCCGAAGATGATTACTTCATCCTCAGCAAGTGAGACAACATTGGAAGTAACTGTAGAACCTGATCTGTGTTTGGACTGTTTTGATCCTGTGGAGCTTCCTGAGTTATGAGAAATATTAGCTTCATCTAAACCTTCAACTTGTATGTTAGACCCAATCCCAACCAAATTATTTAAGGAAGTGTTCCCTTTGATTACCAGCCCCATTTTAGATATGATTAATTTATCTTTAGTAAATGGGTATGTACCACAGGCTTTTAAGGTAGCTGTAATTAAACCTTTGCTTAAGAAACGTTTGCTTGATCAAGATGATTTACTAAATTACAGACCTATATCCAATCTTCCATTCTTATCTAAAATTCTTGAGAAAATAGTTGCTAATCAAATGTGTGAACATTTAAACAGCAATGACCTGTTTGAAGAGTTTCATTCAGGCTTCAGAGCTCATCATAGCACTGAAACAGCTCCGCAGAAAGTCACTAATGATATTCTTATGGCCTCAGATAATGGACTTGTGTCTGTACTGGTTCTGTTAGATCTCAGTGCTGCATTTGATACAGTCGATCATAATATTCTCTTAGAAAGGCTGGAATATGCTGTAGGGATCAGGGGAACAGCGCTAGGCTGGTTTAAATCTTATTTGTCTGACAGATTCCAGTTTGTTCATGTAAATGATAAATCATCTTTAAACTCCAGGGTTAATTGTGGAGTCCCACAGGGTTCAGTACTTGGGCCAATTCTCCTTACTATATATATGCTTCCCATAGGTAAAATTATTAGGCAGCATAGAATAAATTTTCACTGTTACGCTGATGACACTGAGCTTTACTTATCCATGAATCCAGATGAGCCCAACCAGTTAGATAGACTACAAGCATGTCTTGAAGAAATAAAAACTTGGATGACTTTAAATTTTCTGCTTCTAAAATCAGACAAGACAGAAGTTGTCGTCTTTGGACCGGAGTCTTTAAAAAATAAACTGCTTAGTCAATCACTTAACCTGGATGGCATTAAATTGACCTCGGGCAATAAAGTAAAAACCTTGGTGTTATTTTTGACCAGGACATGTCATTTAAATCCCATGTTAAACAGGTTTCTAGGATTTCCTTTTTTCATCTCCGGAACATTGTAAAAATTAGAAATATCCTATCCAGGAGTGACGCTGAAAAACTAGTCCATGCATTTGTTACTTCAAGGCTGGACTATTGTAATTCTTTATTGTAATTCTTTACAAAATGCAGTTAAAAGCATCCAGCTGATTCAAAATGCTGCAGCAAAAGTTCTGATGAAAATTAAAAAGAGAGATCAGATTTCTCCTATTTTAGCTTCCCTTCATTGGCTCCCTGTTAAATCCAGAATAGAATTTATAATTCTCCTCCTCACATATAAAGCCCTTAATGATCTAGCTCCATCATACATCAGAGATCTGATTGTTCCATATATTCCTAACAGAGCACTTCGTTCTCAGACTTCAGGTTTACTGGTGGTTCCTAGAGTCTCTAGAAGTAGAATGGGGGGCAGATCCTTTAGTTATCAGGCTCCCCTCCTGTGGAACCAGCTCCCAGTTTTAGTCCGTGAGGCGGACACCCTGTCTACTTTTAAGGCTTGGCTTAAAACTTTCCTTTTTGATAAAGCTTATAGTTAGAGTGGCTTAGTTTATGAGGGATGGAGCCTTGCTCCCTCCCTGTTGGATGGAGTAAGGGGGAGTCAGGTTTAGCCTAAACCGGCTCAGTTATGGTTGAGGTGCAAGCACACCCTCCATTTCTGCTGCCTGTATGACCCCCTCTCTTTTCCAATGGTTATGGTCAATCTGACAGAGAGAGGTATCCCAATCGTTGTGGTTTTTAGTATAACAACGGCCATCAGTGGGCTCTAGATGGACAAACTGTCTACTTTTAAGGCTAGGCTTAAAACTTTCCTTTTTGATAAAGCTTATAGTTAGAGTGGCTTAGTTTATCCTGAGCTATCTCTGTAGTTATGTTGCTATAGGCTTAGGCTGCTGGAGGACATGACCACTTTCACCCTCTTCGCTACATTCTCACACTACTCTCCAATTTTGCGTTATTTGCAGTTATTTCAGCTTTTAACTTTGTTCTCTCTCTTTTCTCTTCCTAGAAGCTACACCTGGCCTGACTCTGTGTCTACCTGTGACCTTTCTGGAGAGGGGCATCGTCCGAGCTTCTGCTGACAACAACTTCATGCTTACCCTCTACCGATGATCCACATGGCCAAGTCTTTTAGTGTTTAACCCTGTCTCTCTCCTAGACATGGCGATTGACTGAGCTTTTACTTTGACTAACTCGATGTGCTCTCTTTCAGATTCTAACCTTGAAAACTGGCTCAGAGTTTATCAGTTCTTTCTTTCTAGGTGAAACGACTAAAGGAGCTACATCCACTAACATTTACTTTTCCTTCCTATAGAAAGTACTCCTGGATCAGTGCTTCTGTGTTCTATTTGTGTCTCTGCTCTGTTCTCTCCAACCCCCAGTCGGTCGTGGCAGATGGCCGCTCACACTGAGCCTGGTTCTGCTGGAGGTTTCTTCCTGTTAAAAGGGAGTTTTTCCTCTCCACTGTCGCTACATGCATGCTCAGTATGAGGGATTGCTTCAAAGTCAACGCCAGTGACTGTCCACTGTCTCTACATGTTCATCCAGGAGGAGTGAATGCTGCAAGTCACTGACTGGATGCAATCTGCTGTGTTTCCTTAGACAGAAAAGCTTTTTATCTTGTTTGAATAAATAACTGAATCTGACTGCACTGTTCAATGATTAGGATTAATTGGAATGTATGTACCTGACTTTTGTGAAGTGCTTTAAGACGACATGTGTTGTGAATTGGCGCTATATAAATGAACTTAATTGAATTGAATTGAATTGAACATATGGTGTTTTTCTTTATTATGTATAGAGAAACTAGTCAAAGTTGATGGGGAGTTAAATAGAGGGCAGTCCTGGAGGAGGTTGCAAAGGGCATAAGACTGAGACAAAGATACACCTTGCCGCAGGACAACAACCCTAAACATCCAACCAGAGCTACAGTAGCTTGACAGGAACAATGGATAAAATGTCATTCTCTAAAGCAGGTTAAAACATGCAGTTTTAACCACAGCAGAGGTTGGTTTGCAAAGTATTGACTCAGGCAGGCAAAATACATATGCACAGTACACTTTTGGAGTTTTTATGTATAAAACATATTAAAAACAATGTATGGGTTTCTTCCACTTAACAACTTGCAGTACTTGTGTTTGTCTATCGCATGAAATCATTATAAAATTACATTAGTTTGTGGTTGTAATGTAGCATGTGAAGAAGTTAGGGGGCTAAGAATACTTTTGCAAGGCCCTATATGTCTGAATAAAGTTTGTGTAGTCCACATTATACTTTTTGTAATATCTGAAATCATTTCCAACAAACTTTTCAACTACTGAAAAATCAAGTTAATTTTTTTACATATTAAATCAAAATTGATTTAATATGTAAATAAATGAATTAGGCATACTTAATTTGGCATCCTCCTATAACAAATATTTGCAGTAGATTAGCATCAGAAATCTACTTGATCTTTTTTCACTACATAAGCATAAGCCCTTTTTCAATTCTCGGTTCCAGCACTGCACAGCGCCACTTTGCCCCTTCCTCACTCTGCTCCACATGAAACACGTTTTGTTTTCATGGACTCACTGACAGCTGGAGTTATGTTATGAAGCCCCACCACCAGCCATCTGCGTTTTTCGCTGTGCCACTGTTCATCCTCAACCTACATTTCAAGTACGAACATACAAACAAAAATAAAAATGTACAGTAACACAGGGGTTCCCAAAGTGGGGGTCGGGAGACTCCAAGTGGGGGGTTGCCAGATGATTTTAAGATTCATTGTGATGTGACCGCGGAGGAGTATGGGGGGATAAAAGGGACAAATTGATATAGATATGAAAAAAATAAATGGGTTCACTCTATATTTTTAGAGAATGTAAAAATTATATGTTTTTCATGGGGTCGCCAGTCTCTGACACTGTTTTTTTGGGGGTCACAGGCTGAAAAGTTTGGGAACCCCTGCTGTAGCACATCATGTCCTCCAATGGTGATTTCGAACCACAGCTTTCGTTGTGATCCGCTCTGGCCATTGTGGTCCAAAATATTTTTGTAAGTCACTCTTGAGTTTTTGATCTTTTCCCGGCACTAAGGTGTAAAATCCGTGGCTTGTCATTCTTTCCCCTACTTTGGTGAAAACTTTCTCAGGCTGCTGACATACAGCCAATCAGTGAACAGCGGTCTGTTCACGTAACATTTCGGCCCTACTCAGCCCTGAAAGCCAGTACTGGCCCGGAAGAAGGGCAATAGTGCACACACACCATCTGAACGGAACATTGCATTTGTGTTTTTCTTGTTTCCAGCAGTAGTGGGCAGCACAACCCATGAATTGCTGCAGCACCGCTGAGTGGTCGTGTTAGTATGGGTGGTTTGTGGGATAATTTTAGGCCTTAGACTGAGATGCTGATGGGTTTTCTGCAGGATTTCTGCAAGTCCCACTGGACAATCTGAATTAACATAATGTACAAGCTTTTGTTTTTCCTTTTAATTTTTTTTTATTTGCATTCTTCTTCATCTAATTCCCAGTACAGTGTATCAGTTCGTGAATTAATTTGCAAGCGGGATTGAAATAAAATAAGTCAGCTTCAAGGCCAAACAGACATGTGACTGTGTGAACTCCTCAATAAATAAACAGCTGGAAGAAGGAAATAAAAAGCTGCTGTTCTCTCTGCGTGGATTAATCTCCTAGATGTCAGGTAGAGTTCAAACTAAGTCTGATCGACGTGTTCTTTAACAGGGCAGTGGACTGTTAAAAAATGTGGATGGTTCTTAAATAATTTATGCAGCACTTTGAACTTGTTGACATTAACCTATAGAACAGAAATATTACAAAGGTCAAACAAAAATTAGACGTATCTTAAAGAAGTCAGGTAATGAAAACCTTCTATTACAATGAAATGTTTCATTGGATCCTCTGAAGTATCCTTCTCATGTAAAAGAACCCTCATCAAAAGAGGGAAGCCGGTAGAACCCAGTACCTGGGCAGAACCCACTCATCCATGGGAGGGACATGCAAAGTCCATCCAGAACAACTTCAGCTGGGATTAAAACCCAGGAACCTCATACTGTAAGGCAACAGTTCTGACAGCATCATCAGCATTAAGCTTTAGTCTTATAATCAGAGAGCTGTTGGCTGTGGAGATTAATTGTAGATTTTTATTTGATTCTCAGATGTACTTTAATCTGTCTGTTTCCAACAATCTTGGTGGTCAGTTTGTTCCTATTAACTTTATTCCTCATCTTTATATCTAAACCAAAACTGATTCATCAGATCTTAAAGTATTCACATTAAAAGCATGAAAATCTGCAAATTTTTCCACTGAATTGTGTTAAATTTATTACTGTTATTTATGCTTTTTATTACATTATTATTTTGCAGTTTTGTTCATGCAGTCCATCACAGTAGCATCATCTGAAATTTAATAAAAATCCCGCCTTTAATTTGATTAATTATTATTAAGAAAGAAAATAACCTGCACCATGATTACTTTGTCCTGCAAAACTATTCATACTCCTTGTAATGCTACAACCATTATTATCGGATATAAGACAAAGAAGAGGATAAACTGAAAGGGAATTGATACATGGTTTTCAAAGTTCTTCACAAATAACAATTTGTTAGAGAACATTATTGAATAAACAGCAGACCAAAGAATAGAGCAGATATATCAGGAATAAAGTTGTGGAGAAGTTTGAAACAAGAATAGGTTATTAACAATATACCAAGCTTTGAACATCTCAGTTCAATCTACCATCGGAGGATGGAGGATGGCACAGCAACGCTACCAAGACCTGAACTGACAGGCCAATGGTAACTCTGGAGGAGCTGCGGAGATTCACTGCTCAGGTGGGAGAATCTGTTGACAGGATAACTGCTAGTAACTCGCATAATAAATCTGGATTTTATGGACGAGTGGTAAGAAGAAATCCACTGTTGAAAGAAAGCCATAAGAAGTCAAGTTTGCAGTTTGCCACGAGCCACGTAGGGGACAAAAGAATTGATGGCTATGAATTCTCTCCATCCAGTCTAACTGAGCTTGAGCTCTTTCTAAAGAAGAATGAGGAAGGATTTCAATTTCTAGATGTGCAAAACTGGTAGAGACCATCTACCCACTTACTGACGACCTGTCCAGGGTGTACTTTCCTCTCGCCCGTAGACTGCTGGAGATAGGCACCACCTCCCCCATGACCCTGTATGGAAAAAGCGGGTGTAGAAAATAGATGCATGGATGGATCTATCCACTTCACTTGTACACTGCCTCATGCTCGTCTATCATATTTGTCACGTTCTGTGTTCGGATCGGACCAAAGCGCAGACAAGAGCTTGGGAGCCGCATGATTAAATGAGCAAATGCAGGTTCAAGAGTGAGAACAGTGCAAAAATTTACAAGAGCTCTCTAACTACAGGAACATAACAAAACACAAGACTTAACCAGGGTTGTGGCGTGGAATAGTGACGGAGGAACCAGCGGGGAACAAAGAACACAGACCAACTAATATACAGGGAGAAAACAAAGGCAGGTAATCACAGGAACTAAGAACAGGTGTGGCAAGGAGACAGGGACGCAGAAGGGACAGGTGGAACTAATTAACAAATAAAGGGAAACATAGACAAAGCAACAGTTAACACAAAAACATAAACCAAGTCCAAAGATGTCATACCATGACAATATTAAATTCCAATAAATACACTGAAATGTGTGGTTGTAACGTGACAAAATAAATTAATTAATTTCCCTTTGGGATGAATAAAGTATTTTTGAATTGAATTGTGAATGTGAAAACATTTGAAGGGTAGAAATACTTTTCAAGGCAATTACCTAAAATACGAAGGAGACCATATTATTTTCTTTTAGAAGTCAATCGTAAATACTTACACGCTGTCAACAGTTACTGGCCTCTGGTAAATTGTGTAAAAATCTTTTATTGCAGCTGCATAATCTCAAATTGAGACATTTAGAACTTTACTTTGAGTACAATTATTTAATGGGAGAAGAAAATCCCATGTTAAGAAATAACTTGTTTTTTGTGCAAAATTACCCCTAGCAATGTCTTGAAAGCAAATATTATTGAAGTTTTAGTTTTTAAAGTTTATCAAACTCACATTGAACTTTTAATTTTACAATTTCTGATCCATGACTTCCAGTTTCCCTGGAGTATAAATAGGCCATGACACAGGCCTTGTCTTAGTCAGGTGTCTATTCATCTTCTTTAGTAAGGAAATGACTACAAGAAAATGGCTACCTGCTTAAACTAAATCGTATAGTCCAAGCAATAGTAATAAGAATAGAGAGGATTGACTGTAACAACTGTAACAAACAAGGCTGGATAAAGTTTTATCTTTTATTTTTTTGTCAGAGATCGCACTAATGCTGTAAAACATTAATTTTAGCAAGCGAGGCTCTGCTTTATGTTTAAAGAAATTCAGCAGAATTATTTTGCTTTTTAGGGATCAGAAAATGCTTTGGAAGAAATTTCACTTCAGCCAGTGTCATTGAAATCCATTTCTTGGTAGGTGATGGCTACATTTGGTTTGACAGAAACAAAGCAATTGCAGATGGTGATACAAAATAAAAGTAATGTATTAAATATTCATAACAATACCACCCGAAATCAAACAATGCATTACCATTGAAAGGATAAAAAAAAAGACATGTTTCTTTCAGAGCAGTTTAGAAAAGACTAAGAATAAGAGGTTTTGAATAACAAAAAGCTGTTTTATCAAAATCTTTTTTCACTTTGAGAACATTTAACAATATTTTGTAGCACTGGACCTGGTATCATAAATACTTGTATTATATGAAAAGATTTTAAATAGGAGCAGACAAATTACCTACCCAAGCTTTTACAATTAACAGAGACCAGTGCATTTTTCCCATCTGATCTAAAGAGATCCATTCTCAAAAAGGTGCAACACTGAGTCCAAGCTCCATATCTGTGTAATAATATGCTGAGTTCAATCTTTTCAATAGACAGAGGCAAAAGCATGGATATAAATATTAACTTGACACTAAAACACAGAGAGGAAGAAGGACCGCCCAGATTTTGTTTTTTGGCTGCAAATGTAAAACAAAACATAAACCAAGTTTAGTTCTAAGCATTTTTAATAAAGTGTTATTGTGACCATCAAAGGATGTTATGTCATCCAGCTACATTCTTAAGTATTTACAATGCCTTGCAAAAACTTTCTGAACACCGCTGGAACTTTTTCACATTTTTGTAACAACCACAAACATCACGCTTTTCCTGATTTACACCACAGCCTCCTTTAGTTATTGTTTGTCTTAGGAGGTTGGTCCCCAATGTCTTCAGCAGGGATTAAAACTGGAGACCGACTTGTTGCTGATTACCTCCTTTGTTGACGATGTGGTGATCGTCTTGTTGCATGGTGAAGGATCTTCAAATAACTTTGGTTACATCTTTCTTTAAATTGGCAGAAAATTGTTTTCTGTAGACTTTTGAGTGCGTTGCTGTCATGTGTGTCCCCTTCAGTTTTGAGTTGGTTAAGCTACTGATTATTGTTAATCAGTCTAATAGCAAACACCGGGGCAATAACAAATATCTATCTATCTATCTATCTATCTATCTATCTATCTATCTATCTATCTATCTATCTATCTAGTATATCTATCTATCTATCTATCTATCTATCTATCTATCTATCTATCTATCTATCTATCTATCTATCTATCTATCTATCTATCTATCTATCTATCTATCTATCTATCTGATCTATTCAGTAACATCAATAATTTTGCTCACCTAAGATTTTGATATCCTCTGAGTTGTATATTAGATCCAGGTGTAAACGTTTAGAAACAAATGCTGAAATATTGATCTTTTATGTCATATTTGTGTTATGTAGCAAAACAAACCAAAATATTTACAGTCCATGGCAAAAAAATAAAGAAATCGGCCTTATGGTTCTAGTGAATTTAGAAAGGATTGACCAACACAAAGTAGTGGATAATTGGTTGGTTGGATGTGGTTTCCAACATTTATACAAATGGCTTGAGCTCAGATTGGTGAGAGCATCTGTTATCATCAATTTTCAACTTTTGCCAAATGTCCTCAAATAGATTTAGGTCTAGGTATTCTAACACATGAATATGACTTGCTTAAATCAGGCCATTGTGATCCTGGCTGTATGTTCAGGGTCATTGTCCTGTTGGAAGGTGAACAGGTGCCCCAGTCAGTCAGTCAGTCAGTCAGTCAGACTCTAACAGGCCTTTCTTCCTGGATTGCACTGTATTCAGTCTGTACTCATCTCTGACCAATCCTGTCCACCCCATAGCATGATGCTGCCATAGCCGTGTTTCACAGTTAGCTTGGTGTGTTCAGGGTGTTAGTTTTCTTCCATGCATAGTGTTTTCCAAGTAAATCAGAAAGCTTAAATTTGGCCTCATATGACCAGCACCTTCCTTCACACGTGTCATGTGACAAATGAATGGCTTATGGCAAATCTAACTGGATTTCTTTCTTTTAACAAAGGTTTTTTTTTCTTGACACTCTTCCCTAAAGCCCAGTTTGGCCGAGCTCCCAACTAATTGTTGTACTGTTCATATTTTACCCGATCTGAGCTTTGGATCTCCGCAGCTCCTCCAAAGTTACCATATATGATGATCTATTATTATCATTATTGTTATTGTTATTATTATTATAAAGGCGTTTTGCAACTTAAAACAACAATTCATTCAGATTACAGTGTGTGCCAGTGGTTTAGTTGGTGCATATCACGTAGGTTTCTCACTTTGGTAGAAATGAAATATCCTGTTTTCCAAGTGAACCCTGAACTCCAAGGAAGGTTCCCATCCCTGAATAATTGCCTTCAGTTGTCCTGACAGGGCGGGGTGGGCAACGGCAACCCGAACGATTAGCTCCATCAATATTCACGTTATTGGAAAGCAAGAGGCTTTCTGAGGAGGATCAGTGATGTCAGCGCACTGTGGATGCCCGTGCCAGCTGCGTGCGTGTTCACCTTGCACTGGGAGAGAGCTCGGGTATTTCGGAGAGGTGGAGATGCTGCTTTGTCATTGAGGAGCTCAGCAGCAGCAGCAGCAACAGCATTCTCACACTCCGGCACGTCCGACGCTCAGCATGCTGCATCCTGATGCGCTCCCGACCGCGCTCTCTCAGCTCACTTGGATTAATATATGCGTTTAGTGTGTTCTATTTCCACCCCAGCATGTGCGTGTTGACTAAAGCGGCTGCATACCGTTGACTCATGTCAATGTTTGAACCAGAGGAGAGCGGCACGTCCCAAGTGTCAGACAAGATACGACCCATCCTGCGGATGTGCCGTTGCAGCTTTGCCTCCAGCGGGAGCGCAACTGTGTGAGATCCAAGATTTATCCCTCTGTTTTCACGGGCTGTCCTTAGAGAGCACCCATTTCCTCTTCTCTTTTAATAAAAATGGAAAGGTTCCAGTCTTCCATGCGCAAACGGCTCTACAGCTTGCCGCAAAATATTGTGCAAAAAAACACTGTGATTGACAGTGAAGGAGACATCGGCGACAAGGACGGTAAATGGAAAAGTATTCGGCTAAAACATTTGTCCTCTTCGTCTCCCGCAAACAGTTGCAGGAGCATCGATGACGCCAGGAGCGAAGACTTGGACAGGGACGTCTCAGTGCTGAAGACCAACTTGAACGGGGACTGTCGCTTTTACCGGAGCAGCATCTCTTCCATCACCGGGAAGCATCCTCCGGGCTCGGATCCGGCGGAGCAGCGGCGCCTCCTGTCCGAGACCGACGCCGGAGCCAGCGAGAGTTCACCCGGGGAGCCCGGCCCAGGGGCCCAGGACTGGGCAGCGGGCGGGCTGGTCGGCGCACCCGGTCAGCCGTCCGTGTTCGACCAGTCAACTTTTATCAAGTTGGAGGGCGCGGATCAGATAATACCCGAAGATGACCGACTGTACCAGGCTGGCTTCATGCACCGACAGTTTGGGGCAATGCTCCAGCCGGGAGTCAACAAGTTCTCCCTGCGGATGCTGGGCAGTGAGAGGGCCGTGGAGCATGAGAGGGAGCGTGTGAAGTCTGCAGGCTTCTGGATAATCCACCCATACAGTGATTTTAGGTAATTTATTATCACAGAAGCTGAATTTACAGGTTGTACTTATTCGGTCAAACTGTTTGGACTCATGTGGCCTTAACTAGCCATTAAAAAAACCTCTTAAATATGTTTTCATTACAAAACATGATCACCTGTGCAGAATAGATAATTCATAACCCAGATGTGTCTTGCATGTGAAGGTTTGAATTCTTTGGACATGATTTAACTTCTGGTGAATTAATTTCAAGCAACACTAAAAAGTAAAACAAATTATTATTTATTATTGATGTAACCAAAAGGACTTAAATTGCAAATCCTCCAACATTCTGGCGTCATTGTGCTGCTCTTAAAGCACATAGACAGGGTGTAAGCTCTTCTTGTGTCCAGCCTGGAGATGTGTGGCCATGCATGTGTATGGTTTCATTCACACGGGAGCAGTATAGCTATCCAACCCACCAATTTTCTTATCAGTTTTTTTTATGCATTCATTACACTCATCCCTCTTAACCGCCTGGTAATTCCCTAATTTTACCAGCCACGCTCCACCGCTTCCCTGCTCCCTGCATGCGGGCCGGATGTGTATCACCACCATCAAGGGATTTTCATGACATATAACCTGGAGGCTCGCTGTCATCATATTGTACGCTTATGTGTGTCACTGCAGCTTTTTTTCCCCACTCATCTGAATTGCATTTTTTTTTTATGTTTTCAAGCTAGAACAGTGGATTACAGAGAGTGTAGCAGCGGCTTGGAAATGGGGTAATCAAAATAGGGTAACATGACCATTCAAGATATTAGAAGCACACATCAGTGGAGATTATTACAGCACAATTAGTCTAATGGAGCAGAATCGGTGTGGACAGGGAGGGGACACACCACAGAACTCAGACAGACAGAGGGAGAGAGATGCAGAATAAAAACAAGAGAGATTGAAATGAAAATGATGTGGCGAGGAATCAGGGCGTCCAGCTGTTGACTCTCAACTTGTTGTATGAGGTGTTGTTACTTCAGGGTCTGTTTGGGTCACATTTTGTGTAAGCACAGGGTTTTGGGCTTCTACGGCTCTAAGATCAAATGCTTTTCAGTCTTTTTAAGTTGCAGCTCCACAGATTATTGCAGGATTTTGTTTTTTGGCTTTTATCAGTGTGAGCATCGGAAATGCTACACATTCATTTGCAGAAATATATAAAAAGCGCAGGCAAACACACAGCGAGTCAGCTGAACACACTGTAGCAAATACAGTGCTTTGAAAATGTATTTCCACCTTATAGAGATTTTTTCTGTTTCTTCAGATAAGTCACACTGAAACTGTTCATCACATTTAAAAGATAATCTATGTAAATTTATAATGCACTTTTTACATGATTATTTCATTTACTGAGAAAAGCTATCCAGACCACCCTAATCCTATGTTAATAAGTAATTACCCCCTGTATTTAATTATTGGTTGTTGCAACATTGGCAGCAACAACTTTTATCAATGTTTGTAATATCTGGCAACCAGTCTTTTCCATCACTCTGGAGAAATATTGGTCCACTCTTCTTTCAAAACGGGTTTTAATCAACCTCATTGTAGGTTTTGTAAGCATGACAGTCTGTTTAAGGTCATGCCACAGCATCTCAATCAGATTTAAGCACGGCCTTTGATTAGGCCACTCAAAAACCTCCATTTTGTTTTATTTGAGCCATTCAGAGGTGGGCTTCCTGGTGTGCTTTGGATTATTGTTCTGCTGCATAACTCAAGGCTGCTTGAGCTTAAGGTCACAAACTGATGGCCGGACATTATCCTGCAGGAATTTCTGTGAGGAAGAAGAATACATCGTTCCATATATGACGCCAAGTTGTCCAGGCCCTGAAGCAGCAAAGCAGCCTCAGACCATCACACTACCACCACCATGTTTGACTGAAGTCATTATGTCTTTTTAATAAATTGCTTTCAGTTCCACAACACACGTAACAGGACAGACATCTTCCAGAAAGTTTCATTTTTGTCTCAGCAGTCCACAGAATATTTTCCCAAATGTTTTGTGAAACGTGCTTATGTGTTTTTTTTGGTCAGCAGTGGTTTTCACCTTATAACTCTAAAATTGATGTCATTTTTACCCAGTCTCTTTTTTTTATTGTTTCATCATAGAAACTGACCTGCAGTGCTTTAGATTCTGTTCTGGGTTCTTTGTGAGCTCCTTGATGAGTTTTTGATGCAATCTTGGAGTCATTTTGGTAGGCTTGGCACTCCTGGGAAGGTTCAACACTGTTTCATGTTAGAAATGGCTTTGTAACACTTGCCTGACTTAAAGATGTATTTGTTTCATCTGTCCTGACATTTGTGGTGATTTCTGAGATGTTTTTTAGTGTACGTCACGCTGCCAAACGGGTTCTGTTTAAGTTATTTTTTGTTTCTTCAGGTCAGGTAGTAATCAGACTTGGAAGTGGCTACTAAAACTGAATACAGCATTTAATTAATGATTTGACATAGGAGGGAATTACTTTTTTATGGGTTGCTCTAAATCAGGGATTCCTAAAGTTGGGGGTCAGGACCCACCTGAGGGTCGCGAGATGATTTCAGAATCATTGTGATGTCACCCCTGTACCATTTATTTATTTCATACAGTATTAAATAATTAAATAGACCATAACATTATGCAACTGTATATTTATTTATTTAATAAATAAGTAAGGAATCAAATAATTACATGTATTTTTAGAACCCTGGTCTAGGTAGCCTTTTCCCCTAATAAATGAAATAATGATCTGAAAATAGCTTTTTGTATTTACTGAGGTAATCTGTCTTATCAAAAATTGCTTGATGATCTAAAACAGGATAGTGTGTCAAAAAAGCAACAATAAAGAAGAAAACTGTAAGAGGGCAAATTCTTGTTTTCATAGCAATGCATGTGGTCCTCTTGTATCTTTTTGTCTTGTACACCAGAGAAGTAAATGCTGTGTGTCATGAAAAGCTTTCTGTGAACGCAGCAGCAGACAAACTGAACTGCCACGCTGTGCAAATATGGTTAATATGATTGCTGGTGGGCCTGAGCCACAGTACAGGTGTGTGTTAAGCCACTGAGCTGCATGCAGGCTGTTCTGCTTCAGCTGCGAGCTGGCAGTGAGAGATAAGTATCTCTAGTACAAATGTGATCCCTTTTTTTCAGCCGTCCTGATTGATCTAAGCTCCTTTTACCATTTTAAGCCTTGTTGTGTTCACTTTGCCCATAACTCCCCTGACTTTGTGCTGTCTTAACGTGGTTGCACGCTGACCCAGATCGTGCCCGATTCCTCGAACAACTCTTGTCAGGGGTGTTTTAATGCTTACACCACAAGGCTTTTTCTCTATGCCAGAGGGCTGCATGTTGGCAGCTCACTCAGCTGATGGGCCAAGAAGATGGTCTGCAGAGGATGGCAGTAATGCATTGTCCCCTTCAGACCTTTATTTTATTATTATTTTTTTTTTATCCAGCTGTTCCAGCGTGCTGCAGCTCTGTGACGCGAGCAGAGCTGTAATGCTAACTACTTAACATCTGGCTGATGGGAGCTGACTTCTGGAGATGACATGGATTCCCAGGAGATAACGGTGGATTTAGTCAGAGTGGGGACTTGCAATTAGAACCAGTTTGTCAGCGCAGAGACAACGGGGCAGATGTGGAGAGGAATGCAAATGCTTTGTTTGGCAGAGAACAACAGAAAGCTGATTAGGACAAATGGTCTCCGTCCCCTCGTCTCTTCCTACTTTTAGTGCAGGTTCTATATAATTAAATTCAAGATAAAGAAGCATTGAATAAGCTTAGTCTCATGTGAATGCTACACTACAGTGCTACAGTGGAGGCTTAATGACTGAATTTCTTTGTGACTGATCAATAGGTCAGGGATTCAAGTTGAACCGATGCTAAGCTGCGGGACCCTGAAGGCCGTAACCCTATCAACCTTGTATCATGGCTGACCGTGTGCTTTAACTCCGAACTGAAATATGTCACATTTCTATGTATAGTAAAAATGGTTCTTTATAAATAGGGTTCTTCGATTGTTCTCAATATTATAGGCCAACAAATTATTTACATTCAAGTCCTTTTTAGCATATAGGCAGAGGATGTTTTAACACATACAAACAGATTCATTGGTAAGCCCTCTTAAAGATGTGTAAAAGCCGTTTAATGGAGGAGCATAAACACCCTGAAAACTGAAGAAAAATCCAACCTTTTATTTAGTGGAGGGAAAAATAAAAAATAGCTTTTAGGAAAATCAGCAGTGGCAAAGTTAATGGCACCCTTAACAATCCCTTTACAATAATTTCACCCCAGGTAATTATTTATTTATGCATGATTAAGTTCATCAGAGTTTCTTCCTTGTAGTAATCCATGACAATTTGTTTTGCTAGGTTGTTAATATGATGTGCTTGATGTGACACAGAGGCCTATTTCTTTTAACCACTGACCACTAGGCTAATAATGTTATTATTGTTGTTATTATTATACATTTTGTGGCAATAGTGAGCTTTTTTAGACCGCCATGCTAGAGTGGCATCCTGTGGTTACAACCCCTCCAAAACAAAGATTAGACATTATGCTGTCATATTCAGTAAATTAAAATATCATTGAGAAGTTTATTTTTTTCAGTAACTCCATTTATTAAGTGTAAAACATTATGTAGATTAATAACACACAGACTGATATTTTCAAGCCTTTTTTTGTTACTTATGATGATATCTCACATACAGCTAATGAAAACATGACATTTGAGATTAGAATACTACCTCAGGCCAATAAAAAACTATTTTTATTTAGAAAATGTGGGCTAAATGAAAAGTATGTTTAATATCTGCTTAAAGGTTGTTATTTTCAAAAGGTACTTTTAATCTGATGACTGTTCTGGGACTTTAAGTGTAACTCTTGGTCAGGTGAGTCTAACATTAAGCTTTTCTGCAACACTGGGTTTATCTGGCATGAACCAAAGGATGAATACATAGAAAGGGAGCTTAAGCCCACCTCTAAGTATGATTGAGGATCTGTGATGCTGTGGGCTTGCTTCTCCTTGAAGAGCCCTGGGAACCTTGTTGAGGTACATGGCATCATGAACTCTTTAAAATACCAGGACCTTTTCAGTGAACATCTGTTGGGTTCTGCTAGGAAGTAGGTCCTTGATACATCTTTTAAAATGATGGTAACCCATGACATTTGGCCATATCAACACAGTGATGGAAAATAAACCTTCTGTCATGAAGTCTCAGTCCCCAGATCTAAACTCATGAAAAATTAGAATTCACCATTAAATATTCAGTTCTTTGTAAGGAAATGTTCACATATGAATGTCTCATTTTAAATCTCTGGAAAAAAACAGAAATTACTATTTTTTTACTCTAAAGGAAATACCAAGTTCTTTCTACCACAAGAGAAAATAAAGACACCCTCCACACTAACAGCAAGTGTTACCCGTTTTGGTTGAAACAACTTCAGTAAAACCTTCTTGTATCTGTCTAGCAGTCTCTGACATCGGTCGGAGAAATGTTTGGCCCACTCCTCACCTTCAGCTGTGAGATGTTTGGGGTGTTTCAAACATGTACAGCCTGTTTCAAGTCACCCCACAGCATCTCAGTTTGATTAGGATTTGGGCTTTTACTAGACCCAGGACTTTCTATTTCTAAGTCCTTGGTGGGTTTACTGATTTACTTTGGGATGTTGTCATGTTGCAGTGTCCAGTTCTGCTTCAGCTTACTTTTTTTTTACAGATGGTCTCACATTTTTCTCAAGTTGATTACAGGTGTAGTCAGTGCAGTTGTAGTCAATTTCTTAATCCGGATTTTCTTTCTTTGCTGAATAAATGTTGCAAAAATTTTCTGTATTTTTATTATCAGTCAGTCAGTCAGTCATTTTCTACCGCTTATTCCATAGTGGGTCGCGAGGGAGCTGGTGCCTATCTCCAGCAGTCTATGGGCGAGAGGCAGGGTACAACCTGGACAGGTCGCCAGTCCATCGCAGGGCAACACACAAACAACCATGCACACACTCATTCATACACCTAAGGGCAATTTAGAGTGACCAATTAACCTAACAGGCATGTCTTTGGACTGTGGGAGGAAGCCGGAGTACCCGGGGAGAACCCACGCATGCACGGGGAGAACATGCAAACTCCATGCAGAAAGACCCCCGGCCGGGAATCGAACCCAGGACCTTCTTGCTGCAAGGCAACAGTGCTACCAACTGCTCCACCGTGCAGCCCCTATTTTTTATTTTTTTATTTTTATTTTTTATTATTATACTATTTAATAAAATATTGGTTATAAGGCTTCTTACACACCTTTACCAGGGTCGCTGCATATTTTCATCTGTAGGCCTACTTGTTGGCTGCCTTTTCATTCTGTATTTCTGTCTTCTTTCAGGACCAGAGAATACTACATTTTTAGTAACACGTTGCATCTTCATGTGAGCTCGACTTTTGTCATTGTGGAACAGCATGCCCAACGTATACGTCAAACACTCCTTTATTTCCCATAAATCTAGTGAGTAATAACAGCTTATTTCACAGTCAGTGGGTAGCTTGATGTGACGTGTGCATCCTGGCAGGTCTGTCTCTTCATGCCTAGGTTTGTGCTGACCATGTAGGTGTACCAGGACACCTGCTGAATTGGTTACAGGTTAATAAGGTCTCTGAAATTGACCAGACATGCGATCTCGTACATGCGTGTGTGCATACACAATGTGGCCTGTCATAAAGTTTGGGATTTTACCATTTTTAAAATATGCAAATTACACTGCTCATAAAAACTGTATTTGCTTGTGGGCAACTCATGTTATTTTCCCTTTTCAACCCTGAAGTCAAAACATCAGCTCTGAATTATAAGAGTTGTTTTGTAAATTCCACCATTTTTGAAGCTGAATCAATTTGTTTTCATTGTTTCTGCTTATTTGGACATTATTCTGGATTTTGAATTTTGAGTTTCAGAGGGAGGATTCTGACTTCAGTTAGTCAGTCAGTCATCTTCTACCGCTTATTCCATAGTGGGTCGCGGGGGAGCTGGTGCCTATCTCCAGCAGTCTATGGGCGAGAGGCGGGGTTCACCCTGGACAGGTCGCCAGTCCATCGCAGGACAACACACAAACAACCATGCACACACTCATTCATACACCTAAGGGCGATTTAGAGTGACCAATTAACCTAACAGGCATGTCTTTGGACTGTGGGAGGAAGCCAGAGTACCCGGTGAGAACCCACGCATGCACGGGGAGAACATGCAAACTCCATACAGAAAGACCCCCAGCCGGGAATCGAACCCAGGACCTACTTGCTGCAAGGCAACAGTGCTACCAACTGCGCAGAATCAACTACATGCCCAGAACGAGTAGAAATGCATCTCATACTCATTTTGCACACAGCTCCCACAGATGTGTGCAACAATAATATAGTGTGTGCAACACACTATATTATTATATCATATACAGTACAGACCAAACGTTTGGACACACCTTCTCATTCAAAGAGTTGTCTTTATTTTCATGACTATGAATATTGTAGCTTCACACTGAAGGCATCAAAACTATGAATTAACACATGTGGAATTATATATTGAACCAAAAAGTGTGAAACAACTGAAAATATGTCTTATATTCTAGGTTCTTCAAAGTAGCCACCTTTTGCTTTGATTACTGCTCTGCACATTCTTGGCATTCTGTTGATGAGCTTCAAGAGGTAGTCACCTGAAATGGTTTTCACTTCACAGGTGTGCCCTGTCAGGTTTAATAAGTGGGATTTCAATGGGGTTGGGACTGTCAGTTGTGTTGTGCAGGAGGTGGATACAGTACACAGCTGATAGTCCTACTGAATAGACTGTTAGAATTTGTATTATGGCAAGAAAAAAGCAGCTAAGTAAAGAAAAACAAGTGGCCATCATTACTTTAAGAAATGAAGGTCAGTCAGTCTGAACAATTGGGAAAACTTTGAAAGTGTCCCCAACTGCAGTCACAAAAACCATCAAGCGCTACAAAGAAACTGGCTCACATGAGGACCGCCCCAGGAAAGGAAGACCAAGAGTCACCTCTGCTGCGGACGATAAGTTCATCCGAGTCACCAGCCTCAGAAATTGCAGGTTAAGAGCAGCTCAGATTAGAGAACAGGTCAATGCCACACAGAGTTCTAGCAGCAGACACATCTCTAGAACAACTGTTAAGAGGAGACTGTGTGAATCAGGCCTTCATGGTAAAATAGCTGCTAGGAAACCACTGCTGAGGACAGGAAACAAGCAGAAGAGACTTGTTTGGGCTAAAGAACTCAAGGAATGGACATTAGACCAGTGGAAATCTGTGCTTTGGTCTGATGAGTCCAAGTTTGAGATCTTTGGTTCCAACCACCGTGTCTCTGTGCGACGCAGAAGAGGTGAACGGATGGACTCTACATGCCTGGTTCCCACCGTGAAGCATGGAGGAGGAGGTGTGATGGTGTGGGGGTGCTTTGCTGGTGATACTGTTGGGGATTTATTCAAAATTGAAGGCATACTGAACCAGCATGGCTACCACAGCATCTTGCAGCGCCATGCTATTCCATCCGGTTTGCGTTTAGTTGGACCATCATTTATTTTTCAACAGGACAATGACCCCAAACACACCTCCAGGCTGTGTAAGGGCTATTTGACCAAGAAGGAGAGTGATGGGGTGCTGCGCCAGATGACCTGGCCTCCACAGTCACCGGACCTGAACCCAATCAAGGTGGTTTGGGGTGAGCTGGACCGCAGAGTGAAGGCAAAAGGGCCAACAAGTGCTAAGCATCTCTGGGAACTCCTTCAAGACTGTTGGAAAACCATTTCAGGTGACTACCTCTTGAAGCTCATCAACAGAATGCCAAGAGTGTGCGTAGCAGTAATCAAAGCAAAAGGTGGCTACTTTGAAGAACCCTAGGAATAAAAGACAATTTTTCAGTTGTTTCACACTTTTTTGTTCAGTATTTAAACCCCACATGGTTTTAATTCATAGTTTTGATGCTTTCCCAGTGTGAAGCTACAATATTTCTAGTCATGAAAAAAAAGACAACTTTTTGAATGAGAAAGTGTGTCCCCAAACTTTTTGGTCTGTACTGTATATTTACAATAATTTAGAATTGTGCATATATAATTATATTATTAATATTTTAATTACAACACACTGATTCAAAACCCTGTTTCTGTCTGCCTTTTTGTTAATGCCCACAGTAAGAGCCCAGAGATCAAAATATTGAAAAGCATTTCTCCTAAAACCAATGCTGATATTTTCTTCACTGATTATTATGCTATCACTTGAAACTGTGCAGAATTTGCAAAAAAAAAAAGAAAAATCAGTCAAATGAGTCATGTACTCCCTTTGATAATCGGTTTGCTAAAACACAGAGGACGTCTGAAATGATGCATGCATAAGAAAAGCATTAATATGAAAGTGACATGAGAACATCCATCGTTCTTACTGGAGAAAGCTGTTTATTAAAATTGTTCCTTAATTAAAAAAACATCTTGCATCATAAGGCTGGTGTCTGGGGAATGTCTTTCATGCATTTCTCTCCTTTATTTATTCTAACCTTTGGGGGTGAAAAATTTTTAATTTTAAAAAACCATACCCCCTTTGGCCCTTTTTTTTAATTTTTTACATTTACAGTTAGTTTACTTTTTAATGTTTTTTGTTTTAAAAAAAAATCGCTCTTTGTAACAGCCCTCCATATCAGGATTATCAAAATATTCTTTGAAAAAAGATGGGGGTTTAAATTTATACATGTATAATTGCTTTTTTTTAAAAAACAAAGGGCCCAACAATTACCATAAGGGTTTGCACAGAGTGGACTTTGAGTTTTAAATAACTATAATAAGGTATTTTTATAAATTTTTTTTTTTTTTTTTTTTTTTTTAAAGTTGTTTTTTAATTTTTTACTGAAGTTTGGGAAAAAAGTCTAAAATTTAAATTTCCCCTTCGGGTAGGAATCTTATTCGGGAAAAAAATTTTTACCCCAAATTCTTTTCTACTCCTTAAGAGCAAGAAAAAATAAAATAACCGATACAAATAAATAATTAGTTGGCCCCTTTCTCGACAGCTAGCCTGCAGTCGGCTGCTTAACGGGGAGGGGCCAACCCCTTTGTTTTTTTAAAACATTTTTCCCTTTAAATTAAGTCAGATTTGGACGTCATGACTGTTCTTGTTTTAACGACCTAAATCATTTTCTATCAGCTGATTTTTTTTCACCCTTCACAAGAAAAAAAATTTTTCCGTTCGGGTCATTTTAAAATGGCCCCCCCTTACCTAGAAACACCCTCCCTCTTTCTCATTTTTTAATTTCATTTTTTAAAAATTTAAAATAAAAAAAAAATTGAAAGGGACAGAAAAAGTGGTCCATTTGTAATACATTTTTTTTAAAAACCCCGGGGGGTTTCCTTCTCCATGGTTCCCCGGGTTTTGGTGCTCCTCTAAAAAAACCCCTTTTTAAGATCTTCAGCTGCCCAAAATTTTTAAATAAAGTAAATGAAAATACAAAATGGGGGTTTTATTTTGCCAAATTACCCTTTAAAAAGTCTGAGAGAAAAGTTAGAAATGAGAAAAAGCATTTATCTGGGGCTTCATTCCTATGTTTCTTTCTGCTGGAGCTGAAAAACGTACCTCCTCCCAGAAACAACAAACTTCGGTTTCAAAAAAAAGTATTTTATTTGGTAAGTTTTGATTTTTAAAACTTCAGTTTTTGTTCTTACGTTTAAGACATTAGAGTCAAGTTTAAAACAGGAGGGAGGCCTTATCAACACCAGATCACCACAAAGACTGTCCGTATGTGTGTAACAGCCTGAACTGGGATTGTGCCCGTGCACACAGTCACCAAGCTTTCGCCTTGAGGGAAAATTGGCCCCTTTTTTTTTCCCAATCTCTTTTTAAAGGTTTTTCTGGGATTTGGGCCAAAATACTGCTGATTGGGTGGGAAACCCTTTATCATCCCCCCGGGGTACCCCTTTTTTAAAGGGAAACGAGCCCACACCGCCCGGGGTTTGTTTCAATTTTCGTCTCAGACACATTCTTTCTCCTGGACCTGGTCCTCAACTTTCGCACCGGCATCGTCAAGGAGGACAACACGGAGATCATCCTGGACCCGCAGCAGATCAAGATCAAGTACCTGAAGAGCTGGTTTGGGGGACTTCGTCTCCTCCATACCTGTGGACTACATCTTTCTCATTGTGGAAACTCGCATCGACTCGGACTTTTACAAGACAGCCCGGGCCCTGAGGATTGTGCGGTTTACCAAGATCCTTAGTCTGCTTCGTCTGCTGCGCCTCTCCAGACTCATTCGCTACATCCACCAGTGGGAAGAGGTAGATGATCCCTTGGGGTTTTTAATCTTCTTTTTTTTTAAAATTTCCCCTGATTTAAAAAGGATTCATAGGGGTTCGTTTAAAAATTTGTAGCACCAGTTAACCTTTTTAGTCATTAAAAAATATATTTAAATTGATATTTTTGTACTTTTAATTGAAAGCTTTTCAGTCTCTCTTGTAGGAGTAAATATCTGTATATATGCTACTAATATTAGTTGTTAATCTGTAGTTTTACTGCAGTCTTACGCTTGAATACTTTTTGTAAAACCTATACACAATAAGATTTCTCTTTTACTTTTTTTGATTTCCCTTTAAAATTTAATATTTCCTTTCTTTCTTTTGGCGGAAAAAGGCAACAAGAAATTTGTTTTTCCCAGCATTACGTTTTTGAGGAGATCCGAATTTTGCAGCTAAATTTCTGTTTTTCGGGGTTTTTTTTAAGTTTTTAAAATTCTTAATACAAATTTCGGGCAAAAATTTATTTTAAAAATTAATATCAGAACAGCATTCAAAAAATATTTTTTATGTGTGTTTTCCTGTGGTAGGTGTTCATGGTTTTTTTTTAAATAAAAGTAAGCAGGAAGCCATTTCGCTGTTTTAAAAACCCGGGGAAACCCAAATTAAAGAAAATTAAAATTTGACAAATATAGGCCCCAAAAACACTGGGGAAACCCCCACAAAAAACCCCTGGTGTGTGAGGAACCTGAGCAAACTGGAAACTGTAATTCAGATTTATACCAACCTTGCGCTGTGCTAATCTTTTCAACATCTTAGAGCCTTTGTAAGAGAATATTGTGATGGGACTGGCCCAAAAAAAATGCGGGCATTCAGTCCAATCGGGGAAAAGGGCACAAAAGCCCAACCCATTATCTGAAGTTTTGGGGTTTTGAGTACTTTTTTTAAAGACTTATACATAAGAAAGAAACATTAAATGTATGTTTGTAATTTATTAAGGTTGAGATTAAACCTGGATCCAAACAGTCTAAACACAGATCGGGTTTTCTTTTTTAAATTCAAAGGTCCCACCTCACTTAGTGAAGACCTTAGTTTCATTTCTCGAGAACCCAAGAATTTTTTTTTTTAATAGAAAAATTTTTTTAAAAAATGGGGTAAAAACAAAAACCAATAAAAAGTCCTCACTGCTGAGAGCTATGACATAGCTATGACTCTGTGTAAATCTGACTACTGTACTAAAAACAAATTTAGGATTAATTTTTTTTTTCTTTTTATTAATATAAATTCGGAGGGGGATGAAAATTGGGTTTGTTCAAAAAATTTTCAAAAATGTTTCGCCAAGGACTTTTTAACTGTTTTTTTGGGCATCTTGTATGGGCCAAATTTAATGTGGTTACAATCTTTCCAGAAAAGGGGAGTGTATATCCTTGAAGATATTTACCTTTACCAGCTTGTTCCATAAAGCACTGCGGTCAAAAGCTCCAAAGGTTAAAACAGAATATTTTCTGAAGAAAGTCTCGCTCTCTCTCGCCCTCCCAGCCAGAATAGACCTCATGACTAGCCGTGTTGTTGAAAATACAGTGGTGCCTTAACTTATGAGTTTAATTCGTTGTGTGATGTTTAGAAGGTTTTGGATGAGAAAAATGTACTTATATACATATTTTATAAAAAACACAAAACTTTACTCCAATTAATTAGTTTAATTATGTATAATATACAGCATTTCCTTGGGGATCAGATTACCTGAAGATGCTGACGGAGGTGGGGGAGAAAGGCTGAATCTTATTCGCGTATTTCTGACCTATTCGCTACGCTTTCCTCACTTTCAATAGGGTTTTCAAGGGTTTTCAATAAAAAAAACATCCAATTGGGATCTGTTTTATCCTCCCTTTCAGAATGTTTCTGTAATTAGTTAGGCACGTGTTATTAAATAGTGCCATTGCATGCCTAGTTGCAACTTTGTCTGAGTGGTACTTTTGAATAAACCCAACATTTCCTGTTTCTCAGTTTTAGAGATAATCTCCTCTATCTCTTCTGCGTCACATATATCCTGCAAAACCTCTGTGTGCTGCTGTGTTTGTAGCTCTTTTCGCTCCTCCATTGTTATTTCCTAAGAGTGCGCCTACATGAGCTTGTTGATGTCACCGTCATCCATGTCCAGGCCCATAAGTTTAAACCAAACCTGATTGGCTTCGCTTAATGCCTCGTCAGTCGAAGTGCCTGTGGTCTGCTGTAGCAAATTAGGGTAAACACACTACCGGTCAAAAGTTTTAGAACGCTTTTCTCACTTAATAGGTCTCTTTGTTTTCATGACTATTTAAACTGTAGATTCTCCTCAGAGGCAACAAACCTGTGAATGAACATACATGGAATAATGTGGTGAACAAAAAGTGTGAAATAACTCTATTCCACATTTTTGTTAATAGTGTGGCTATTTTGTAAGATTTTTACAAAATATATACCCTTTGCTTTGATTACTGCTTTGCTCTCTTCGCTTTCTCTCCATGAGCTTCATGAGGTGGTCACCTAAAATAATTTACCAAAGAGTCTTGAAAGAACTTTCCCAGACGTTCATTGAGAAGAGGCCAGAGGTTAAATTTCAGACATTACAATATTCTAAAAAATAACATATTTAAAGTTATTTTGCAATTATTGGTTTGCTACATAATTCCATATGTGTTTATTCACTGTTTTGATGCCTTCATTGAGAATCTACAGGGGTTGGACAATGAAACTGAAACACCTGGTTTTAGACCACAATAATTTATTAGTATGGTGTAGGGCCTCTTTTTGCGGCCAATACAGCGTCAATTCGTCTTGGGAATGACATATACAAGTCCTGCACAGTGGTCAGAGGGATTTTAAGCCATTCTTCTTGCAGGATAGTGGCCAGGTCACTACGTGATACTGGTGGAGGAAAACATTTCCTGACTCGCTCCTCCAAAACACCCCAAAGTGGCTCAATAATATTCAGATCTGGTGACTGTGCAGGCCATGGGAGATGTTCAACTTCACTTTCATGTTCATCAAACCAATCTTTCACCAGTCTTGCTGTGTGTATTGGTGCATTGTCATCCTGATACACGACACCGCCTTCAGGATACAATGTTTGAACCATTGGATGCACATTGTCCTCATGAATGGTTCGGTAGTCCTTGGCAGTGACGCGCCCATCTAGCACAAGTATTGGGCCAAGGGAATGCCATGATATGGCAGCCCAAACCATCACTGATCCACCCCCATGCTTCACTCTGGGCATGCAACAGTCTGGGTGGTCTGTTCTTTGGGGCTTCTCCACACCGTAACTCTCCCAGATGTGGAGAAAACAGTAAAGGTGGACTCATCAGAGAACAATACATGTTTCACATTGTCCACAGCCCAAGATTTGCGCTCCTTGCACCATTGAAACCAACGTTTGGCATTGGCATGAGTGACCAAAGGTTTGGCTATAGCAGCCGGCCGTGTATATTGACCCTGTGGAGCTCCCGACGGACAGTTCTGGTGGAAACAGGAGAGTTGAGGTGCACATTTAATTCTGCCGTGATTTGGGCAGCCGTGGTTTTATGTTTTTTGGATACAATCCGGGTTAGCACCCGAACATCCCTTTCAGACAGCTTCCTCTTGCGTCCACAGTTAATCCTGTTGGATGTGGTTCGTCCTTCTGGTGCTATGCTGACATTACCCTGGATACCGTGGCTCTTGATACATCACCAAAGACTTGCTGTCGTGGTCACAGATGCGCCAGCAAGACGTGCACCAACAATTTGTCCTCTTTGAACTCTGGTATGTCACCCATAATGTTGTGTGCATTTCAATATTTTGAGCAAAACTGTGCTCTTACCCTGCTAATTGAACCTTCACACTCTGCTCTTACTGGTGCAATGTGCAATCAATGAAGACTGGCTACCAGGCTGGTCCAATTTAGCCATGAAACCTACCACACTATAATGACAGGTGTTTCCGTTTCATTGTCCAACCCCTGTATGTACAATGTAAATAGTCATAAACATAAACCATTAAACCAGAAAGGCGTTCTAAAACTTTTGACCGGTAGTGTAGCTTGTGCCTTCTCACAGCCTGTGTTACGATGTGTCCTGCGAGCTGCTTCTCCAACAACTACATCATCAGCAGCTTCTGCATATTTTTATGGATAGACATCCGCTGTTATTTTATGATGTAGTCGCCCACCTCGGCTGGCATTATAGCCTTTATTGTCTCCTTCTGCTTCAGTATGGTGCAGATTGGACAAGTGCTACATTCGTACTGCTTCGACTACATCCATACCTAGGTCATGTTTTCTGATCATTTCTTTAATGCAACGTCCACTTCTTCTCACTGCTGTCCGTTGCACTCACTTTCTTTAAACCCATGGTTGGAAAAACAAAGTTTTGCAATATAACTAAGCACAAATGCGAGCACTGATGCTTCCACTGCAAGCTAACCACTTAAAGTGAACTGGTGAGTGAGACACAAGATGCTGGGCGGATGTTGCAGTAATCACTGTGCCATCCGCTGCGAACACTAGTGGGTTGATGGGGGCAGGTGGGTGTGGGGGGGAGTTTATCTGAAGTTGGCTTGTAACTCCTTTGTTGGGACACTTGTAAGTCCAGAATTCACTGTAAGAGATTTCTCTTTAAGTAGCATCTTGCATCTTTGCGCTTCTTCTGAAAGCATTTTTAAGCCCCTTATTGATACTGAAAATGGCCAACTTTAAGTCTTCTTCACTCTGTAACAGCAACCACACCGAAGAGGGTTGTTGTCAGCACAACCTGGTAGCTCTTAGTATGCTGTGTTCAGTGTTCAGAGAAAGATCAGACTTTTCCATTGCAGAGGTCATCAGTCAGGGTTAATTATGCTAAAAATAGGACGATTCCAGTCACCCACTGATTTCTTCGTGCATCTTTAGTTTTTAGGCTGCTTCTTTGACACAAACAATGGATACACACTCAGCATTCTAACTGAATAATAGCTCTAAAACAGCCTTTGCCGCTCTAAAAAGATTAGGATTGGTTTGGCACGTCATGTATATCTCAAATCCCCAAATGGCTGTGGAGAGATTTAAATATCACAGGTTTATTGTGTGTTTAAGTGTGTGTGTGTGCATTACCATGCCTTGTCTTATTATCCTGCACGTTACTCTTTCGGAGGTCTTTCACATGACGTACGATCTCGCCAGTGCTATGGTGCGAATCATGAACCTGATTGGCATGATGCTGCTGTTGTGTCACTGGGATGGCTGTCTGCAGTTTCTGGTGCCAATGCTGCAGGACTTTCCTCCAGACTGCTGGGTCACTCGAAACAAGATGGTGGTAAGTTATTTATTGGGCAGGTTAGGTTAATAAAAGATCACAAAATATTCATGTGAAGGTATTATGTTGTATTTATACCTACAGACTTAACAGGTATTACTTTAAGATTTTGTGCTCCTCGTTAATAATATTAGTGTTTATTGACTAAATATTTCACTCTTTCTCTTATTAACTGTAAGGCGTAATGTAAATAATGTCTTCTTGGGCATTTTTCTGTATTTACAGCTTAAATGATACTCTTTCTATAGATTAGTAGAGCAAATGCTAAAGTAACTGCTGCCATGATATTAGGAGCACTAAATAAACGTGGTGATGGTTTCCAACAGACAGAGCCTTCAGCAGGATAAATGCCCTCCACCTGCACTCTTTTTCCTAAACTCTGAACAAAGCTCCCACAGACACGATGCTGCAGTAGCACTGCTGCATACTTACTGATGAACTTTCTCTTCCCGCCTCCACATCTCCACCAGAACGACACCTGGGGTCAGCAGTACTCCTATGCCCTGTTCAAAGCCATGAGTCACATGCTGTGCATCGGGTACGGCCTGTACCCACCCATTGGCATGGGCGATGTCTGGCTCACGATCCTCAGCATGATCGTGGGCGCCACCTGCTTCGCCATGTTTGTGGGGCACGCCACTGCCCTCATTCAGTCTCTGGACTCCTCAAGGAGGCAGTACCAAGAAAAGGTGAGATTTTTTCTGGTGTGGTTTGTAGTGTGTTTAAATGTTAGGATGTCTTTAAGCAGCTGTACCCTTAAAAAGGAAATTCTCTGATCAGGCAGAACGTTTCAGGAATTATGATATAATTTCCCAATCTATATACCAAGCATATGTCACTAGCCCTAATATGACCTAAGCTCAAAGTGCATCTAAGATGTTTGTTGATGTCTTCATGCATTTTTAGCTTTTTATGCATTTTGAGCTTTTTATTCATTTAATGTGCAGGAAAAAGTGTTTTGATTTTCCAGTAATCTTCTTCCAGATCACCGGCCACAGAAGATCAAGGGAAAAGTGGCAACTTGTTTTACCTGGTTAACTGACTGTTGTATCACTTACTTAAATCCTTTATAATTAGAAATTCTGAGGAAATGTTCATCTGTAAAATTTGGGAATATATTATTAAACAGCTTTAGCTGCTATATTTCATTGTGCAATAATGTATGTGAAAACACAAGTTTCTGAAACCTGATGCTTGGCTAAGCAATCCTAATTACAAAGTCAGAGTTATAATAAGATGGTTTAGATAAAAAAAACGATTAATGTGTTAGAATGGTCCAGTCAAAGTCCAGATATGAATCCAAATGTGAGTTGAAAAAGTTCACAGATCATCTCCATCCAATCTGACTCAGCTCGAGCAACTTTGCAAAGAAGGAAAATTTCAGTCTCTAGATGTGAAGAGCTGGTAGAGATATACAGTACCGTGCAAATGTTTTAGGCGGGTGTGAAAAAAATGGTGTAAACAAACAATGCTTTCAAAACTGGAACTGCTAATCATTTATTTTCATCAATCAACAAAATGCAGTTAATGAACAAAAGAGAAATCTGAATCAAATCAATTTTTATGTGACCACCCTTTGCCTTCAAAACAGCATCAATTCTTCTAGGTACACTTGCACACAGTTTTTGAAGGAACTCGGCTGGTAGGTTGTTCCAAACATCTTGGAGAACTAATCACAGATCTTCTGTGGATGTAGACTTTCTCACATCCTTCTGTCTCTTCATGTAATCCGAGACACACTCCATGATGTTGAGATCAGGGCTCTGTGGGGGCCAGACCATCACTTCCAGTAATTATTGTTCTTCTTTACGCTGAAGATAGTTCTTAATGACTTTGGCTGTATGTTTGGATTCGCTCACTTAAAAATAAACAATCATCATTTATATTTCTGAAAGCACTCTTTGTTTACAGCATTTTTTCATACCTGCCTAAAACTTTTGCACAGTATTGTACATCAAAAGACTGCAGCTGTAATTGCAGCTAAAGGGGGATCTACAAAGTAATTACGCCGGGCCGCTGAATTGCAATTTTCTGATTATTCCTTGTAAAAAAATATACAACCATGTACTGTCATTTTTATATCTGGATCTGATTAAATAATTCTTTTTCATTAGATGCTGAAATATTTCAATACCTGATTACAAGAACTTATTTTTCACGCCTAAAATCTATTTAAATATTTAAAGTGGACAACAGGAGCTTTGCTGGCTCTTTGGTGTGAAGCATAAAAGGAGACAAAGACATCTAGAGAATGAGGAACAACCAGAGAAAGAGTGAACTCACTTTTAGATTGTACATGTACATGTACATGTACGATGTGCCTTTTAGACGGATAAAAAGAGACAGATATGGCACAGATTTAATAACAGAGGAGCAGAGGCTTATGGCAGGAAGCGCCATACGTACACTGGGTTGATGAGATCACTGGGTGATCATCAGCGCTGCTCTGCTGGTAGAGTACACTGCTGAAGGACACGCTGGTTAATGTCATTAGCTGCAGCCTGCAGAGCACAACTGTATTTGTCAGATGGGGCAGAACCACAACACCGCACTGTGAGCAGGTTTCACAGATGGCCTGACAGTTGACTGTTAACATAATGAGATACATTATAGTCCACCTCTGAGCCAGCACATTAATCAGGTTAATATATTCATTCTGACATGACTTTGCGTTTTGTCTTTGCAGTTGCTTCAAAGCTGCCGTTTCTTTGATTGGTCAGGAACAGGTTTAAAAAGTTAAAATCTTGTTGTCTTGTCTCAGTATAAACAAGTGGAGCAGTACATGTCCTTCCACAAGCTCCCCGCTGACATGAGGCAGAGAATCCACGACTATTACGAGCACCGTTATCAGGGGAAGATGTTCGACGAGGAGAGCATCCTGGAGGAACTGAATGAGCCGCTGCGAGAGGTCAGCTTTCATCTGAGCAACACAGTCTATATGCAGCCCCACTGAGCTTGATTTATATAAGCTGTAACATGTCAGCATAAATGAGAGCATCCCGTTCTAAATGATGCTCAGATAATTATTGATATAATCCAATATGGCTGCCGTACTTTCTATGATAATGTTAATAGTCTTGTAATCTGATTAGTAACGGCCATATGAGGGCCGTGAACCTTATTAACGGAACGCTAAGCTGCTTTTATAATGATTGAAATATACACATGCAGTGGTACGGGTGTTGTGAACGCCTCACCACAGCAAAAAATAAATTAATTAATTAACATGCGCTTTCCTGCGTCCTCCTCAGGAGATCATCAACTTCAACTGTCGCAAACTGGTGGCGTCCATGCCTTTGTTCGCCAACGCCGACCCCAACTTTGTAACCTCAATGCTGACCAAGCTGCGCTTCGAGGTTTTCCAGCCAGGTGACTACATCATCAGGGAGGGCACCATCGGGAAGAAGATGTACTTCATCCAGCATGGCGTTGTCAGCGTCATCACAAAGAGCAGCAAAGACACCAAGCTGACGGACGGCTCTTATTTTGGAGGTGACGTCCTCACACACCTTGCTGGGCGCTCTGCAGAGAGAGGGACGAGAGGAGAGGAGAGGAGAGGAGAGGAGGAAGGAGAGGAGAGGAGAGAGGAGAGGAGAGGAGAGGAGAGGAGAGAGGAGGAGAGGAGAGACGAGAGGAAGAGGAGGACGAGAGGAGAGGAGAGGAGAGGAGAGGAGAGGGGGAGAGGAGAGGAGGGCGTGAGGCAGTTTTAATGTGTTCGAAGGAATGGTGATTTTAAGATTTGTTTGAATTTAGTTTGCACGGCACTCAACAGATTAACTTGCCCGACCATTACAGCTGGTTAAAATCGTCATCTCCTTAAAAGGCCTTGCGACTAAGAGGAGCAAATCTCTGCGATCTTTGAGTCCATCTGTGGAGTTCTGCCAGTTGTTTAAAGCTTAAACCCAGAACTTTCCAGTTGTTTTCTTGTTTGCATCACCTCAACCTGCAAAGGTGCAGCAGAGGCACACGGCAGCCATTATTACAGTGACTAGGAATAAACAAACTCGTTGAAAAGTAGAGTGAAACGTTTCTAATGTACACTGGCATATGTTTCAGGGGCATTGTTGTGATTTATAGACATATTAGACATGATCAAAAATCTGTATGTGTGAAGTTAAAGGAGAATGTCCATGTGAGTGTGTTTTATATATCGTCAACATGCATGTCCTGGAAAAAAACAAAAGATTTATGTGTCACGGCTCTTTTTTCCCTTTTTTTAATGGGGCATTATTTTATTTTTCTGATCTGGGACGACAGATGAGGGCAGGACAAACTGTAAGCTGCAAAAATTGCATTAAGTGCTCCATCTGTGGGGGTTCGAAGGCATCAGTTGGTCCACGTTTTATCTACTTACACTAATATGACTGTTTCTCACTTTTCTTTTGGAAATGGATCTAAAACGACATGAACTCAGCGGCTAGGCAATATACATCTTGCATAAGGAGTGGGAAATTGTTAAATAACACTATGTTAATATTCCCTACTTTTTAAAAATGTTTCTGTTATTACAGATCTTAAACTCTGTAAACAAACAATTTAACTTTTACTTTCCTCCATCTTTGCAGAGATCTGCTTGTTGACTCGAGGCAGAAGGACGGCCAGCGTGCGAGCAGATAACTACTGCCGGCTATACTCTCTGTCTGTAGACAACTTCAACGAGGTGCTGGAGGAGTATCCAATGATGAGGAGGGCCTTTGAGGCCGTTGCCCTCGACCGCCTGGACCGTATTGGTGAGTTGTTTGCATAAATGGAACCATGTGTCAGTTAATTCAGAAACTTTGGAGAATTCTCAGTTTCCTCAGAAAATAAGGTAAAAAGTTAAGTGGAGTAAGGCTTACCAGGTGTTTTTTACCCCCAGACTTGCAAAAGGAAACTCAAACTTTTCCACATTTTCTCAAGTTAAAAACACAAACTTTGATGTATTTTGGGATTTTATGTGATAGATGTAAAAAAGGATAAATGATTATCCAAATCTTTTCACAAATACAAATCTGAAAAGTTTGTTGTGCTTTTGCTCCCTGAAGTCAATACTTTGTTGGGGCACTTCTTACTGCAAATACAGCTACAAGTATTTTTAGTTTGTCTCCGACAGCTTTTGTCATCTGGAGACTAAAACTACCAAAAACAGCCCATTCTCAGTAAGATTGGATGGAAACCATCTGTGAACATCAACTTTCTCGTTTTGCTATAGGTTATCCATTGGTTTTAGGTCTAACGCATAACATGCATTGATGTGCATTGACCATTGCATTATAGCTCTGGCTTTATGTTTAAAGCTGTCCTGCTGGAAGGCGAACCTGTGCTTCAGTTTCAAGTCTTTAGAGCCTTTAATAAGTGTTCTTCCAGGATTGTCCTGTATTTAGCTCCATATGGATTCCCGTCAACTCTGACCAGCTTCCCTGTTCTTGCTAAAGAAAAGGATCTCCACAGTATGATGCTGCCACCATCATGTTTTGAGGTGGAGATGATTTGTCCATGGTGATGTGGAGTGTTGGGAGGATGTTTTGCATGTAGACCAAAAAGTTCAACTTTGGTCTCATTTGACCAGAGCACCTTGCTCCACATTTTTGCTGTGTCCCATGCATGTTTTTTGGTGAGTTACCAGGAGCCTCAAGGCTGCTTCTCAGATTAATGCTCTTTTTGCCTGGCCAGTTAGTTTAGGTGGACACTTTTCATTTTCAGCTGATTGACTGAACTGAGCTCCATGAGCTATTCAACCCTTGGGACATTGTTTTTTAACCTAACCCTGCTTCAAACTGAACTTTATGGTTGCATTGTGACAAAATGTGAAAATGTTTTTAAAGGGGAAGAATACTTTGCAAGGCACTTTAACTCATGGATCATTCAACTTCACAATGTAATGATTGAATGAAAAATTTGGGATTTTAGTTTAAAAGTGGAAATAATTAACTGGCATCAATCATTGGTCAAACATTTATTTTATTACTGGACCTGTCTTAGGAGTTTTCAGCAGAAAAATTACTGAAAACTCACTTTCATTGTTGTTAAGCCCAAAATTTATCACATAGATTTAAATCTAAAATTTGTCATTTGAACAAAAAAATGTATTTCCAGTAGGAAGTGATATGCAAGCTTTGTAGGTTCAAACATATTTACCGATACATTGTTCTCAACGATCAGTGGAAACATTTTTGTTGCTCCCGCCACAGATTATCAGATTCTAGTCAGGAATCTAACAGGATCACTGAAAATCTTAAATTTACGTCCAGGCAGAAGAAACATGAAGAATAATTGTAAACCTAAATCTGCAAGGGATATGAATAATTTTGGGCTAAACTGCATAAAAGTAGGTTTAGCGTCTTCTAACCGTGTAAACTGGTCCAGAGCAATATTTCTAAAGGATTTCTAAAGTTATCTTTTGGATATTTCCTGCTTCTTCTCATTGATTTTCAGTCCTTGTATCTTACCATCTTCAGAAACGTGCAGCTCCAAACTCAAGGGTTGTATAAGTATAGAAAAATCAGGACCAATCAACAATTTAACTTACAACCCGTATAATATGTTTTAATAAACTCTTTTCATTTTGCAAACATTAAATAGACTGTAGATTTTCAAAAACCAAAAGACTAGAGGAAATCAGGATACACATATATTTTAATAATTCACACTGAAACTCCAGAATAAAACCAAAGGTTAGTTGCTTATATCTATAATCAGAGCAATAATTTAAACTGTAAAATAATTAGAGCTGCTACAAAAAGGATGGACAAGGAGCCATGCCTATCTTGTCATTACATACGGTAAGTAGGATTATAGGAAATAATTTCTAAGCTAACTGTAGAGAACTGCAGCAAAGAGGGGCCTATAGGCTAGAGGCTCCATAACAACCATATCAGGCTATTTATATATCAACTAGTTGTCCAGGTGTGAAACCAGGAAAAACCCATTTCCTGTCCTACCATCACAAACGTAAACCTGCAGTTTGTTTGGTACCAGCTCTTTAACTGGAACTGTGTGTTTTGTTTGATGACTTTTTGTGGTAACCAAAGTCCAGGTGGGTTTTGTGTAAACCAAAAGAGGAACACTGAGAAAGCCTCTTATGCACACTGTTAAGAATGATGGAGGATCTGTGATTCTGTGGGCCTGTTTCTCCTCCAAATACCATCATGACCTTGTTAGAGTGTAATGCAAAGTATTAACAGCAAGTGTACCAATAAGTGGGATTGTTGTGATTTTTATTTCTGTTATTTCTTTTGGTGGGATTTTTTCCCCACTGCATATGTTATCAAATTAATGGTTGGATTTTTCTGTTTTCCGGTGTCAGATTGTGTTACTGCAATAAAAAAATATATATATTTTAGGGCTTTATATACATCATTATCAAGGGCCACAGTACTATAGTTTAGAATCACACGTTAAAGGAGACGCTATTAATCTTTTTTGGATGTTATCTGCTGTAGCATCCAAAAAGTCAATCTAACAAATCATTATTGGCACTAAGTAGGAAAATAAAGCTAACAATATATGCCTTCATTATATGAATTTGAACTGGATAAGTATTTTTGTTTTACTAATTGGGAATAATAAAGTAATTAGATTTAACTGGTTTTAAATAATTATTGTATAGATGCACCAACAAGACTTTTCCCGCTAAAAAACAATTTCCAGTTTTCTTTGAAGTCTCATCAACTGATTCTGAATTGACAGATTCTGATTTTTTTTCCAATGGACTCTCACATATAAAAGAGAAAAAATGTTTGGGTTCTTTGATAAAGGTAATAATTTTGATTACAACAGAAAATTAAGGGAGTACAAGATTATCCCTATGTAAACATCAAAACAAAGGTCCCTAACTGCACCTGTTTTTACTAAAGTCAAATAGGAACATATTGTTGGTAAATCTGTTCATAAAAATGAAAATGGTAGAAGTTTGTAGATTTGATGAAGAAAACCAGAATTTCAGTATTTGACTAAGATTTTTCCGTGTTTGACCTGCCTATCACTGATCAGAGCCATTCAAGGAAAAAATGGCTGACTCCAAGCTCTGGCCAGTTGTTCAGGTTATCTTGAAGTGATTGTTTTGTAAATGTGGGCTCCCTGTTCCAAGAGGCAGGGGTGCAGTGCTGATGAGTTTGTGGTAGACTTTCATTCAGTTGAATGGCCTTCTCTTCTTCTATCTTCACAGGAAAGAGAAACTCAATACTTCAGCATAAAGTCCAGCATCACCAAAGTTCTGGCACATTAAACCTGAAAGAAACAGAAATCATCCAAAGAATTGTACAGCATGACCGCGACATGGCCCAGTGCACACAGCTGATCCAAAGTAGCACTGCACAGAGTTTAAGCCCTACCGCTGCTCCCCCATCACCTACCCCTCTCATCTGGACCCCACTGGTTCAGGCCCCACTACAGGCCGCAGCTGCCACGACACCACTGGCTTTGGCCTTGGCCCACCACCCCCAGCTGCCTCCGATCCTATTCCGCAGTCCTTTGGTTCCTGGGTCTGGCTCCATGAAGGACCACAGCCATTCAAGGAGGATGCACATAGGAGGGAACACCTCTAGTAGCTATGGATCAGTTCCTGGTTCCCCTGTTGGCGCTGCTAAACTTAGATCTGTGGTTGAGACTCCCACATTAGGGTTCGCTTTGCTCCAGCATCACTCCACTGGAGTTTTATCACCCACTGTGATGTCGCAGCCCATCTTTACGAGCAGCCTACAGCCCGTGACCCCTCTACCCACTCCCCCTCCTCTTTATCAGCCTCCTCACTGTGGCATGACCCCGGTTTTCCCCTTCAGTCAGGCCACCGTCTCCTACACCTGTTCTGCACAGCTTCACCCTCAGCCTTTCCTTGGTGCTATGACCACTCCGCCTCAGCCTTTAGGGTTACTTCAACAGGGGGCGCCAGCAAAGGTGGCAGGAAGATTTCCAGCCCCGACCATTGGCCCTTTGATCTGCAGTTCGGTGAACCCCATTCTGAGCCAGCTGCAGCAGACCTATCACCCATCCACCCTCAACAGAGTGACCAGCACATCAAGCAACATCAACCTCCCACATTTTCCCATTATAACCAGCAGGCAGCCCACGGTGGGAATCAATCCGCCACCTTTAGCAGGTGGAGCCGGGGCCGCCGCCTCTCTGGCCCAGCACACCCTGGCAGGACTACAGTCGGTTTTCCTCCCGCAGGTTCTCACCGAGCACTCGGCCCTCGCCTCCCTGGCCCAGTACGGCTCGGCAGAGGCCTCGCCTTGCTGCACCCCTCCTCTCCACAGCCCCGCAACACAGAGCCCTGTGAGAGCACGGACCGTTCACCACAGTGCGCCACCCATCACCACCAGCTTTCACAGCTCCTTGCCCCTTCAGAGCTCATGCCCAGCCAGGGGGGCTTCCACTTTGAGAGAGACAGCAGGGTCCTCTGTAGATCTCTTTACCCAGGAAATAAAGACAATCTCAGGCTCCCACAGCTATTTACACCAGGAAAGGCCTTTGGTCATGAGCGGCTCCTCGGAGGGAGCAGCGGGGGGCTTTCCTTCCCCCATGGCAGTCAATAAACCCTATACACCCATCCCGGGTCAGGGTCCTCCTGTCACTCGGACACAATCAGGGCCTGAGCCTCGAAACCGGCTAACCGAAGATAAGTCTCCAGTGTTAGAGAGTGAACAGAAACAGTCCAAACTTCCCTCCAACTTGTGAGAGTCAGACACACCCTCCTTTACCTGCTGAGCAACAGAGGAACCCCTCCATCTTGGCATGTTTTAATGTTAAATTCAGTGCTGGGGGGTGTGTTGTTTTAATCAGATGAGAGATCCTTTTAGTTTTTAATCAGAATGGATGACAGACAAAAACATATTTTTTCTACAGAACATTTTCAATATGATGATAAAACCCAGAAGTATTAATGGGTATATATTTAAGACCTGATAAAAATATCACTTCTTATATATACTATATTATATTCTAATCTTCCTCTTTGATTTGTTGTTATTTATTTGAAACCCTTACTGTTCAGGCAACTGTTTTAGTTCCCTTTTTAGCTCCATCTCTTCAGCTGAAAAAAGTATCCACACCTCTATATTCAGTTTATGATTGAAACCAAAAATTGCTTCCCTCTGTTAATATCCTTTCTGGAGAGCGCTGGGAGTACCGTGTGAAGGCAGGGTCACCCCCTCGTCCTCGTCATTCTCCACGGAGATGTACGGCGCTACAGACTGTGCACTTTGCTCTTTTCAGAGATCACTGCAGCTCGAAGGGTTTGACGACGGCACGTCTTCCAAGAAAGAAAGCTTTCTCAGCAATATTGCACACCCAAATGGGTCACCCTGCTCAGACTGCATTAAAAAAACAAAGCAATGAATGTAACAATGTCAGTCTGGGGTGGGGAGTAGGTTTTGAATGTGTGGATGAACATGAACAGACAAAACAAATCAACCTGAGTTGAGGTTTGTGTGCCGTGGGCATAGTATGCAAAAATCAGTGTTTATTTTGGGCATATAAAGGTACTGTGAATTGAAGCACTTGTGTCAAAACAGTAAAATTACTGGTGAGTATCATTCAGTTAGAATAAAACAGAAAAGCTTATTATAGTGATTCAGTTCAAATTAGACGTATATAGATTCGTAACACAGAGTGATGCATTTTAAGCCTTTATTTAAGTTAATGACGATCTACAGTACAGTATCTGCATTTTGTTGAGGCTCTTTTTGCACGAGTTACTGCATTAATGCGATGCGGCATGGAGGCGTTTGCTCTGCTGAGCAGGGAAGGCTGATATGAACTTCAAAGATTTTATGATTTATTTTTTTTTAAGTATTTAAAAGTCAGTTGCAGTGCTTTGTAGATTGGATGGCAGGGACTGCATGTCACTGCAGTCATTACCCCTGAAACACAAATACTGCTCTTAAAAAAGATCTGGCCAGTTATTAAATAGGCTATTCAGGACTTCAGTAATATGAACTAATGCAATATTGCTAAAGAGCACAAAATAACTAACTTTAATAAAAAATTTTAAGATTTTGTACATTTACTGCTGTTGTCATGAAACTGACATTGGGGGAAAAAAAAGTATCAACAATACTTTTACTTTTATAAGAGTTTTTGCAAACATAATTATGTTGAGTTTTTAATGGTAAATCAGCATTCTTTTGATGATGAACATAAATATTCACAATAAACATAAACGGTACGATAACTGCCCATTCCTACTCCTAAGGTGTTGATGAAGGCCAGGTTGCTTTATTAGCCGCCAGGTCTGGTGTCTCTTCTCCTCTAAACCAGTGGTTCCCAGCCTCTGTTAGTGGTGGCCCTTTATGCACTGACACAGTGCTCATTCTTGTGCATATATACACAAAAACGGCAAAAAGAAAACTTCACATATTGCGTTTTTTTGTTTTAATCATTAATGTACCTCTTTCTTCTCCTAAAGCTAACAGAAACCCTGTTATTTCCTAATTCAAAGGGATCTGATTTCATCACAAGACTACATTTTTTCCCAAATTATGTTGCAAACCTGTGCTAAAAAACACATGCATGACCCATACGTTTCACCCCACTGTGAACAGTGTGCAGTATCCAATCCTCAAACTTAACAAAATTAACAGCAATTAATGCATCATTTTCTGTGTCATGGATCTATATAATATATGATTGTTTTTATTAAATTAGTGAAAGAAAATCACGTTTTAATAATATTCTAATATACTGAGATCCACCTGATTTTGGCTTTAAAGTCATTACTATAAGGGAACTGATTAAAACATCTTGAAACCAGCAATGCACTAAGATTGATGTGAATGTTTCTTGCACCAGTCAAAAGGGCTAAAAGCTGTCACCTGGGCAAGTGATCAACACCAGAACCCTGATGTGTCATATTGCTGCATATTTACCTCTTTCATTGTATAATGTTCAATTGTAAAATCTGCTGTTGAACAGTTGCTGCTTTGCGATGCTATGCCGCTATACTGAATGAAAAAGACTGCTTTATGAAACCACGATGACATCCTTTTAGTAGTTACTGTGTTTAGGTGACATGTTTTTCATTCTAGACTGTGAGCAGTGGCCAGACTCTAGGTCCAACCATCGGAGGGGTGATGTCCAGGGGCTTCAGCTGCCTGAATCTTGAGCGGTCCTCCATCCTTCACTCCTCCATCCACCTGCCAGCAGCATCAGCTGGCTTATACTTTAGCTTTATTTTAAACACATCCAGTGTTCAGGAGTTTAGGTGTAAGTTATTGATCTGTTTATTGGTCTATTTTTCATTTTGTTGCCTTTTTAATCACCAAAATCTGACCATTTAATCTCCTGTATATTAGGCACATTTTATTTTAGCTACTGAATTTAATGCAATAAAAATGACATATGGTCAAATGATCCTCGGCCGAGCTCTGGGTTTCTTTTTGAAGAGCAGAGTGATGAGGCATGAGGTAAATCTGATGAAAAGGATGGCGGGGGGAGCCTCAGACTTTAAGCCGGATTATAAATCGAGAACAGCGCAGGGTTGTCCGGTGCCAATATTCAAAATAGCCAGGATTATAATCTGCCAGATACTCAATACAAAGAAAATTATTTGCCATGTTTATAGAGTTGAAAGTGATAGATTAGCAAGTAGAGGTATTTAGTGTGGTTAAATACCTCATTAAGTATTTTTTTTTATTTTCTTTTGAGATGAAGATGGCAAAGCAGATATTCAAGGGGAGTCCTGGATAAAAAATATGTCTTCTAAAAACCCCTAACTAAAAACTGCTTTAATATTGTTTTTAACTTTTTTAAAAAGTATTATTTGCAAATATATCAACATGAGAAGATTCTTTAATGATACAGTGGAATAATATTGCACATACAATGCATGATTTATTTAATAATGAAAGCATAAATCACCTACTGTCTCCAAGCATTTCCGGGCAAGAATAGTTTTTGTGTTTATTCCATAAACACTTGAACATGGAGACACAAATACAGCTTTTTAAAAACTATATCAATTAGGGATTAATTTAAGGTAGTCTATTTGAGCCATTATCTATTTAACTTGTCAATATTAACTTGCATATTTCAAAATAAAAAAGCACAATTTCTTAGTTTTGTTGGACTCATCTTACTTAAATATTACACTTAAATCATATTTAAATGATTGCATTATGAATTTAAAGTTCAGGACAAATATTGTTGGGAACATGAGTGCTGACAAAATAACAAATGCATGATGACTAAATCCAAATGATGCCTAATCAGAAAATAGATGTTTTTTTTTCATCTCTTTTCAATGTTTGAGTTCTTATTAAAATACGTTTATCAGATTAATTTACCATGGGTAAATAGGGGCTTCTCCTAAAATCATAGCAGAAAACTGACCATCAACATTACTGTCTGTGTCTTTTTTGTTTTTAGTTACCAAACTAAGAGTCAAAAGAAAGTACAAAATATTTAGAAAGGTATAGAAAGAATGAACTGTTACTGACTTACATTGAACTTTTTAACATTTGGTCATGTCACAACCGTAAACTTCAGTTTATCGGGATTTTGTATGAAAGACCAACACAATGTAGTGTATCCCTTATAGCTTAGGTTATAGCACAATTTACAAATATCTGAACATCTCATTGAACAAGTTAAGTCCATCCTCTGACAATTAAAAGGGTATGGCACAACTGTAAAGCTATTAAGACACCCTAAACTGGCAGGCCAGGCAAGTTGACTATTAATCTGAGAAGCAGTCATGGTTACTCTGGAGGAGCTGCAGAGATCCTCACCTCAGATGGGGGAATCTGTCAACAGAATAATTATGCACCTGACAAATCTGTTTTAATGCAAGAGTGGCAAGAGGAAAGGAGTTGCTGAAAGACAGTCACAATAAATCCTGTTTGCAGTTAGCTATAATCCATGCAGGAGATACAACATATGGGAGAAGGCTATCTGGTCAGATGTGACCAAAATTGAGTATTTGGATAACAAACAAATGGGCATATGTGGAAAAATAACATCGCACGTCATCCTGAACACACAATCCCCTTAGTGAATCATGGTAAAAGCATCATGCTGTGTGGATACCTTTCTTTGACAGGGACAAGGTGCTTGGTCAATGTTGATGGGGAGGTGGATGGAGTTAAATCAGGGCTCCAGAGAGTGACCAATCTGATCACTCAATTGACTTTTTTTTCTTGGTAGCATCCATGTAAAGACGTGAAGGTTTTTATATTGGCATATAATGCAGAAAGAACTTGATGCAAAATGGGGTGGTGGTAGAATTCAATTCAGTTTCAATTCAGTTTATTTATATAGCGCCAATTCACAACACATGTCGTCTCAAGGCACTTCACAAAACTCAGGTAAGAAGCATCATGCATTGGGTCTACTGCTCTGACAGGGTTTGGGTACCTAGTCAGAGGTGATGGGAAGATAGAAATCAGCTAAATCCAGCAAAATCTTAGAAGAAAACCTGCTAGGGGGTGCAAAACACTTGAGACTGGCTGAGGATCACCTTGAATCAGGATGACACACCCACAATGGAACGGTTTAGATCAAACTATATTGATGTTTAAAATGTCCTAGTCAAAGTCCAGTCTTAAACAAAGACAGTGCAAAGATTCTTATGTGTTGACTGGTCATATAATCTTTATTTATCTTACTGTATTTGTATTCATGTAATTTTGTGTTCTAGCCTTCCTCATTTTTGTCCAATTAAACTCAGACTTTAGTGAAATATGAGTAAAACAAAAACATCTTATCCAACAGTTCCTTTTTATTTGTCATGTCAAATTTGTCTCAAATATTGTATCCACTTAGAGTTCCGCATATAACATGGGAGAAAACAAAACAGGATTTAGACAAAAAACTAGACATATTGGAGGAAGGAATCATGGAGTTGCTGCCAGGTGTCCTTGGAAGGAGCACTCTGCTTGGGACCTTCTGAGGTGAACATTAGTCCAAGATGGTGGGAAGGAAGGTTAAAGGGGGGGTGTGGGGGAGTGAGTTTATTCAGCTCAAGGCACCAGCACAACCCTCATGGTGTTAGTGTAACCAGAGCCTGGGCGCCAGCCAGTCACAACAATGGCCACGTCACCTGACTTGAAGAATTTACGGTGTTTGCCTGCAGAGAGTAAAAAAAAAAAAACAGGTGTCAATTAATTTTGGAGACAAAATGGGTCCCCAAGCTGTGACAGATTTTAACAAAACAGTTCTATCTTACCAACTTCCAAAGCAAAGTTCACACGCAGGTCAACATCCTCAGCCCAGACGTCGTTTGCAGGCTTGGTGTAGAGCACCGGATAGACGCCGCGATACAGGTGAGACTGCCGGGCGGTCATACCACAGCGGGTCACGGCGATGATGGGGGCACGGGGTCTGTACCTTGACAGCATATAAGCAGATCTGCAGGCAACAGGAAAAGGTTTATTAGAAAGTGTATTATTATTTGGTTAATAAAACAATATCCCAGGCTTCAGTTTAAGGTTTGCCCCAAGCTATGTAAGGGACACGGCAAACACGAGGAAGAAGTTGCTCAGAGGAAACCAAAACACTAGCAGTAAATACCCTGAACACCCCCCCCACCCCCCCACAGGGAAGCACGGAGGTGGCAGCATCATGATGTGGGGATGCTTGTCTTTAGCATAAACAGAAGCTAGTCAGAGTTGATGGGAGGTGGCTGCTAAAAAACGTATGCAGTGGATGTTCACCCAGAGATACAGTGGAAAGTTCAGACCAAAATCCAGTTGGGAATCTGTGGCCCGGCTTGAAAATTGATATTTATACATACTCAATCCAATTTGACTGAACTTGACCCATTTGCAAAAAAGAATGGGCCAATTGTCGTTTTTTATCAATGCTGATAGAGACATACCCCACCAGGCTTTCAGCTGTAACTGCAGTAAAAGCTGCCCATCAACTCCTTTTTTAAGATCTTTCTCTACCACCTCTCTGCCTTCCCCTGCTTGTTCTGATCCGTCTCTCTGGACTGTTTTTATCTGCTGCAAAGAGCTAAATCAAGACACTGAGCTAAAAGTCCGCAAACAAACACAAACTTCCTCACATTCAAGCAGCTTTAAGATCCATTGTCAAAACAGAAATATAAAGTATCTAAGCCACTATAATCATCACATCTCCCCTGCTGACATGTGTTCTGTATCACATGTTGTGAGGAATGAACATGGAGTTAAAATTAACTTGTAAAATGTCAGGGTTCAGATCTCAAAAGGTCACAGATTGTGAGTGCACTGAAAGCTGGCACACTTCAGAGGAGCGGGGGCCCTGTAAAAAAAAAAAATCTTAATGCTGCGTTAGATTTGCCTGGATGGGGGGGTGGGGGTTTTAAATAGACTCAGAGTTTTCCCCAGAAAAAAAGAAACACAGCGTGGCCCTCCTGCCAGTCTTTGGGGAGAAAAAATGATGGCGCTTTTGGGACAGCACGGGGGAAAGGGGGCCTCTACGTGGCCCCATGGGGGGGTCCGGGGGGGGAAGGGGGAAGGGAGGTGCGCCCCGCCCTCAAACATCGCCGGGGAACATGGCTGCCTCTGCTTCACGGGCGATCTGGGAAACACATATAAAATCTTAACTTAAAAAACAACCTCAGCTGTGATCTCCAGGGACTCTAGCTGTGCTCTAAAACTCTCAATGACTGGCCAAAATAAACAGAGATAAACACAAAATACGATTAATTGGTAACCTTTTCGGGAGAAGAAGAATTTAATTGGGGCTTGTCAGAAAAAATTTACAAACACATATTTGGACTTCTTTTTGGGGGGGTTTCTTACCCACATAGCATCACAATCATGCATAACCTAAAATATATACATATACCTCTCCTGATATTTGCTTAGATGTTCCTAATAAAATGCAGTTTGTTGGGGGGACATTGGGCCGTAGCCATCAAAAAAACCCTGGCATAATTCTGGTGTCTTTGGGCCCCCACTGGCTGAAGGGTTTGCCAAAAATTCTTTTTCAAAACTCATGGTTTCATGCATAAAACTCAGCTTTAAAAAAATCCATACATCCAAAAATTTAAAAACATTTAAATATAAACCAAACCATCTCGGGAGCCCCAAAAAAAATCTTAGCGGGGGGTAAAGTTTTACACTGTAGATCAAAAATAACACAGCCCAAAGGGTTCACATCACCCGCCCTTTTTAGGATTTAGTCTATTTTTTTGGGTTTTAAAGAAAAATAAGAAAAAACCCTAAAAAATAATTTGAATTAAAAACAAAAAAACAGGAACCAACTGACCAAATTAAAATTTTAAGCCTTCCCTTTTAGGATAGCTCTTTTTGTTTGGGTTTTCCCTCTGAATTAACCCGAAAAGAAACTAATTTGTTTTAATTACAGCTGAAGTTGACTGAGTCTGATTCAGTTGAAGTGGATCATTTGATCAAACCAATTTCACTTGACAAATCATATTATGATATATACATTACAGTCAATGTTTTCATTCACTCTACAATTACAATGTTTACGTGAATGGATATGGATAATGTTTTTTACACTGCACTCATTTACATCAGCTTTGTCTGTCGTGCTTATTTCAGTCCAGTTAAATGACTGAAAATAGGTTTAACTGAAGAAAAACAATTTTAATATAGGAAGCACATTATATACTGGTTTGTCCAACAAGAAATGGAAAATCATGTCAGATTAGTTCAACTAGTGTGGCTTTCCTTCATAAGTAAAATAAATAAACCGTTACAGATTATGCTGATACATATATTTGTAAGACTTCCCGACTGACTGAAACAAACAAGAATGAATAGTTTAACAAACCTGAAATCCATTTAAGCTTAATGTTATGAACATTACTAACAGAGCACAGTCATTGTGCTCTGTTAGTAATGTTGGTACTCAACATTTAGCATCTCTCAGCCAGCCTTACCATGTGCTGTGTGCGCACCGCCTCCAGAGGGTAGTCTCCCTTGGCGGTCTCACCGCTCAGCATGATGCAGTCGTTGCCATCCAGCACAGCGTTGGCTACATCGCTGGCCTCAGCTCGAGTAGGACGAGGTTTCTTTGTCATGCTCTCCAGCATCTTATTGTGAATCAAAGCAAACTTTGTGTCATTTGATGTCTGCAAACAAATGTGTGGATTTACATTAGTGTACATGTGGATTAACAGACCTGTGTGGCACAGATGATGGGCTTGCCGATCCTGTTGCACCTGCCCGTCATCATTTTCTGGGCAACGAAGACCTTCTCTGTTGGGATCTCGATGCCCAGGTCTCCACGGGCTACCATGATGCCGTCGCTGGCCTCCAGGATCTCATCAAATCTAAAAAAGGATGAGAAAAACATTTTCAGTAATTTCAAAAACCCACTGTCAAGCAGGTTTAGCAGGATTGAGGTAAATCCACCCACCTGCGCACACCCTCGTGGTTCTCCAGCTTGCTGATGATTTTAATGTCCTTGCCCTTCTCGCCCAGAACTTTCCTCACAGCGTGAACATCACCAGCCTTACGGATGAAAGAGGCGAAGACCATGTCGATGTTCTGCTCCAGGCCAAACTGCAGGTCCTGGATGTCCTTCTCGGACAAAGCAGGCAGGTCAACTGCAGCTCCGGGCAGGTTGACACCCTTCTTGCTGCCCAGCAAGCCGCCATTCTCAATCTCACATGTCAGGTAGTCGTTACCTTAGGACACAAAATACAAAGAAATAGTTTCAAAAGGAAGGCGAAGAACAGTGATGGACAGTCCTTGGCAAAACTATTCATCCGTCCTCCACATTTTGTCATAAAACACACTACATTTATTGTAGATTTTACATGAGACCACTGGAACATAGGGCTTTGTTGTAAAGTGAAAGAAAAAATGTGCATTGTTTTCAAAATGTTATACAAAGGAAGGTGTGCATTTGTCTTCCCCTTTTACCTTGTTGAGTCAATACCTAGAACCAGCTTTCACTGCAATCACAGCTTCAAGTCTTGTGGGGAATGACCCTACCAGCTTTGCACACCCAGAGATTAGATTTTTGCTCATTCTCCTTCGGAAAACAGCTCAGACTCAGTCAGATTAGGTGGAGGCATCTGTGAACATATTTTTTTTCAGTCTTGCCATAGGTTCTTAGTTGAATTTATGTGTAGGCTTTGAGTGGACCATTCAGACACAATGCTTCGATGTAAACGTTTTAATTGTAACTCTGGCTGTACGTTTAGGGTCAGTCTCCTTGCTGGCTCTAACAGGATTTAGTCCAGGATTGTCCTGTATTTAGCTTCACCAGTCTTTCCATCAGACCAGCTTCCCGGTCCCTGCTGAAGAACTGCAGCCCAACAGCATGATGCTGCCACTACCATATAGTATTATTATTATTATTATTTTTAACCACATATGGGGTTTTGCATGTAAGCCAAAAAAGTACATTTTGTTGTCATATGACCATACCGTCATCCACCACATTTGTCTTGTTTCTTACATGGTTTGTGGCCAAGAGAAAACAGGGTGTTTTATGGCAATAGATATCTTGTTTTCTCTCTCCCTCAAATGAAGATTTTTCAGAGTAATAGAATATTGCATGTAAAAAATTTTCCCCAAAAAGTTGGGGAAATCTATGAAACCCCCCTCGGAGATACATTGTGCTTAATGGTTTTTTTCCGTCCATTTAGGGAGTGTATTTCCCTGGTAGGGTTTTGTATTATGATACTCTTTGAATTTTGGGTGATGGAGGAACGGGCGTATGAGCTGTCAAGATTAGGTGTTTTGTTTTCCCCACGTTAAGTTTTCTCAAGAATTTTTTTTCCCCTGATCTGTCTGCTGTGCTCCTTGGTTTATATGAGGCTGCTTGTTCACTAATGTTCTCCAACAAACCTCTGAGGCCTTCACAGAACAGCTGGATTTATACTTTAGAAATTAAATAATGTACAGGTGGATTCTATTTGCTAATTTTTTGACTCCTGAATGATTGGGTAAATTGGATTTAATCAGAGTATCAGAGTAAATAGGGCTGGAAAAACCTTGCCCTATATTTGCTTAAAATGTAAAAAACAAGCATTCTTTTCCCATACTTCACATTTGTGCGCTGCTTTGAGTTGTCTATAAATACCTCCCACGCCCCCACCCCCCCCCCCCCAATACTATGAAGTTTGCGGTTAAATAAAACAGCTGGCTGGTTTTGTTCTTACCGACTTCTTTGACTTTGAGGGAAATCAGACCATCGTCTATGTAGACGTGGCTCCCGATCTGCACCACCTTGGTGATGTTTTTGTAGTCAAGCCACAGATTATTTTCATCACAGTTCTCCTTGTACTGATCGTTGAGCGTGACCTTGATGGTCTCACCCTTCTTGAGCTCCACCTCAGCGGTGCCGCTCTGAGTGAGATAAAACAAAAGCCATTACAGTTATGAGAGTCCTCCATAAATCAAACATTTGCCTCATGTACTCTGGCAAGAACTCACGCCCTTGATGAGACCGGTCCTGATTTCTGGTCCCTTGGTGTCCAGAGCAATGGCCACCGGCCTGTAGTCAACAGATCCGGGCACAAAGCTCTCGGTCGCGTCGCGGATATTTTTGATGGTCTCTGCATGGTACTGTGGAATAAAAATATGTCATAATTCTTGAAATGTCGAACAATGAACAATGAGGGGAATTTAATTTAAAGTCACAATACTGAGTTTTATTTGTGTAGACAAAAAAAAAACTATGCCATTGCCAAAAAGTAAAAATGAAGCAACAGGTGGTCACATTATCAGACAGCTACAAAAGTAAATACAGGGTTAGCATAACAGCAACATATTTTTAGCACAAAACTTTCAGCTTTGCTGTGCTTTAAATACTCATTTGAGCTCTTAAGTGGTATCATTTAAATTCCTGTTGTGAAAATGCCAACATTTACAACAAGGATATTAAAGTATCAGAAGCAAAAATATGTCTCAGAAAGGAAACAGTGAACACAGACTGCTGTCACTCCACTGTTCCTTCTCTACATGCCCTCCACTACTACTGTTGCTGTGAGGAAGTTTCCTATTTATAGCTGCGCTGACAACTGCCACACCAACAAGACAGAGGTCACACCTATTTTTCTCCTCCTCTCAAAACAAATCATTTGATTGTCATTTTCCAAAGGCATGATTATTCACTAAAGTGAAGATTGGGTTTTAATTCAAGCCACGAAGCCTGACCTGCGGTTGCATTGCATTACTAAAAGGGCTGCAGTTAACCTTTAAAGATCCAAGTCATAATTCTGGATGTCTGCTCAGGCAATAAACAGGTCGTGACTTTTAAAGGTAAGGGGTCAAGGAGGTAAGGTCAGGTGCTCACCAACCAAAGAGTTTTTAAAAAAGGGAAGAAAAACAGGCAGGGGCTAAGGGTCATCTCAAGCTCGGGGGCAGTTAAAAACAGTAACCAGGCACAAGAGAAAGTCGGTGATTCATAAAAACGCACAGGGCTAAAACTGCTGCTGCAGCTGCACTGCTCTAATTGCACAGTTTGATATGAACTCTTCTATGATGATTTATTAGTTTTTAGCTTTCATATCTGTTAACAGTATATATGCATTGGCATATATATCTCCCAGATCCTTTACTGACTTCATGTGTGCCATGAGAGAAGTTCATTCTTGCAATGTTCATCCCAGCCTTGATCATTTCTTTGGCTGTCTCCACAGATCGGGAGGCAGGGCCACTAGGGAACGGGGGGTTTATGCCCGTTTTTTGATAATACAGAGTATTGTGGGCCTTTCCTGCCGATTTCAGATTATGCGGTTTGGGGGAGACCGGCCGGTTCAGAGTCGATGTCCAGCAGGCCCTGGCTTTTGATGAAGGGTTTTCCCCTGGCAGCCCGGAGCTTTGGGGTTTTCATGATGGGGAGAGCCCGCATCTTTTTACTTCACATACTGGATGGTGTCCCCGCAGAAAAAGTCCTGGGGGACAAGGGAAAGGACAATGGGATATATTAAACCCCAATGGGTCTGCATTTAATCCCTTTTTTATTTTTTTGATTTTTTTTATGTTGCGATAGGTGAGAGTACAGTGTTCAGCTTTTAAACGGGTGCCTGGATGAGCTTTGCATGTAAAACAGGACGTTAAAGAAAGCATGCAAACAAACAACCAGAAAATATAGGGGAAATAATGATCATCTAATGACATAAACACAGTCACATTAAGATTATATCAACTGTAACTCTTAACTTTACATATCTATTCATCAAAGTAACTGACACGTCGCATGAACAGGTTTGCAAAAGGTCACTGTACTAAAAATATAGGAACCTGTAACAGACCAATACAGTCAATAGTCAGTAGTCTATGACAAAGGCCACAGCTTAGAGAGCAGCAGGTAAGACTTTAGGGTGTTAGTTCATTTTGATAGAAAGGATTTCATAACGAAATGCTTTATGCTTAATTAATAAAGGCACTGAGATGTTATGCTAACATTCATAAAATAATAAAAACTTCGTTGGTCTAAAACGCGTAGAAAAGTAACGTTGCAAGCAAAATAGCAGCAAAGAAAAAGTAGCAATACTATATTAAATCTGAAAAACACAAATCCTAAATTAATTTCGCTTACCTACTGGGTGAACTTTGCAGGGGACCAAGGCGCCACCCTTCCTGCTGGAGTGCCTGCGTTTTATTCCAACAGGGACTACTTTCTTGTGCGCATTCGGCAGCTTTTGTCACTGGACACCAGGCGCGACCGTCTGGGACAAGCTAGCTGCGCTGATATCCTTACGCGGATCAGCTTGAGGCGTGACGTTTGGGGGCATGGCTTCTTGACATTGAATAGAAGAAATACTCATTCCTAAAACAAATATGTCAGTCAGTCAGTCATTTTCTACCGCTTATTCCATAGTGGGTCGCGGGGATGCTGGTGCCTATCTCCAGCAGTCTAAGGGGGAGAGGCGGGGTCCACCCTGGACAGGTCGCCAGTCCATCGCAGGGCAACACACAAACAACCATGCACACACTCATTCATACACCTAAGGGGAATTTAGAGTGACCAATTAACCTAACAGGCATGTCTTTGGACTGTGGGAGGAAGCCGGAGTACCCGGTGAGAACCCACGCATGCACGGGGAGAACATGCAAACTCCATGCAGAAAGATCCCCGGCCGGGAATCGAATCGAACCCAGGACCTTCTTGCTGCAAGGCAACAGTGCGTTTTTATTCCTTAATTTGCTTGAAAAAACTGTCTGTTTATGAGTTTTTCTGTCTCTTCTCTCAAAGGTCTTATTTGTTTAGTTTTTTTTTTAAACCATCAGGGGTTCTCTCCTTCCTGCCACACTTGGCATTCTTCTGATAGCTTCAGGCTCTGATGGAGGTATTTCACTGTGAGGAAGGTGACAGGCGATGACTCAAGTGCAACTTGCAGAGACTGAACCTTATTATGTACCTACTCAGTTATTACGATAATGATGCCCAAATTTCTGGTTAGGCTCAAGCAGAAACATTTTATGTAAACAGAGTGAGGATGTGCATCTCCACCCTATATCTGCTTGTCATGCTATCATGGTAAATCATGTTATGCAGATCTGAGGCACCACTGGCTCCATGAGACATATGTAACATACCGTACAAGTACATAAAATCCAATCCTCCCCATGGGTGTAATTAATATATACCTGCATATTCCTCACTTGTAATGTATATGGTCAAAATGTGCTTTCTCATCACTATTTGGCAACAATGGTGGGCAGGGCAGTTCCCCTTTTCCTTTTCCTTGCAGCCAGAATATAGATGAAATTCATTTTTAAAATTACAAACTAAAACTTACAAATACTTGTTTTCCTTTCCATTTAGAAGAAAAGGCTCATTATGTTTTCACATACTTTAGAATGTATTCTGTTATTTGCTAATTAGAGTAAAAACAAGCCTGAAGATGTAATTTGCAGAGTTTGCTGCACATATGGCCAATGGTGCAAAACTTAAGACCATGGATTCGACTTTAAACCCAAACTCTCACATTAAACACCGAAAGCTGTGAATGAACCTATGAGTTGGCTAATATTTTGCAACACGTGAAGACTTTCATTTTTCAGGAACGAGAAAATTGACACCAAACTGTGACCCACATATAGAAAAAGATACATTTTAGAAAATGGACAACCCCAATTTAGTGTGAAATTTATTTAAAGCCTGCAAAAATCATAAAAATCTAATTAATTTTAGAAACAGTTTATCGTATTACAATGACAGCTCTCATGAAAGTGCAACATCAAAAGGCGACTGAATGCAACTCCAGCGTCAGGTTTTTAAGTCACTTTCTATGATTATCATTGTGTTTTTCAGTGTTTAACCCCGTTTCTGTCCAACACATAGCTGTTGGCGACTAACTGAATATGCTCTATTTCATCCTATAGACTTGAAAACTGACTCAGTTTATCTACTTAGGCGTGTTTCTCTGTTAGATGAAGCCACTAAAGGAGTTACTTCTGCCTTTAACTTTTTACTTTTCTTTCAGATAGAAAGCACACCTGGATCAGTGCTTCTCCGTTATTTTGTATGCTCTGTTCTCTCAAACCCCCAGTCGGCCTTGGCAGATGACCGCCCACACTGAGCCTGGTACTGCTGGAGGTTTCTTCCTGTTAAAGGGGAAGTTTCCTTTCCACTGTAGCTACATGAACACCCAGGAGGAGTGAATGCTGCCAGTCACTTACTCAATGTGATCTGCTGGGGTTCCTTAGATAGAAAACTATTTAACCAATTTGAATAATAAACTGAATTTGACTGCACTGTTTGATAGTTAGGATCAATTGGAATGTTTGCATGTGTATGTTTGTTTTAAACACTGGCAAAAGAGTGCTGTGCAACAGTGAATTTCTGTAAAACAAGAACGTGGGACACTCTTAACAACTCAACTGCAGCTCCCTCTTGTGGTTGACTGACTGAACTGTCTTAAGCCTCTAGTTTCACATGTCTGCAATTTTACCTTGATGGATGGAAGATAAACTGCTGAAGTATTGTAACCTGGTTAGAGCACAACCAGTCATATGATGCAGATGCATTAACACTAACTTACTCAATTTGGTATATGTCAGAAGACAAGACCAACTCCATCCAGCCATTTCATTTGGCTTATCCAAGATCGGTTTGCAAAGGTGACTACTTCAGGAGGGGAATCCAGATCACTCTTTTGCTCATCCTTGGGAATCCAAAAGTCTGTCCAGCTCAGAGTGGAGTTCCTCACATGTGCTGTAGGTTTGCCTCAGGTTCTAAAACTCTCCAAAGAAATCATCCTGACCTGAAGCTCCAAACCACTTTAGCTGACAACGTTTTGATGAACCAAGAAAAGGCTCTTCTCAAAGTTCCCTCTAGAGAACGGAGCTCTTCACAGGCTGAGTCCTTCGCACCTCCTTTATTTTTAATTTCTTAAAATTAAAAGTAAGGACTTTATATATACAGTAGTAAAAATTATTATAGCTTCAGTATTGATGTTATAGTTTTGATTTGAATGTATTTATGTCACATTACAGCCACAAACCTTAATGTATTTTATCAGGATTTTAGGTGATAGATCAGCACAAAGTAGCAGGTAATCAGAAGTGGAAGAAAGACGACACAGTTTTTCAAAATAACAATCAAACAACAATTAAAATATATTTGCTTTCACTCCCATTTACTGTGATACTCCTCCTTACCTTCAGAAGTATCCTAATTAGTAAATACACTCCACCTGTATGTTACAAGTAAAAATCCAGCTGCTCTGTGAAGGCCTCGGAGGCTTATAAGAAAAAATGGCTGAAAAAACAGCATCATCACCAAGGAACACAGCAGACAGGTCAGTTGTGGAAACAAATGGAAAGAGTAAGGCACAACTGCAACCTTAATAGACATGGACATTCACCTTAACTGACAAAGATAGCATTAGTCAAAGAAGCAGCCAAGAGGCCCATGGTAACTCTAGAGGAGCTGTCGTTATCAACAGCTCAGGTGGGAGAATCTATTAAGAGGGCAACAACAAGCTGTGTACTCCACAAATCTGGTCTTTATGGAAGACAAAGCCTTGTTGAAAGAAAACCATTAGAAATCTGACACATGGTGGTTGCAGCATCATTGCTGTGGGGATGCTTTTCTTCAGCCGTGACAAAGAAACTGTTCAGACTTGATGTGAAGATGGATGCAGGTATATAACAGTCAATCTTGGAGGAAAGTCTGTTTGTTGGCTACAAAAAAACTTGAGACCCTAAACATACAACCCGAGCTACAACAGAATGAGTTAGATCAAAGCATATTCATGTGTTAGAATGGCCCAGTCAAAGTCCAGACCTAAATAAATTTGAGAATCTGCAGCAAGACTTCAAAATTGCTATTCACAGACGTTCTCCATCCTACCTGGCTCAGCTTGAGCTATCTGTATGTGCGTGGAAACCACCCATCATTTTCATTCCATGTCACAATTATTCACTACTCTGTGTTTGTTCATCATGTAATATTTGAATGAAATATATTGACGTTTGTATTTGTAATGTGAGAAGATATTGAAAAGTTAAGTAGGTGTTAACATATTTGTAAGACTGTCCATGTAAGAAGTCATTCATAGCAAACATCTCAGTATAAACTGAATTAATATCCCGGCAGCATATCATTATTTGCTGAGATATTCTGCATCAGCTGAGTAGGAAGTACACTTGTCCACCCCCTACACAAACATCTTTAAGTAGATTACGCTGAGAAGACCTGTCGGGAAAAGACCTGCACAGATGCATGGAGTCCAAGAAGTATCTAATCTGACCAGACTGCAGAGCAGCAGGCGACTGCTAACAAGGCTAACTGCTGATTAAGGTCAGCCAGTGATGCAACCCAGAGACAGGGTGACTAATAGATGTCGAACAGTGCCTCAACCGCCATCCATCAAACTCTTACACCAGTGCTCTTTGTTTAAATCAGGATGTTAGACGAGACGCATGAATCTGACTTCTTAAAAAAATTTCTCTTTCTCTTCTAAATCAAGTTATATAGAAAACAAGCAGTACACCTCTGTGCTCCTGTGCAGGTGTAGACGTGAACTCTGCCTCAGTCTGGCCTAGGTTCATGTGACCGGACTTGACATCCAGTCATGTGATCTGGAAGGCAGACTGAACATGTGGCATCCCTGCTCTCAAACAGAGGGGCAGAGGACTAATGAACGAGAGCTAATAGACAGGAAACACTCTTCGTTTTGCTAGGATCTCCCTGACATGTGGTTTTAAAATATGAGGAGACTACATTTATTCCCAGAGGAGAGGTAAGAGCTAATTTGTATGTGATTAATGAGGTTTATTCTTGCAAAAAAAAATACTTTTTTCATAAAAACCTGAAGTTTATTGTGTTTAATTGTTATAGTGAATTCAAGGAAAACTGATCACTTCTGAAAAAGAACAAAAGAAATGACCACATGGTAAGTCTATAAAATCAAGATGGTCAAAATGACATCTAATTTTATTTGTAAAAATCTTCTCCTGTTTCAGTTTAATAAACGTTTCACCTGAACTGGATCGGTCCTGTAAAGTTCATTTTAGGGCTGAAACAATTAATCGGATAAATTGTGATTAATCAAAAATTTAAATAATCATTAAATCATTTAGTATTTGAATGATGAAAAATCTTCTTTGTCTGTAAACATGCTCTATTCAGAACTCCTCAAGCTGCATAGTTTTAGCTTCACCTAGTTTGAGATCTGTAAAAAATATCCTATTAAGAATGTTTTGCTATCCGATTAATAATCGACTAATAGAAAATATAGTCGACAGATTAATCGATTAGCAAAATAATCATTAGTTGCAGCCCTATTTTAATGCATTTGTTTGTTGAGTGCTGGTGGGAGAGTGATTGATTTGCTCGTTGTTTTATTTTCAAAATTAGGAGCAGAGATTATTGAATGAATAAATGAATCATAAAAAGTAAAAACTAGCTTTTGGTTGACAGTTTTTCTCCATTAACCGCAGGAGGCTGAGTGGCAGCAGTGGGCAGAAAGCTGCAGTGATGAAGACAGCGACTCAGAGGACTTCGTGTCTGGAATCCAGGTAAACATCATTTTCAATGAGAGTGTAAAGAAAAACAAAAATAAATCAAACAAATTCTTTTTAGCCCTCTTATTACCATCTTGCTAGTGTAGGTGAGATTATTTGAGCATTTTTTAGTTTTGCATAATCTGTAAATTGTCCAACATGTTGTATAACTATTTAAAACCTTGCATAGATCACATGATAAATAAACCGATGTTATGTTTTAAAGTAAAATATTTTATAACTTTTTGGTACTGTAAGTTTTAATAACATGTCCAGAGCTTTTACAATTAGGTTTGAATGAAGGATTGTCTCCTAAAGTGTTTTATTACTATAGCAACATCCTTTACAAGATAATCACAGCTGTGGTGCAGTTATTTATTAATTTAATTCAAAATAACGCAAAATCTTTCCTGCGCAACAGTGTTTCCTAATAATTATAGGACTCTTTTTGGGTGTTGCATTTAAAATATTTCAACTCTTGAGCCTCCTGCAGGGCCGAGCCATCAGGGCGGACGCACAGTAAGCATATTAGTGTTTGTCTCAGCAGGAGAGTTATGCCACTGACCTTTATCACCATCGCCAACTGGATACAGACATGGCCGCCGTCCGGACTTTGTACTCAGATGCTGCTGTCTCTGTCAGGTAAAAAAAATATTTTTGTTGGCTTCTTAAAAATGTAAATATCCTTGCTGCTTTACCTACAAATGTTTCCATTTTCTTCCTCTGTTAGGGAGTACCCATCAATTGATGCCGTGGATGTTGAGCTGAACATTACCACCAACATTGTGGATGTAGGATAAATTGATGTTTTCTTATAAAATATTTAAGTTGTGGTAAAGATTAAATTTATACCCATCTAAGTGTTTAATGGAAAAGCCTTGATCAGGATTACAGAAATCAGACCCTTATTATTGCTAACCAGTTTTTTGCATGTTTCCACTTGTAAAGTGATGATTTATCTCTGGTGATTAGGTCCAAGTGTTTTAGGTTGGAAGGCTTCCTTAACATCACCCTAATCTTTGGCTCCCTCCACAGATCCTCTGTCAGATTCAGTCTAGGGATTCTGGCTGGGCTGCTCCATAACGCTAACATTACTTGCTCATCTTAATCGTAATTTGTTCAATATTGAGATAATTTCATGTCCTGAAGAGTTTTTTTTTAGTTTTGTTGTATAAGACCAGTAACATTAGATTGGAAATTTAGCAGTAGCAGATGTTTATCAGTGGCTTTTTGGGCAAAAGGCTTCAACCTTCAACACACATAAAAGCTGTGAGCTCACTGGAAGTTATTGAGCATTTTTACAAGCTGCTCCTGCCAAACAGTAAAGAAACCTAACCTAACAGAGAGAACCTCCTGAACACAGTATGTTTATCGTGTTGACAGATCTCCAGTTCAGTCTGACAGTGTTTGCTGTCTTCAGGTGGAAGTGGCTAAAGCCTGGAGGATTAATCCAACAGAGCCAATCATCATCCGGCTGCACTTCTCCCCGTCTCAGTATCTGGATGGACCTGGTGAGCCCCAGCAACGGTTCTGCAAACAAAAACCTCAGCAAATCTTCCTTACGTCCGAGTAACTGATGTTTCTCACCACAGCGCCCTCTGTGGAAGTTTTTCAACCATCTAATACTGATGATTTCAGTATAGGAAGACAATTGCAAAAGTGAGTTGTGCTGCTGGGACTCATGGTAATTATAGCATGAAATAATTCATACGGCTTCTTTTGGTGACCGACTCATGTTTGTTCCTCAGTATTCTTACAGTCTTCATATCTCAGGAGTGGAAACACCTGACAAACAACAGCCCTGTTGTCCAGAGAAAGAGCGGACACAGCTGGTTCAGGCCCAGCGGGACAATCAAGAAGTTCAGTGCTCGGTTCAGTGTGTTGTTTCCACCTTCAAAGTACGATGAAGCTTCATAAATAATCTTTTCCTTAGGATTATATGGATCAGTTCATGGATGCATGCATTACCTTTTCTCTATTATGAACAGGACCAATGAGATCCATCAACCAGCTGATAAAGACAGGAATAGAATGAAACAAAATCATTTCACCAGTCAAACCCCTTCTTACAACATCAGGAACCCAACAGGAGAACTGTTTACCTACACAGCTGGAGGAAAGGTTAGGACTTTCTCTAAATTCATTTTAAACAATGAAGCATGCAAATGGTTAGCCATTTTATTTACCATAAATGTTTATTTAGATTAGAATTAAAATAAAATAGTAAAACTGAGTTTGTGTTTTGATAAGCTTGCAAACAATCTTAGCCTGATACCATTGAACAGTTTCAGAAATGCATCTTCTTTTCCCTAAAAACTTAAAACAGAAATATTTTCAATGCATCTTCAAAATCGTGTTCACAATAACTCATCTCCCTGGTTTCACCAGATACAGAAGGGTCGGTGTGAAAAGATGTGCACAAAGTCAAATTGTATTTTAATTTCAAAATACTGGGGCTGACGTCTCTGATAGGTTCCTGCAACATTTACAGCATCTCAGTCATCTTAAAATATATTTCTTTGTATCGTGTTTTTTCTCCATAACTGTTTGGTGGCTTCTGTGAAGTTTGGGTTCTGAAAGTTGTAAATTAACACAAATGATGTCCGGCTTGCCTGCAGAGAGTGATGGTCTCAGCAGTCAAATCTTCAGCCCATCTGAGCACCAAACAGCTGATGGAGCTGCTATTCACCTCCCAGGCCATCAGACACTGTAAAAGCACACCGACCCCGCAGCACGGCTTCTTAGCACAGGTAAGGAGTGGTTCCATTGATGCTAGGGTGACCAAAATAGGTTACACTAAATATTCCTCCAGCCTTTATGCAACGATGTGGCAATGGTCAAAACAACGTAACTGTATTTGCTGTATGTGCACAGATAATAAGGTATGCTGAGCAGAGAATCCCGACACTGAATGAATACTGTGTTGTATGTGACGAGAGACATGTCTTCCAAAATGGGCCGATGCTTAAGGTATGACTTCATACAATGAAATTAGCTGGAGATAGCTGCAGATTTGTGTCAGTATTTACTGGAGATTCTTCTTTTGTGAGTTTGCAGACAGCTGTTTGCACCAGGGAGCTGTGCGTATTTTCCTTTCATACACTGGGGGTTATGTCTGGAGCTACAGAAGAGGTCGCGACTGGTGCAGAGGTCAGCAGCACTTTCATATGCTGGTGTAGTGATTATAGATTATAGTTTAGTGTCCCAGTAATCTCTGCTGTTACAGGTGATTGACCTGCTAGTGGCCATGTGCAGAGCCGCCCTTCGGTCGTCACGTAAAAGCATCATATTTGAACCGTACCCTTCTGTTGTGGATCCGTGCAACCCAAAAACTCTGGCCTTCAGTCCTAAGGTATCAGCTAAAAGATATTGCTCACTTTTTGTAGCAAACAATTACATATTTCTTATATCATAATAAAGTACCAATGCTTTTTGTAACAGAAAAAGAGCTATGACAGGCTGCAGAAAGCTCTGGATGGAGTGTTGTTAATCAGGAGGATGGCTCAGGTGAGCTCATGGCTCATGTTTTTAATTTAAAAAAAAGATTACATATATCTTTTCTGCTTAATGCTGGTGACAGCTGCCTTGATAGGATATGATTTAATAGCTTTCTTTCACATGCAGGGTCCATATTCTGAGATAAAGAAGCAGATGGACAAGATAGACCTACTCGCTCATCCTTTACTACAGTGGTAAGGGGCTAAATCCAGATTGGCATTTAAACTGTATTAAATTATAATGTGTTAAATCAGGGGTTTTTTAACTAATGTCCAGTCGTCTCTAACTTCTCTTCTAGGATTTTAGCAAGCAACAGATCACATATTGTCAAGCTTCCACTCAACAAGGTATGTAAGTGCAGCATCCAGAAGGTAATTTCTAAATGCTGTAGTTTAGAATCCAAACTGAACTTTTTGTACAAATTCTCCCCCTTTAATCCTCTTTTCCATGTCTTCTTATGGCAAATAACTACTGAAAATCTTACACACAAAAATACATTTGTGGAAAAAAGAAAGTTTCTATGATTCTCGGTGCAGTAAACAGCTTGTAGAACCACTTTTAGCAGCATTAACTTTACGTAGTTGTCTTCTGAAGGACTTTATCGGTGTCTTTAATCTTTGTAGATGAATATTGCTCAGCTCATTTTGTACAATACTGCTGCCATTCATTGAGGTTTGTGGAGATTTTTTTATGCACAGCTCTCTTATTCTCCCCCGCAGCATTTCAGTCAGACCTTGAGGTGTGGACTTTGACTGAGCCATTACAACATCCCTTTCTTTTTCAAGCAGCCTGTGGCAGATTTGTCCCGTTGATTACCTCATTTAAGCCAAGTTTTAGACTGTAGAATACCCTGATATACAGAGGAGTTCATGGTCAGCTCAGTAGCTGTATGGTTCCCAGGTGACAGGTGGAATCCTGGCATTGGGTTAAAACATGCCTGTATGCTCTAGACCAGCAAAAACATCGACAGCCCTGCTTCAATAGACGTGGTCGCACTTGCTGATGAACACTTGGTCAAGTGTATCTGTTTAGTTAAACATAGGATTGTCAGGTTCGATGTAGCGGAGGACCCCGGAATGCAGACAGGCAGGAAGCATAGGTGGTGAGTGAATGATTTAATAAATAAAACTCACTTCAGCAGGTGGTGGCAAAAACAGGCATGGCCAGGCAGGCAAGACAGGCTTGGCATGAACAGCATGAACTGAATTAAAACAGGGTGACATGATCCAAAATGTTTCTGCGAGGAATGAACAGAATGAAGGTGTATAACTGGAGCATGGTACAGATGAAAAACAAAACTGATTAACATGATACAGGTGGGCCGAATGAAGCTAATTGCAAACAGACAGGAGAGAACAAAACGTGGCTGGAGCAAAACAGAAATTCAAGGATACAAACTAATCAGGAAAACATAATGTACAGAACATGAACTAGAACACAATAAGAAACTAAAGCACAGCCAGGAAAATGATAAACAGAAACAAGATCCAAAACGCAAACTGGAAATAAAAATAACTAGAACCCAAACAAAGACCCAAACACCCTCAAATCATAACAAGGAGCAACTTCCCTAATAAATCCAGTGGAAGCAGCAAGGACATACTCAGTGTTTCCTAAAACAGCATTGAATCATGCTTTAAATAAACAACAATAAGTGGGATATAACACAATGTTTTATTTTCTGTCCAAAAACTACTCCAAAATAAAAAGTGTGAAATTTAACATTTATGTATCCCGGAACACAGCCCTTTATGGGTATAATGAACTGATAATCACATGCACAGTAACGTCCTTTTAAGACCTGGGACAGCTGAGATTATTTTCTATTGTACCTTGTTGACTGTAGCATTCAGACCTCTAAAATATTTCTTCTGTTTTTGCTCTCTTATGACTTTGGTTCCTGACAGCAACTGAGGTTTATGCGCACACCCCATCAGTTCCTGTTGGTCAGTGCGCCTCCGTCCAAAGAGATTCGCTTTCAAACAGCCAGGAAACTTTACGGCAGCACTTTTGCTTTCCAGTAAGTGAAATCAAGGCTAAATTTCCCATGAAAAGATCAATGCCTGATCGTAAAAACCTTACTCTTTGTTTCAGCGGTTCTCACATTGAAAACTGGCACTCCATTTTGAGAAAAGGCTTAGTCAGTGCATCATACACAAAATTACAGGTAAATTTAAAAAAGGGTTTTAGTTTCTTTACAGCTTATCTAGAGCAATGAAACCTATAGCTGAAATATTTATTTTGTTTTCTTTGAAGCTACATGGAGCTGCTTATGGGAAAGGGATCTATTTGAGTCCCATTTCAAGCATTTCTTTTGGATATTCTGGTAAGAGCACACACTTAAGTGATTGTTATGAAACTACATGGTGAATCTGCAGTGATTATGAGACTTTTTTTGTTATTGTTTAGATATGGGTAAAGGTCAACACCAAATACCAACCAGAGAAGAACTCATATCGAAATACAACCGAAAACATAAAATTAAACAGGTCAGGTTAACCACATTTTGTATTTTGTTCAAGAAAACGTTTGACGCATTTCCTGTTCAATAAAACATTTCTTTTATCTCTTCCTGCATTTATGTCTTTGTTTTAGGAAGAACCGGGGCAACCAAGGTTTCTGCAAAGCCATAATCTAAACTGCGTTGCACTCTGTGAAGGTGAGTTGTTAGACAGTATCAGCTTCGTAGCATCTTGTCTTATCCAACAGAATTGTCCATGTGTCATAGTTATAACCTCAAAGGCCCTTCAGAAGCATGGCAACGTTTGGGTTTGTCCGGTGTCGGACCATGTGTGCACACGCTTCCTCTTTGTGTGAGTAAAACATCCAACAATGTTCATTTCTGCCTCCCAGATTAATAAAAAGCGATGCAAACAGCGTTTTAATACTCCACCACGGTTTGCTTTTTCCTGGAACAGGTATGAAAATGGTCAGGTGGGGGATGTTCACATCAATACGCAAGATGCACAAATCCACAGGGCAATTTTACACGCAACTGGTTTAAAGCCATGCTGAGAAAACCAGAGCTCACGCTCCGCCTGGTGCTACGCACATTTACTGGAAGCCAGCATGACTTTAATATTTAAGGTGTAAACAGCAACTGTTTTATATTGTGAAATATATTTTTTACTCTATTTCATTACTATCCTATTTTTTCCTGTGTTTATTAAAGGTGTTTTTCTTTAACTTAAAAGTCCATTTGCTTGGTCATTGGTCTAACAGAGGTCACCTGCTATAAAATGGTGGTGAAACACATTTTTACACTAAAACAAAAAATTATACACAATTACTGCTTAAACAGTGAGCAATGGCATTTTTCTTACCTTCCTTTTTATTCTGCTCAATGTGAGTGGTAGCAAGTTAGACTCAGACGCTTATCCAACTTCACTTGTCACAGTTTCAGTTGTTTTAAAATTTTTAACTATTCCTCTGACTGTAGATCTAGACAACTTTATGCGAGTATTTTTTTCTAAACCTTTCCTCACTGCTTGCCCTGACAAAAGTCCATGTAGGATAAAAACGTTATCAATAGATGTTGTGAAGATCAAGTATTTGGGCTTCTTTCTGTCTATATTTTAAAGATTAACAGAAATCTGTCTGTTGTATGGTATGTTTTTTGTTTTTCCAATCTAAAGAGTAGCTAAGAGAAATGTGCCTCTTTGTAAAAATACATTTATACCCTCAGGACACAGGATGTCATGCTTTACTATTTAAAGTTTCCCAGACACTCTGATTACCTTACAGTAAAGTACAAATTGAAAAAAAGCTTCAAATACATTTATTTCAAAGGAACACCAAATATTGTAGAGGATGCTACACATCCTAACACACAATACCCTTATGAATATAAAAGAAATTGCAATTTCTCTGTAACAACAGAGAAGCGTTATTGTGAGAATGCTCACATTTTGTTTGTGCCTTATTGTGCCTCTTGGGATTAATGCGAATGTGACTCAGGAGTCACACAAAGAAATGACGACTAATAAACACTTACACAATGTTTAACTAACATGCTTTGTACCAGATTTGGTCCATTAACACACAGATAACTAATATTTAAGGACTTTGGACAAGCATCCTATTAATCAATTGTTGATTCTTCTGACTTTCACTATTTTGCCAAAAGTATTCGCTTACTCCTCTGAGTCACTAACTTCAGGTATTCCTACCACATCCATGGCCACAAGTGTATAAATCCCAGCACCTGTGCATGCAGACTGCTTCTACAAGCATTTGTGAAAGAATGGGCTCAGTGAACTCATTAAAAGAAAGTCGACGTGCAATAAGTCAAGTGCTGAAATGTCCTCACTAATAAATATTCTACACTCAGCTGTTAGTGGCATTACAACAAAGTGGAAGTGACTGAGAACAAAACCAACTCAGCCACAGAGTGGTTGGGCTCAGACAGTACACAGAGCAAAATCTATAACAACATGGTTTGACCTGAACCCAGTAGAACACTTTTGGAATTAATTAGAGCGAAATCGGCGGCCCGGCCTTCAGGTCCAACATCGGTGTCTGGCCTCACAAATGTGCTTCTGGCAAAACGGTCGAAAATTCCCATAAATATATTTCTAAACCTTGTGGAGAGCCTTCCCAGAAGAGCTAAAGCTGTTGTAATGGTAAAAGCTGGCTCAGCATCATATCAAACCCTCTAAATTAAGAATGGGATGTCACTGAAGTTCATATGTGTGAAGACAGTCAAGTGAATACTATAGAGTATATACCAAAACCACTTAAGAAACTCATCACTCAGCCCTACAGCTGCCCCTAATCTCTACAGAGAAAGCCTCTTTCAGAAAATCATCTTTTTTCATCTGGATTCTTTCAAGGTCTTAATTTCTTAAGTTCTGTTTTTTCCTGCTTCTATAGTTTTCTTTTCAAATTAAATTGGAGCAGCTTCAAGGAGTGATTGTCCTCATGCATGTCACTCACTATAGAGGCAGAAGTGATGTGGAAAGCAATTTCTGGGTCACCCCAGCAGGCGGCGAATTGAAGAGTGGAGAGCTGTGAAGTTGCTGTTATAGCCCAAAGGAAGACATTTTTCCTGGACCATATGGTCCTCTAAAGATGGAGTGGAGGAAATTTATCTTCAAAACAGCCAGCACTATTGTACTGCAGTGGTTTTTCTTCTATCTCTTTATTCCAGTGGTTCATTATCAGCAAAACTGCAGCCTGAGAATGTCAGCAGAGACTATCAAATCCAAATCTGTAAAAACAAAGAATTGTTTCAACTACACGCTTTATTAAATCACATTAACTCATATTCATTCATCCGTGTAACCCAAGTAACCACACAGACTGAGAAAATCTCTGAGTCCTAAAGCATTTCACAAAATTGAAAAAAAAACTAAACAAAAGAAACACCCAGTTATAAATGTTGGCGACTTGATTAAATGATGCAAAATGTTGCATGTGCCTTTAAGAGCACTATGTCCCACTCTTCGTGTCTTTCTCTAAGCCTCATGTGTTTGTTGGCATCAGCTGTCCTCAGCGCTGAGGAGAGCAAGGACATCTTTTCTTTCATTACAGTGGGATTAGGAGAAAAAGTGGCTTTTTTATTCTGCAGGCTATCATCTCAGTGCAAAGAAGACAAAGTAAGTATTGCACATCATGGACAGGGGACAGAGGGAAGATGAAGAGAAGTGAAAAGTTTGGATCACGATGCCAATTTTCTTTAAGTTTATTAAATGAAGAAAGATTTCAGATCTCATGGGAAATGGATTAATAAGCCTACAGATGCAGAATAATCATCTTTCTTGCTTTCTGAGACATTACCCAACAAAGGGGTAATAAGAAATGTTCAAATGCTGTAGCACCATAAGGTAGGATCAGTCTTCTTCATTCTCTTCTTGTGTCCAGTTTGTGTCTTCACCTCCACAGCCAGAGATGACCACCTTCCGGAGAATCAGCCGCTCGGAGGAGAGAGCTCCTTTTCCAATTCCTGGCCTCGCTGCAGACATCCTGCACATGCGAGTCAAAGAAGGAAGCAAAATTCGCAATTTACTGCGGTTTGCAACAGCTCGCATGCAAGGGAAAGAAGAGGACGGCAGTGTGGCGGCAGTGAGACAGGTGGTCTTCACAGGCTTGGGCAGAGGGATCACCAAGACCATCACCTGTGTGGAAATCCTGAAACGTAAAGTGGAAGGGCTGCATCAGGTTTCCAAACTTTGCTACATGACAGTTAATGAGGTTTGGGAGAGTCCCCAGCAGGAAGTGGCAGGTATAACCGTGGAGAGGACGGTGCCTGCCATCTGCATCCTGCTCTCCAAAGACCCTCTGGATCCCCAGGAGCTTGGCTATCAACCTCCACAAACCTTCAGCGTTCCCACAGAGGAAGAGGAGAGACGTGGCGAGCTGCTAAGAACAGCTGGCAGCCCGTCTTCACTGCTCACTGCCAAGAGGCTCTGTCTGGATAATTGGACTGGATGTCCTCCCAAAACCTAGTTTAATGAAAGATTTTAAAAAATATGAGAAAATGTACATTTAATGTACATTGTCCCATCTATATAGTAAGATTTAGCTGACAAAAGTACCCTAAAATTGTTCTATTATTCGTACTTGTGTAATTTGTGTAGTAAGTTGTTACTTATTTGTTACTGTGTATATAAATGTGTTTCTGATGAAATAAATTTTACTGTCTGAATTCAAAACGGATAGCAAAAAGGGAGAAAAAAAAATCTGCTTATAGCAGGAGAGTGCTGCATCTTATGTTTTTTCAGTAATTGTGAACTTTACCGTTTAAAGTAATGTGTATCTAAACCTTTATTTGCCACAACATCTGCATTCTGCTCTTTAACAATCAATTTAATGTCACAATGGCCATACTTATTTTTGCTTAATTGTTCGCTTATATCAAAATTGGAAAACATGGGATAGCAGTGGTTATGTGTTATTTGGGATGTAGATAATACAGGAAAGTGACCAATTCATAAGTCAGTAGGGATTGATACATTTTTAATTCTACCATCTCCATTTCGGACAGTCTGTTCTTTGTATCTCTATCTTTGTTGCAGTTTTTTATTTTTAACTTATGTTTGAAACAAATCAATAAACTAAACTGAGATGCAGCTCTTGTACATATGGTTAATTTAATGTCACAAATGTGGATGTTTGTAAAGAACATCAATATTGCAGATAAGGTTTGAGGAAAGAAAACAATATATTGAATAAAAAACTCATCATGAAGAGAGAACTAAAATTAATAAAATTGGACAAGACTTTTAAGTACTAAAATATTTATAAGCCAAATACATATTGGCTAAAATGCCTTAAATAGCATGAAAAGTTAGAGTCCCTTTTTTTCAGCATGCTTTTTGTTTTGTTGTTAAATTTGACATTATCCATCCATCCATCCATCCATCCATCCATCCATCTATGCATCTATCCATCCATCCATCCATCCATCCATCCATCCATCTATGCATCCATCCAGCCATCTGATACAAAGTTCTGGAGGTAATGCGTCTAGTGGGGAGACCCAGAAATTATCCAGCTCATTCTGGGTTTTCACAAGGTATTCCCAAGCCAGAAGGGATACATACATTCCCTCCATTGGGTTCTGGATATGCCACATGGTGTCCTTCCAGTATAACATGCCCAAACCTCCAAAGGGCAGCATTAAGGAAGGTTCCTGATCAGATGCCAAACCACCTCAACAATCTTGTTTCAATGCAGATGAGCATCGACTCTACTCCAATCTCCCCCCCATGGAAGACCAAGTTTTTCATCCTATCTCTAATGCTGAGTCCAGCCACCCAAATGAGGATGCTCATTTCAGTCACTTGTATCCGGGATCTTGTTCTTTATGTCTCCACCCAGATCTCACAAACATACTGAAGATGAGGGTTGAAAGGCAGATGGACCAGTGAAACAAGAGCTTTGCTCCTCCGCTCAGCTCGGTCTTCACAGACCAGAAAAGTGCCCACATTATTGCAAAAGAGGTACCCATCCATCTAACCAGCTCCATCATATTATCACCTGTAAACCAGATGTCAAAATACAAAAAAATCCTACCCCTGATGCAGAAGTCAACTGCCCAACTTGTGGGGAGCAATCCACATTTTTGCAGCTGAGAACAATGCCTGCAGGCTCCTCCAAACCTCCGAATCCACACCTGAATCAAACTGTTTTATTTTATAATATAACAATTTTGAGTGAGTATTTGTTGTGTGTCCTTGAAGCAAAGTGTTTGATGAGCCATTTAATGACAAGAAGAGAAATGACTCAAGACCAAAAGCTTGTCCAGAAATCTTGTCCAGAGTGTACCCCGCCTCCCGCCCATAGACTGCTGGACATAGGCACCAGCTTCCCTGTGACCCACTATGGAAGAAGAGGTAGAAAATGACTGACTGACTGACCAAAACCTTCCTTCAGAATTGGCCAAGTGTTGGAGGGAGGACTCAGATGTCGTACTTCAGCTGGTGCTAGATTTTAGTTTATTTTTCCTTTTTCAACTGGTGGAAGTGCACTGTGCAAAAATGGGCGAGAGAAAAATATTTACAAAAACAAGAAACAGAACAAAATTCTGAAGGAAAAAGGATCCAAAAATCTTAAACTAATCATTTATATTTCGAATCAAATTACAAGACTATGCTCCTGGCTATGGAGCTCTAACCAACTGTGCCTCATAAAGCTCAAACTGCACAAGCCTCGCAAGGGAGGTTCTGCACCAGGCTTTATACTGGAAGCTCCTCCTACAAGACAAACCACCATTAATTGGAGCTCAGTCCCCATTACATCACAACCCACACAAAATATAAAGCAATACAATAAACCATTAAAAACAACTATGATGAAAAAAATGGTTTATTTACATAGACATGCATGTATTCTTTCCTAAAATGGTGTGGCAACCCCAAACATTTGAACCAATCCTGGCACTCTGATTATGGGCAGCAGGTCTCTGCCTGCTCCCTACCTTCCACACACAGTGCTTCGCTTAGGGACCGTCAATACATTTCCAAACCAAACACTCTTGAGTACAAAAATGAATAGCTTTTAGGTCACATGACCTAGTGACACAAAACTAACGTTAAATCATTCTACTAGACTGGATAGATGAAACATGGTTATTTTTTATGTGATTTTCATGCATTTTCTAAGTTTTAGGAATTTTTGTAATCACAATTGATCATTTTGATAGGGTTATAATACATACTGTGATCAGTTTCAAGTTCATTCTCAAAGCTTACAAGCTACAGTCATATGCAAAACATTCATTTTAGCAGATCACACTTTCTTTTTTGAAACTGTCTTTAATGCATGAAGATGTTTCTTGATTTATCTGATTGAGAGTTAACCTTACTTTGGAAAAAGAGGGACACAGACGTTGTTGCAGTTGTTCCTTTCACAAATCAAGGGTCAAAGCATGTTTGTCAATCATTCAGAGCTATGCTCCCTCCATCCACATCAGCAGAGGTATGTGTGTGATTGTATTTTTTTAGTTCATCTTTCACCTTATTTGTCAACATTTACTTCATCATTTTAAGACTCATATCAACAAATGTTTATATTTGCTGGCAAAGAGTTTCAGGATTCTAAATATTTATAAATTATCATGTTGCTCATGCAGAATATTGCAAGCCTGTTTAATGTGGCTGCCCATGCATCGGGAGTGGTGGACACCAATTACCTCCTAAATCCCTCCACAGCTGGTGTGATTCTGTTTGGCGACAGAACAGAGCTTCCTCCTCATAGTTTACCAAAGGTAATATATATATATATGTTAATTGTGATATTGTGTCAATGTAAGAAGTAGAACTCTCACACATCAGCTACACTGAGTTAAACATGACTGGGAATCAACAAATCTGTCATATAAACCAGTAATCCACTGGTGAAGATTTGTAATAATACCTCTCTTTTAGAAGGTGTACTTGTCACTAAAATAAATGACTTACGGTGCATCCGGAAAGTATTCACAGCGCTGCACTTTTTCCACATTAAGTTCTGTTACAGTCTTATTCCAGATGATATCAAATGAATCTCTTTCCTCTAAGCTCTACACACAATGCCCCATTATGACAACGTGAAAGAAGTTTGTTTTTTTTGCAAATTTCTTAAAAATAGAAAACTAAGAAATTACTTTTACATAAGTATTCACAGCCTTTGCTTAATACTTTGTTGATCCACCTTTGGCAGCAATTACAGCCTCAAGTCTTCTTGAATATGTCGCCACAAGCGTAGCTCACTTATCTTCAGACAGTTTCTCCCATTCTTCTTTGCAGAACATCTCAAGCTCCATCAGGTTGGATGGGAGACGTCTGTGCGCAGCCATTTTCAGATCTCTCCAGAGTTGTTCAATCGGATTCAAGTCTGGACTCTGGCTTGGCCACTCCAGGACATTCACAGAGTGGTTCATCAGACCAGAGAACTTTGTTTTTCATGGTCTAAGAGTCCTTCAGGAGCCTTTTGGCAAACTGCAGGCAGGATGCCCTGTGGCTTTTATTAAGGAGTGGCTTTCAGCTGGCTACTCTACCATGCCCAAACCACCTCTACCAGGCTTGATTGGTGGATTGCTGCAGAGATGGTTGTCCTTCTGGAAGGTTCTCCTCTCTCCACAGAGAAATGCTGGAGCTCTGACAGAGTGACCATGGGGTTCTTGGTCACCTCCCTGATTAAGGCTCTTCTCCCCCGGTCCTTCAGTTTAGACAGCCAGCCAGCCCTAGGAAGAGTCCTGGTGGTTCCAAACTTTTTCCATATGACGGAGGCTGCTAACTGCAATGACACATCCTTAAAATGTGGAAACCTCTAAGTGGTTTGAATACACGTTTTAAGAATGTGTCACCACACTTTTTAGTCTAGTTGTCATTCTTTAAACAACATTGGCAGAAGTATTTATAACCCATAGATTGTTCCACATTCAGTGTTGTACGACCGCATCTTTCAATATATTTTCTCTTTGTCCAGCGTAATTACTGTGATAGATGGTTCCAAGCCCAGAAAAGCAGCTAAAAATGTCTATCATGCAAGTTAAGTGCAAAGTGTGAAGTGTGTTTAATAACGTTAGAAGAAATTATTAAAAACTATATGCTGGAATAAAACTGTATATCTGCTAGATTGCTTTAAGACTGTTTCTCATGTGTCATATTTAGTAGAATAACTTAACATTCATTTTGCGAATGGCATGTTTGGCAAATTTCTTAAAAAATAGAAAATGCATTAAAATCAGATAGTCTCATGTATTTAGTCTAGCAGAGTGATTTGACATCACTTTTGCGACAGTGGGTCATGTGACCTGCAAGCTATAAAACAAAATCATGAATTTTGATGAGAAAAATTAATAAAAAATAGAAAATGCATTGTCTCATCTATTCAATCCATCTTGACAGCCTGACACCTCGACTCTAAAAATTGTTTTATCTCTCTGTGCATTATATATATATATATATATATATATATATATATATATATATATAATTAATATATATACATATATACTCGTACTCGTACTCGTTGTCTTCCGCTTATCCGGAACTGGGTCGCAGGGGCAGCAGACTCAGCAGAGACACCCAGACGTCCTCCCTCCCCAGACACCTCCTCCAGCTCCTCCGGGGGGAGCCCAAGGCGTTCCCAGCCCAGCCGAGAGACATAGTCCCTCCAGCGTGTCCTGGGCCGTCCCTTGGGCCTCCCCCCGGTGGGACGTGCCTGGAACACCTCCCGAGGAAGGCGTCCAGGAGGCATCCGGTATAGATGCCCGAGCCACCTCAACTGGCTCCTCTCGATGTGGAGGAGCAGCGGCTCTACTGCGAGCCCCTCCCGAATGGCCGAGCTCCTCACCCTATCTCTAAGGGAGTGCCCGGCCACCCTACGGAGGAAGCTCATTTCAGTCGCTGTATCCGGGATCTCGTTCTTTCGGTCATGACCCAAAGTTCATGGCCATAGGTGAGGGTAGGAACGTAGAACGACCGGTAAATCGAGAGCTTCACTTTTCGGCTCAGCTCTCTCTTCACCACAACGGACCGGCACAGCGCCCCCATTACTGCGGCAGCCGCACCGATCCGTCTGTCGATCTCCCGCTCCATTCTTCCCTCACTCGTGAACAAGACCCCGAGATACTTGAACTCCTCCACTTGAGGCAGGAACTCCCCTCCAACCTGAGAATCACCTGCAGGGGGAACCGTGAGGGACTGGTGCAAAGAGGATTGGGTGGCGGACGAAGGTGGAGACCTCAGCGGCCCGATCCCCGGATGCTTAGGCTGGCTCTAGGGACGTGGAATGTTACCTCACTGGGGGGAAGGAGTCTGAGCTTGTGCGGGAGGTTGAGAGATATTGAGTAGAAATAGTCGGGCTCGCCTCCACGCACAGCGTGGGCTCTGGAACCCATCTCCTTGAGAGGGGCTGGACTCTCTTCTACTCTGGAGTGGCCCACGGGGTGAGGCGGTGGGCTGGGGTGGGTTTGCTTGTTGCCCCCCAGCTCAGCCGTCTAGTGTTGGGGTTTACCCCGGTGGATGAGAGGGTCGCATCCCTGCGCCTTCGGGTCGGGGATAGGTCTCTGACTCTCGTTTCGGCCTACGGGCCAAGCGGTAGTGCGGAGTACCCGGCCTTCTTGGTGTCCCTGTCGGGGGTGCTGGATAGTGCCCCTCCCGGGGACTCCATTATTCTGCTGGGGGACTTCAACGCCCACGTGGGAAACGACAGTGACACCTGGAGAGGCGTGATCGGGGGGAATGGCTTCCGCGATCTGAATCCGAGTGGTGTTTTGTTATTGGACTTCTGTGCTAGTCACGGATTGTCCATAATGAACACCATGTTCAAGCATAAGGGTGTTCATCAGTGCACTTGGCACCAGGACACCCTAGGCAGGAGGTCAATGATCAACTTTGTTGTCGTATCATCAGACCTTCGGCCGCATGTTTTGGACACTCGGGTGAAGAAAGGGGCTGAGTTGTCCACTGATCACCACCTGGTGGTGAGTTGGATCCGCTGGAGGAGAAGAAAACCGGACAGACTTGGCAGGCCCAAGCGCATAGTGAGGGTCTGCTGGGAACGCCTGGCGGAGCCCTCGGCCAGGGATGTATTCAACTCCCACCTCCGGGAGAGCTTTTACCAGATTCCGGGGGATGTTGGAGACATAGAGTCCGAGTGGACCAAGTTCTCCGCATCTATTGTCGATGCTGCTGCCCGTAGCTGCGGCCGTAAGGTCTGCGGTGCCTGTCGCGGCGGCAATCCCAGAACCCGGTGGTGGACACCGGCAGTAAGGGATGCTGTCAAGCTGAAGAAGGAGTCCTATCGGCTGTGGTTGGCTTATGGGACTCCTGAGGCGGCTGACGGGTACCGTGAGGCCAAGTGTGCTGCAGCCCGAGCTGTGGCAGAGGCCGTCCGGCGCCTCAGGAGGGGAAAGCAGTGCTTCGCCAACACTGTTTATAGTGGGGGTGGGAGGCTGCTGACCTCGACTGGGGACATTATCGGGCGGTGGAAGGAGTACTTCGAGGATCTCCTCAATCCTGCCATCACGCATTCCCTGGTGGAAACAGAGGCTGGGGACTCGGGGTTGGACTCTTTCATCACCCAGGCTGAAGTCACCGAGGTGGTTAAAAAGCTCCGCGGTGGCAAGGCTTCGGGGGTGGATGAGATCCACCCTGAGTACCTGAAATCTCGGGATGTTGTGGGGCTGTCATGGTTGACACGCCTCTTCAACATTGCATGGCGGTCGGGGACAGTACCTCTGGACTGGCAGACCGGGGTGGTGGTCCCCCTTCATAAGAAGGGGGACCGGAGGGTGTGGTCCAACTACAGGGGATCACACTCCTCAGCCTCCCTGGTAAGGCCTACGCCAGGGTATTGGAGAGGAGAGTCCGGCCGATAGTCGAACCTCGGCTTCAGGAGGAGCAGTGTGATTTTCGTCCCGGCCGTGGAACACTGGACCAGCTCTATACCCTCTACAGGGTACTCGAGGGCTCATGGGAGTTTGCCCAACTGTTTCACATGTGTTTTGTGGACCTGGAGAAGGCATTCGACTGTATCCCTCGTGATGCCTTGTGGAGGGTGCTCCAGGAGTATGGAATCGGGGGGCCCTTTATTAGGGGCCATCCGTTCCCTGTACGAGCGGAGCAGGAGTTTGGGTCCGCATTGCCGGGGACTAAGTCGGACCTGTTCCCGGTGCATGTTGGACTCCGGCAGGCTGCCCTTTGTCACCGGTCCTGTTCATAACTTTTATGGACAGGATTTCTAGACAAAAGCCAAGGGCCGGAGGGGGTCTGGTTTTGGGGACCAGTGGATTTCGTCTCTTCTTTTTGCAGATGACGTGGTCCTGCTGGCCCCCTCTAGCCAAGACCTACAGCATGCGCTGGGGCGGTTCGCAGCCGAGTGTGTAGTGGCTGGGATGAAGATCAGCTCCTCCAAGTCAGAGGCCATGGTACTCGACCGGAAAAGGGTGGCTTGTCCTCTATCAGTATCTATATATATAAAATATATATATATTTTATATATATATATATATATTATATATATATATATATGTGTGTGTGTATGTATATATATATATATATATTCACCTATTTGCATGACATATAATATCAGTCCTGGCAGTCCAAAACGGGCAAGATCGAGCTCCCCTTTGCACATGCGCAGCAGGATATTACATATTTGTTGGCTCCTGCCGTCGTTAGAGCAGCTTCATCCGGATAAATCGTAGCGGTTAGTCTCGCTGGGTGTCCTGCATCATGTTCAGAGCTGCCGTCCGACTGTCGGTCTCCGGTGCTCGGAGTTTAACTCGCACACAACCAAGACGCCAAGGTATCTGTTCATTCATTCTCTCTGAGAATCAACCGTTTAAATGCGGCAGCGTATGAAACTGTAGGGGCGAAGTTCATGCAGATATCCAGTGTCTGTCGGCACACTGCGGTTCTAGCTAAGCTAGCCAGCCAGTCGACCGCTGCAGTTAATAATACACTCCGTCTAATTGAAGATTTTAACATGTTGGTCAATTAATATTTTTTGTTAAATACGCCCTCCCTCCAATAAGTTAAACCTGCTCTGTAGTAATAGTATCTCAGTTTTTCGCCCGGTGCTAGTTGTGTCCTTGCCATGACCCAGCTGGGACATGCTAACATGCTAACTGTGTAGGTTTCTCTGCTCAGTGAACCAGCTGCGGATATCTCAACAGTGAAATGGGTTGGCAGCGGCTTCCGCGCCCGAGAAAAGCACATCGCCCTGGTGTTTACGTGATGGTTTAGCTAATCCAATTCATTGTAGGACAGAATGATGCACATTATATGCATTAGATTTACAGTAGATCTAACGTCTCTAATGCGCAAGTGTATATCAGTCAGCTACGTGCAGTTCCATATCCGGACAATGGAAGTAATCCACCTGACACGCAGCGTTTGCCCTTTTTCTCCTTCACTCACTGCAACTTTGTCCTCTGCTGATCTTCATGTGAGACCATTGCATAACACCGAATACCACTGGAAGCATTTTATATCTTTTAGTCACTGAATGATGTGTTGCTTTTATCACACAGCTCTTCTGGGATCAAGGTGTTACTCACACGGGAAGCAGGAGACAGATGAAGAGTTTGATGCCCGCTGGGTGACATACTTCAACAAGCCCGACATCGATGCATGGGAGCTGAGAAAAGGTAGGTTTCTAATAATAACACATTTCTAAAAGATGAGAGAAAAAATGACATGCTGAATAGTGCTAATGTTCGGAAGGAAGTTGTTTCTGCAAGCTCGGTTAATATTAACTGTAGGTCAACAGGGGTTTTGTCAGGCATTGGAGATCTGGTATAAAATTAGACTCGGAGTAAATAAGTGAGGATTAATTCCTCATCACAGCATTGTGATGCCATATGGATTTGCTGGAATTTTCTAGCAATCTGTACAGAGTACATTATTGAGGTTAGTAAAGATTAGTTGTTCCAACTGCAGAGGGATCACTCTCCTCAGCCTCCCTGGGAAGGCCTATGCCAGGGTGCCTAGAGGAGAGTCTGGCCGATGGCTTCAGGAGGAGCAGTGTTCGTTTTTCGTTCCGGCTGTGGAACACTGGACCAGCTCTACACCCTCTAAAGTGTGCTTGAGGGTTCATGGGAGTTTGCACAACTGGTCCTAAAGTGTTTTGTGGACCTGGAGAAGGCATCTCCAGGTCCCTCACCTATGGGCATGAATTTGGGGTCATGACCCAAAAAACAAGATCCCGGATACAATTGGTTGAATTAGCGTCCACTGCAGGGTGGCCGGGCACTCTTTTTAGAGATGGGGTGAGGAGCAAGGAGTAGAGCCGCTGCTCCTTCACATTGAGAGGAGTCAGCTGAGATGGCTTGGCCGTCTGTTTCAGTTGCCTCCTGGACGCCTCGGGAGGGATGTGTTCCAGACACGTCCCACCAGGAGAAGGCTCAGGGGACAGCCTAGGACACGCTGCAGGGACTATGTCTCTCTCAGCTGGCTTGGGAACACCTCGGGCTTCACCCAGAGGAGCTGGAGGAGGTTTCTTGGGAAAGGGAAGTCTCTGCATAGATTGCTGCCCCGGTGACCCGTCCCCCAGATAAACGGAAGATGACGAGATTAGTTCACTCAATTTTACAGATGTTCAAAGATCAGTTTGGGTCGACCAACAAAACAATTTGAGCATTTCTCAATTTTAGAATTAACCTCAATTCAAATGTGAACGTTTTTCTATCAGTTCTGGTTGTGGTTTTTTCCTGGTTCTGATGGAGGTTTCCTCCCCTCTTTCCCTCCTCTGTGTATGTGAATGTGTTTGGGTATGTATGTTTTTTGGATACTGGTTACTGATTTTACAGTAAAGGAGATATGTTTCTTTTAGATGAAGCATCCAATGTTATTTAATGGAGGAGATTAACGGTTTCTGTCCCTCTCTGGCTGTCTATATGCCTCTCTATTTCTTAAAAGATTTGTTTTTATTCTTTTTTTTTTTTTTTTGAGAGGCTACAACTTAGATACTTTCATATATTAGCATTATAGCCTATTTCTCATGAAGACCTCCTCAGTCCCTCACATGCCTGTCTGGGTTCCAGTGTTTAATGTAGGTTTCTGTGTTTCCATAAAATGAGCTTTGCTGCATCTGCACATTCTTTAACTCAGGGTTTAAAATCCATTGCTGTGAAGGTTTGAGTTAAGATCCTCCTTCTCTAAGTTGGAGGCAACACTGACAGTATGTCATAGGTTCCTTATTAACTTGCTGGGTTTGCTTTGCTACTTTTTAGATCCGTTGTAGAACAGAGAAACATCTACAGCTCGGTCGTATTAGCAGCAGCCTTCTCTGTTAAATTGTTGCCTGACGCAGTCCTAATTCACTGCAGTTAAAAAAATGCTCTTTTAATAGTCATTCTTTTCTGAAATTCAATCCTGCCTCTAGTTTTGTGTTTGGTTGTTGCAACCAAAGAACCAGGAAAAGCAGCACCTGGACAGTGCTGTTTATCAGGTAAGAAGTCAGAAAAATCGTTCGTTGGACAATAAGCATTGTTTTAGTTTCAAAACAAACTACATTTTTAGAATGTTTAAAATATGGTTGGTTTACAATTTCATTAAAACTTTATGTCCCTGCTTTATGGGACAAATTAGATGATTTTATTTTTATGCAAACAAATCAAGTTCAGCACGATCCATAAAGCTTAATGAAGGTTTATGTCAGCATTATTCATCCAAGTAGATCAGTTATTGGAGCTGCTTTCAGCTGAGGATGAATCAGTCTCGGGTCCATTTTTGGATGCATAGTTTTTTGTGGCGATGGCTCAGAATAGACTGAAATTCAAGCTATTGGACAAAAAGCTCCATCTATTTGTAACAGAATTGTTATTTTATGAAGGCGTGTGTTTCATATGATTTGAAATACAGTATATTTGGTTTTTTATAGGGTGAAATAAGGATGGTGGTCATTTGGAACCTTTTGCAGTTTTGGTTGTTTCATGTCGTACTTTAGGGTCTAAAATGGTATCGTCTACTGAGGGATGTTTTGCGCTAACTGCGTTAGTTCGTATTCTCCAGCCTTGCACTGTTTCATACCCACTTCTATAACCAAAATTTGAAAGTAATTTTCTTTAATTCTTTTAAGAATTTTTTTTATTCCAATGAATATTTACCAGAAGATGATGACTTGGTTTAATCAGGGGATGTTATCTGTTTTAAGTTGTATAAAGCTTAACTGGTCTAAATGGGGAGCACAATTAAACTGGATGGTAGTAGTGTGTGATGCAAATTTATCACGTTTTTTTCTCCATAATTCATGGAAATACTAAACTACAGTAAAAAATGAACTGATGCAGCATGGTTTAAGAACAGGTGCAGGTCATTTGACCCCTTCACCATTTCATACCTTTGCAATATTGGTTAGTTTCTTACCATTCCCTTAACCATCAGTTATAACGCAATGAAATAAGCAACCAATGTTTTAATCATTTTGGCCATTTTAAATGTAAATAACCCAATTACATAATAGCTTGCAGAGAATTGGATAATGCTTTTAAGCCAATAATGTAATAACATTTTACCAATAGTATATTTAGTTTGTTTACTAACTGCATGCTGCAGCATTTAAAAAAAATGCTTTGAAAGTTTAATAACTGTGTAATACATGCAGGTCACATGACCACTGTTCTCTTCCTGAACTCTCGTCAAGTGTCTAACTTCCAAAAGCACTTCACAGTAATTATTTAAATAGTCTTATCGTAAAGATTTTGTACTGCTGATTCTCCTATTGGCAACCATAGTTAAGTAAAGAGAATGCTTTGTTGTATGAATAATTAATGACTGAGTATGACAACTATGGCATCCAACATCCCTAAGTTTGATGATCAAAATGCACAAAAGCTGCAAATAATCATATATATTTTGGGTTCCTATTTATGCATTATTCCATTATCCAATGTAGTTATTAAATTCTGAAATGAAATACCTATAATCTAGTAACTTAATCCAGTAGTGGCAAAATGTTGTTAGTGGCTCAAACTTTTTTTGGCATTTTTGGCTGTTATTTTTTTAGTTGCTGCATTGCACCTTCTACCGCTTTGAAAACAACTATTTTAATTCATTTTCTGTATAGTTTAATGTATGGAAACTGTGGTTATGACTGTTGTAAATAATATCTGCCAGCAGAAGGTCGCGTAGTTATTTCGGTTTAGCCGGTGGGTCATATTCTGTCATTTCATAAGACTTGAGTAGCACAAACGAGGAACAGGTCCAGATTAAATGGCAACATGTTTTCTTTAAAATATATAGAATTAAATTAAAGTATATGGGAGATTTGAGCCTTTTCGTTGCTGTTCATCTGCCGAAGTTCTGAAAATGCAATGAAAAATGAACTGATGGTTTTAGAGACGAGTGTAAATAGTTTGTGTATAGGTACAAAACAGAAGTAGGAGGAGACAGATGCTGAGGAAAGGTACAAGTTGGGGGTGGAATCTGGTAGCTTCTGTATTCCCTTTAGCATTTAAAGTAAACTCTGTGTTTCAGGGATGAACACATTGATTGGGTATGACCTTGTACCTGAACCAAAGATTCTTGAGGCGGCACTGAGAGCCTGCCGGAGATTAAACGACTTGGCCAGCGCCATCCGCATCTTGGAGGCAGTGAAGGTGAGAAATTCTGAACGCGTGGGAGTATTGTGTTTTAAAATTGATTTTAGTCATAGGTTACAGGATTGTCCGTTTTTATCTCTTCAGGACAAAGCTGGGCCTCATAAAGAAATCTACCCATACGTGATCCAGGAGCTTCTACCGACATTAAACGAGCTTGGCATTTCTACACCTGAAGAGCTTGGACTTGATAAAGTGTAACTCGGTAAGTTTATGTTGTTTTTTTTTTTTTTTAAAGGCATTGAACATTTTATCTCTTAAAGGTGATTTATCAGATGAACAACACATTTTTCCCCCAGATCTGAAGATGGAGGACGTATGCAGGACATTGAGCCCGTGTATTTAAATGTTTGCCTCATCAAGCACGTTTTAATTAAATTTGGACTTTATTAGGTTCTTTTGCTTGTAAAATATGGATAAATATACTATCTTTGTGTGTCATAACATACTGGAATTTTATTTTTTGTTCGTTGGGAGTTCAAGAACCTGCCTGGCAGTACTGAAGTACAAGTTGCTCTAGATCGAAGCATTACCAAATGATGCACACCATATAAATGCTTGTGAACATCTTGCCACCAGAGGGCAGCAGTGTCACATGAATGTAAGGATTCGTTTTACTGTATTGAGTCTGCGTCACATCTGTTCTTTCAGGGAAAATTTATTTGCGGGTTGAATAAAATTCATCGAAAAGGAAATTGGAGTAGTGTGATTCCTATTACAGACTTAAAATATAGAAAGCAAGCCTGACTTAAGGCAGTGTGAGGTAGGATGTTTTTTTAAAATCAGTCTAGAAAAGTATGGAATTTGATTTAGTTGTTTTCCAGGTCTGGATAAGCATGAAAAAATTTCAAAAAATTCATTATTTAGCTCTCAGAAAAAATCAAATGAATTCATAAAAACATTGTGCCTTTTACTCTGATTTATATTTAGGTTTTTTTACTGATTTGTCTCATTGCAAATTAGTTGTTTTGGAACTTGTTAAACATTTTGGTTTTTGAGTTACTGACAATTAAACCCCAATTAAATCCACACTCATTTAAAATATGACAATTTCCCTTCTTTTCTGACGCCAGGGGACCTTTTAAATAAACAAAGCATTAACACAAAGAAAATGTCACAGATCAAACTGCTTTATAATATTTATTGGGATATCAAGTAGAATTGAAAATCCTCAGTGGTTGAAATAGAGCTTATCTAAGTTGGTCCAGATGCTGAAAAATGCAGAAAACTAGCCCTATGGGAAACCAGCTGATATGTGGAAACATAATGCAAACCAACTACGGAAATGTTTTGTTCTCGGATGTCCAGAATGGTCTAGAAATGAACAAAACACACAACATTTAATCTTGAAATATATGAAGTTGTGTTTATTTTTCTCAATTTTCCATGCCTTGATAAGTACTCTTTTTATCTTTTCAACTTTTTATGTATAATATTATCCAGGGAGCATTGTGATCTCATTGAATATGAAACATACTGGATTATTAATTCCTTACATTTCTACTGCACGACTTCTGTTGTCTGTTAACGGAAAAACTTTCAGAAAACCTGAAGTTTTTCTCTTACTCTCCTGTAGCGTGTAACCTATTTTTATAATGTCACACACCAAAGATTCTGTAGAGCCATGGCTTTTAGTTCTGGGTTTAGTGTCCAGTTTGTGTGTTTGCTTGCAGTCCCCTTCACATCCATGAATGGTCTGTTTGACTGCTGGACCCTGAGAGTTATGTTCGTATCCTGTAATCCATCAGGTCACGTCAGCTGCCTCTGCCTTGGGCCTTATATAGATTGGGGGGAGGCACTATAACCGCTTAATACCAGGCGACGGAGTTATCACTTGGAGAATGTATCCGCCCAGAATAGAAGCACTTCAGATGTTCACCAATAAAGTGTCCTTAAAGTTGTGGTTCATTTGTTTATTATTACTGATTTCCATGTTTTGCTAAGTATTCATACCTGCTGAACTTTGTCATATTTTCTCATGTGACAATTGCAATCTTCAGTTTAGTTTTTGTGATAGACCAGCACAAAGTACTGCATGTATGTAAATTACAAACAAAAGCATGTCATTTTAAAATCTTTCCCCGGAAATGTGGCATGCATAAGTATTCAGCTACCTTTACTCTGATACATCTAAATAAAATCCAGGTCAACCATTCGCCCCCCCCCCCCCCCATAGTCACCTAATTAGTCAATAAAGCCCACCTGCGTGTAATCTAATCTCAGCTGTTCTTCAAAGACCTCTGAGGTTTGATAGAAAACATGAGTGAGCAAATATGAAGACGAAGGAACACAGCAGACAAGTAAGAGATAAAGTTGTACAGAAGTTTAAAGCAGGGTTTGGTTCTAAAAGAATATCCAAAGCTTTGACCATCTCCCGGAGCACCGTTCAGTCCATCATCCGGAAATGGAACAAATACGGCACAACGGCGAACCTACCTAGACATGGCCGTCCACCTAAAGTCACAGGCAGGACAACGAGAGAATTAATCCGAAAAGCCGCCAAGAGGCCTGTGGTAAGTCTGGAGGGGCTGCAGAGGTCTACCACTGAGGTAGGAGAATCGGTTGAGACAACTATTAGCTAAGAACTTCACAAATGTGGCAAGAATAAAATGGTAGTTCCATTACCAGTCCGTCACAGACCCTACAGGAAACGCAGCACATGTTAAATATGGTGGTGGCAGCATCATGCTGTGGGGCTGCTTCTTCCAGAAGGGACAGAGAAGCTGGATGGAGCTATATTCAGGACATTCCTGACAGATGGCCTGCTAGAGGCTGCTAAATGTTTTAGGTTCACCTTCCAGCAGGACAATGACTCTAAATATAGACAGAGCAACAGAAAGGTGTAGATCAAAGCTTTTTCATGTGATAGAATGGCCCAGTCAAAGTCCAGCCCTAAATCCAATTGAGAGTATGTGGCAAGACTTGAAAATGCATCTTCACAGACTTACCGCATCCAATCGGTCCTAAATGTTTTATTTACCAAATCTTGGTTGCAGTTTCAGTCTCTAGATGATCAAGGCTAAAAAAGTCATCTCCAAAACACCCGCAGCTGTGCTTGCGGCTAAAGATGGTTCTACAAAGAATTAACTCTTGAGGGGTTGATACAAATGCACAGCACACATTTTATTTTAAATATTTAAAAAAGGCAGGCCATGGGTTTTTTTCCTTCCACTTCACATTTATGGGCTACTTTGTGTTGGGTTTATTCCCAAAAATTCTCCCATGGTGCCATCTTCATTTGACCAGTAAACCTGCGGGGTGTTTGGTTACAGCTGGCGAGAAACCGAAGCAAAGCGTTTGGTTTAGAGAAAGTTTACCTTAAATTACATGAATGTAGACGTTTTAAAATGCTGCTTTCTTTAAGAGCATAAGCCTCGTTATTTCTAATAAGGAGAAGGTTGTGGATTTGGGTGGGATTTTTTCTCGTGGACGGTGAAGCCTTTTATTGCTTCAAGTAGAGGATTGGAGGGGAGAAAACCCTTCACGATTTTTTACGCACAGGGCGGGCCTTTCATTCAGCAAGGCTGTGGGTGAGGGGGTCACCTAGTCACAATCATAGATGTTTGAGTTTCCATGCGCAGTGACCAGGGAGGCAACACACTGAGCGTCATTTACCCCTCCTCCAGCTCCGACCACTTCGGCCTCCCACACCAACCCGGGGTTTTAAAGTCACCCTCGGTCCAAAACAGGAGAAATATATATATGTATATAAATAATCTAAAAGGACGAGCCGCTGATGCCATGTGACTTGTTTCTGCCGAGAGGAAACAAGGAAAAATCAAACGACGGAAGACCTGTTGGCGACGATGAATTACTCCAAGGCGCAAATGGTGAGTGTCGACGCTCCCACTCGTGTTTGTTACAGTAACAAAGCAACTGTCGGTTAATGAAGACATTACAGAGAGCAGGTTTAGCATGAGGTTGACTCGAAACGTAAGCTTAGAATAATCGAGCTGCTTAGTTTGCCGAGGAAAATAAAACGCGCTGTTTGTAAAATTATCAAGGCACAGCGTAAAACCTTCCATGTTTAGACGCTTTTTAGCCAAACAGGACCTTTATTATACCGCAGGATTGCATGCATGCATTCCAATAAATGGGATTAATTGTCTGTTTCTAATTATCTAAGCTTATAAAACTTTAATCCACTTCAAATGGCTCTAAATCAGGCCAGAGCTCACCCTACATCTGCATACGTATTTACACCCAAACAAATGAATATTTACTTAGCTGTTGTAGTTATTTAAAAGTTGGATCTAACCTCATTCAGCCCATTAAGCGTTCGGTAGATGTAGTTTCTGTTTTTATTGGAGACGAACCGATCAGGCTTTTCCAGGCCGATTCTGATTTTCTTTGAGCTTCGAGCTGCCAGTTTTTCCCTATTATGTTCTTTCTATAGACTATAACAAGCACACACATATTTGCAAAAACCTTGTTTTAATTAATCAATTATTCCAAAAAACATAGAAAACAATAAATGAATCAACTTTCTCGGATAGATGCGTTATACTTTACATTCTGGTTTTAGGAGTAGCACCAATCTGGCTTTCCAGGCCGATACAATACTTTTGGTTGATTGGTTAAAGTCTGAAACCTTTTTTTTCTTTTTTTAAATATTAGGGAAACTAGCAATCACCAGATTATTGTTGAATGTTGGAGGGAAGACATTACACCATTTCCCTCTGCCGTTTTGTCATCATGATGTCCTCACCAATGTCTGGGAGCATTAGCGTCCCACGACCTAAATTCCCTTTCAGATGTGGACATCAACACCAAATTCTAACCATCCGACATGATTTAAAATTGGGATGCAGCGCGTGAATCCATCGCACCTTATATATAAAGGTCTAGCAAAAATTGATTCAGAATAGTCCTTTTCTTTTGCAATATTGCACACATTTACATTTGGGTGACAATTGGAGTTAAGTATATTGCAGCTCTATTTTGTTTCAGTGTATGACATGCCGATCACCAATCGGAGCCAAACACGGGAATATTGGCTGATTCCGGTATCTGGCCAAATGATTGGTGCATCTTTAGTTTCTTTTAATCTGCAGCAGTTTACGAGTGGTAACTTCTGCTCTTTTTGTGTGTTTTTTTTTTTGTTTTTTTTTTTGTCCACAGTCAAACTTAACTGAAGGGGGGGGCTCTGTCGGGGGTCTGCAACAGTCTATTCCTGCAGGGGTGAAGCTGGAGACGGTGATGGAGCAGCTGCAGAGGCACCAAGGAGCTAAACTGGAGATGAACATGCAGGAGAAACATCTTCTTCAAGCTCAGTTCCTCTTGGCTCAACAAGCCGCTGCCGCAAGGGTGTCTGACTGCAGACCGGACTCCGTGCTGTTTGGGAAAGCAGATGAACAGATCCACCAAACCACCCAGCATGCTTTGAGCAACGCTCTGAACAAGACAGAGCCAAAGCAGGAGAACAAAGACTCTGACAGAGAAGACCAAGAGATGTTGGAGCCTGAGGAGGGGGATGAATTGGAAAATGAGGGAGATGAGAAGATGAGACTCCCACTGGTTTCACGCTTCCAGCCATATTCCACATCCCTGCCAGTTGCCATGGAGCAAATGTCTGAGCCTTCACCTTCAGCAGTAAAAGAGGAGCAGGAGGAGAAGAACCTGTCGCCTCCTGCGGGTCAAACCAGATTTACGTCACCCAACGGCCTTAATGACTGGGGCTACGATGAGCTGTTCAAACAGGTATGTTATACAGGATTTCGGGGTCCAAAAAGTGCGTTAACTTTTATATTACTGCAGATGTCTATTGCAAGAGTGTCCTCTCATCTTTAAAGGCAACGCAAACATCTGCGACTGCTGTTTTTGGTTTGTGTTTGCTCTGTCTTGCATTATTAATTATTGACTTCCTCTGGCTGAGAGTCAGGCGGAATGGCGCTGTTCTGTCCCATAAAGAGGATGGAACACGTACCTTTTGGCAGGACGCCAAAGCTTTGATAGTGTTTAATTACTGACCAGACCACAGATCATCTGCCTTTCTTCAGCTTGTGCCTCGATCATTTTGGGGGGAAAAGAAAAACCAGACCTTTATACGACAAGCTGGGTTAATTGTTCTTGGCTGTGGTCCAGTTCAAACTTTGCAAAGACGCCAGTCTGGGCCAAAGAGGGGGGGCTGAAATGAGAGCAGAGGATTAATGAAATGGCCTCAGGTGTGAATTTGTGGCCGAGGTTGGCCTCAGGCGTTCGCTACTGTATCCGTGTGATCATATTTAATATTAGAAGGAAATCTGATATCCGAAGCTATTGTTGATGATTATGCCTCCCAGATGTTTTGAGATCTTCTAATAAACATGGCGTCCCTTTTTCCTTCCTTATGAAGACTTTCCTGATTGTTTCTTCTCTGTATGTTCCCCTTGAAAAGGCCTCATGTCAATATAACACATTATGATTAATGAGGCCAGTGGGTGGAGGGACAGCTGGGTTGGTGACTTTCAGCATGAAAACAGCTACTTATGTTTTCCTGCTTTAGATTCATTGAGGCAGAAGGTTCTTGGGGGGGGGGTTTATAACACAAATTGTTCACTTTTGGGGGGGAAACATGACCTTGTTATTTTCTTGAGATATTCAAATTAAGTAGGATTTTTTTTAATCCCATCGAAATTAAAGACAGGACAGCCTTATATTATGCATCAAAGCATATCCATAATCTGAGATATTTATTCAAATCCCACATATTGTATATCAAATTACATGCTGTTGGTTGTTGTGTTGTATAGACTGAAAAATGGTGGGAGGTCTCAGTTTCGATGTGTTTTTTAATGAAGGATTTAGTATTTGACCTGCCAGCTGATCAGAGCTGATCACGAGAAAACTGGCCAGTTTCGATCTGTGGTCGATTGATTGGCACGTCTCTATCCGTTATTATTCTTACCAAAGCTCATGGATAGCTTAGATAATTTAGTCTTGGCTTGTAAACTAAATGACGTACATAATTTCAATCCATTAAATCAATCCAGTGAGAATATGTTCGCTTATAACAGACCAGCTGACCCAATTAGGAACATTTATCATTTTTAATTAAAACAAGTAATGAAATCTTAATTTTTGGTTATGAAAACAGATTAACTACATATATGTAAAACATCTCAGAACTTATCTGATAATAAATGTACACAAGGAATTTGCTTTCAGTTAGTTGTCAAGATTTGCATCGTGTGTGATGCACTTTGCACCTTCGCCAATTCATGCCCACAGTTCGTCATTTCATCCCTCTCCACTTCCACTGTGTACCTGTAAACAAACCATTTAACATCCTTAGACTTAAACCATTGCATGTTATTTTCTTTTTCTTCTTCTATGTATTTCAAGAATTATGGGGATTTATTGTCTTAAAAATCCTCAAATCTGACATTTTTAATTCAATATTTTCTGAAAACTCTGTATTATACCCTGTTTCTGTTTATTTTGGCTCTGATTCCCATTTGGACAGGTCCATGTTTATAAAATATAGTAGATTAAATACCCTGATCACACCGAAATGACTCTAAGCAACCACCCACTGCTAGATATTTTTAGAGTTGCATTACCACATTTCAGACTAAGTAAAATATAAAAAAAAAAATCACGTTAAATCGGCGGTTGTCAAAGTGGGTAGGTTCACATTCACGTTAGGTCGGTATGCAATTTCAGAATGTATGCGCAAAAAGACCCACATTACCAAGTAACGAACTTTGGATGCCAGAGATTGGTATTGGCCATGTTTCCGTTAATTGGGTTTGATCAATGATCGGTAGGTCAAATATGAAAAAATCTGATCCCCACCCCCCATTTATCAAATTTACTTAATGCACTAAGATGTTGTTAATTTCAAATTCAGATAAAGGTAAGGGACATATAGCGTGGCGAGGCTCTCACTGGAGATAACAGGGCTTATTATAAGAGGTAATGGGTTAGTGAAGTGACATTAGATTTTTCCAGTGTTTGCAATAATTTGTAAAATGCATAAATGAAGAGATAAATGTCTAAGGTCACTTGCAGTAACATTCCTTACCCACATACGAGGCAAATTAAAATATTTAACATTACGTTTGAAAAGATATCGTTCAAACCACAAATTAAATTGTTTTCTGAGCTACATGCTGAATGCTTTCAGAGCTCACAGGCCAGCATGTGTGAAAGCTCCTGGAGCAATTAACCAACAACTCTTTGTTAATAGAGCTGCAGTTGGTCTCACTTGCTCATCAATAAGAGGGGGGAGGGTTTCATTTCGGTTGAAAGTTAAAAGGAACGGGATGTTTATCTACCTTCAATGGGCTTTTTGCTTGCGTCCTTTATAAGAAATTCCAAGTTGAGTCAACAGCTGTGCAACCATAGGGACACCCTGTGTGTGTGTGTAGTGGATACAGTGTACCGTTGAGCCAGTTTAACCCCTGAAAACAGGGAAATAGCTTCTTTTATGAGGGTCCGTTAAACACGGTCTCCTGCAGGATAACTGCAGAAGGCTACATGGTGATGGAAAGTGCCAACAGACGAGAGTCAACATGTATTTCACCAAACCAGTTGATTATTAATAAAAAAAAAACGTCGCTGTACTACAGTATGGCCAAATGCTTAAAGTAGATGGGTTCAAGTAATGTATTAATAAAATGGTTGGCTAAATGATTACTCGGTTTAAATGGTTGATGAAGTTCAAATGGCTTTTGTTATAGGAAAAAAAAATGTTGACGCACTGAAGTAAAGAGTACCTTAAAAATGCCACTATTGGAACATTTACTGAAACATTTAAAACTAAAATGTAAAGCACTATCTAACTTTTTTATTTTTAAGAAGAAATGATTTCCACAGTAAAATAACATTAAGTAAATTTTACATATATTGTAACCTAAGTGTTAATAGGTCAGGCGATCTGCATGGGTACCTCCTTCAGTCAGCTGCTTAAGCCAAATGAAGTGTTGAAATGGTGTTGCCCTACGAAGAGGGATATGTGGCTCTCCCTTTATTTCTATAAAAGGCCCCTTTTTAGCCAACCGACAACACTTTTTAGCAGCAGGTGGGGGAGGGGCTACAGTACGTAAGTCCGTCCTCATCACTCGCAGTTTATCTAGTTTTCCTAAGAGTGCGTGTTAAACGCGCACTAGCCAAATTTGCAGGTTACACTTCTTCTGGTTAAAGTTTTAGCCATAAGCGTCGCAACAAGTAGGCACAGCCGAGTTTTGACTGGGCATGTCCGTTGTGGTACGATGATTGTAACAGACGAAGGAGAAGAAATTCACCTTAACAGAGCTCCCTACATATGATTGGGTACCAAAACAACCCGCTTTACTGCAGCTGTCGCAATCCTCAGGAAGTGGCTGACACAATCAATCCAACAGCAGCGCTGCCTGGAAGAAGGACAGCTAGCATTGTTGAACCTTTAAAGAAAATAAGAGATCGGCATCTTCATAGTAAAAGCAAATTGATGCAGTTTTGCTGCATTCCTTGCAAAGCCAGAAAAATCAAACGTCGTGGTGGCCACCATGACCATAAAATCCGTTATGGCTACCATGCATTAAGAAGTTAGCATAATCTGTGGCAATAAGCTGGGTGTTTTTTTTGTAGATTTGTAACTTGTGTTGTCTATATGAATTGGTCAAAAATAGACCTGTAAAACAAATACAATTAAGGGACTCTGCACATCAACCAGTGGCTGAATCAGGTGCATCAAATTTCAGCTTTTACAATTGTATAACCTCTGCAAATGAACGTGTTTCAAAATTTTTAATAATACATTGTTACCGGCATGTTCTGCTAGTTGTGGTTACTGAGCATAACGACCTCCTGCTGGTTTTCCAGTTTAATGTGGGGCGAAGCTCAAGGGTTAGTAGAACCCAGCATTTTAAATCACGTGGCAAAGACGTAGTTTTTGACCAAAGGTTTGTGGAGTGTGGGGAGATTTGCCGAGACAGGGTGACCTGTTGGTGGGAGGTGGGATTAACCCTAAAAGGAAAGTTTCTGTACATCTGCAAACAAAAGACACTCCTGCGTTTATCACAGTGATGCAGCTGTTAATTGTGTGCCAGTGTTGTCAGTTTGAATTGTTTTTACTATCAACACAATGAGTGTTACGGTTGAACCTGGAGTTAACTGATTAATGGTTCCCAGGCTGGAAAAATTCAGATCATTAGCCTCGAATCACTTCTTGTTGCCACATTAAACATTAAAAGAGCGGAAATATTTGTGTAAGACACGCAACGATATAATTGCTAAACAAAGTGCCTTTGAGAAAAGTCTAATGTTATGAATAATCACAAAGATAATCTTTTAGAGGATTTAATACAGCCAAATACATAAACATGTTTTGTTGCCTGGAACACAAATGCTTGTTTTAATCTACAACATGATGATCTAAACACAGGAATGACCTGTATGGCTCCGACAGGCATTGGTCCTACCCTGGCAAATCACCCAGAAAGCAGTGAAACCAAGGCTTTGTGATGTCAAAACAGGAACAATGTTAGGGAAAACTGAATTATATTGATGCTGTGGAAAAACATACAGTCTGTCAGCTTCTAGTTTTAAAGCTTGCATCAAAATAAAGCTTTCAGAGCTAGAAAATGAGCTCAGCAGGCTTTTCTGCACAGTTGCACTCACACCGCCCTAACATATTTAACCTTTAATGTCTTGCTGGTTGCTTGAGTTGGAGGGGGGGGTGCGATTTAAAAAATAACACGCGTCACTTTAAACTTCCCAGAGAGCCCAATTCATTTAATCTCCCTCTTCTTTGTTCATTAGAGGCCTGATTTGGATGCCTTCAGGTTTTTCCAGCACTAATTATCAAAAAAAATGTTCTTAGCACAAACAGACATTAATAGAAAAGTGAACGTTAATTTGTCCATCGTTTCATGAACATATCTGTTCTGATGTGTTCTGTTTGGCTTTTAGGCCCGACCAGCATTGAATACTATCCTAATAAATACTAAATACCTAAGTCGATTAAAGAGATAAGAAATGGATTAATATTAAATATGTACTTTGTCTTAAATGAAATGAATGATGAATTATATAATGAATAACATAACATTGCATATAGTACCAAGTATTCAAATTTTATAGGTTTCAAATTTCAACTAGTTTCAGGTTACCCTTATGTCACAATTTGACTTTTTTCCCAACCTAAATTTTATTTGCAGTGCTGTTAAAGTATTTGCCCCCTTTACAGATTTCTTTTTTTTTTCCTTTTTTTGGTCACAGTTAAATGTTTCACATTATCATACTAACTTTAATGTCAAAGATAACCAGAGTAAATACAAAAAGCATTTTTCAAATATGACTTCATTAATTTAGGGAAAATATAATGCAAACCAACCTAGCCCTGTGTAAAAATAAAATCACTCCTCTTGTTAAATAATAAATCACCAGTGATTAAACTACATTTTTTTATGGTTCTCTGCTATGATGCTGCTTGAACAGGTTGTCTTCCCAAAACATTGATAAAGACACAAATTACTGTAGCTCTTTAAGAGACTCTTCTGTGTTATTTCCCAAAACCAGACCGAACAAACTGAGCTCTCAGCAGAGACAGTCCCATGCTGTAGGATGAGATGCGATGACTTCTCTTCACATTGTTGAAGCTTGATTTTCCTCAGAGAGCTGCTGTAGGTCCCAGGGTACGAACCCATCTATAAGCAGCAGGAAAGGATTTAATGGCCTTCTAAGATGGCGAGACCAGAATGTAAAAACTGGTTTAAACATGCCTTCTTTTGAATTCTCTCTGTTCAGGCTTTGATTTTTGTTTTGATGTACATTGTCATGGGATATGTCTTATAGCAACCACACCCACTCAGCTGAATTTTCCACCGGTGCACATCAGTGAATGTAAAGACTCGTTCAAAAGGTTATTGTTAGAAACTGATGACATTTGTTAAAAGTCTGAATATTTAGTGTCAACAACAAAAATAACCCCACAAACCAATAACCACAGTTTTTGCTTTCATTACAGTTGAAATTAGGTGTAACTATTATTTGTAGACAAACAGAAACTGACTAAACTAACAAAATAAAGTACAGTCTAGACTGATTTGTCTGAAACATCATAGGATACAATAGATATGAAAGAAACTGTTAAAATCCCAGGTTTTTATGATGTATAAAGTTGACACCAAGATAAATCCTTTGAGAAGTTTTTCCACTTTTTAATGTGCCGTATAACCTGTACAACGCAATAGAAAAACAAACTAAAATACTTTAGAAGAAATAAAGAAACTAATGTAAAGTGATTTTATAAGTTTATATGAACTGCAGAGATGTTCACAAGTCACTTTCCCCAAGTCTCTGAGTGAAATAAACATTTTCTCATTAAATTCTTGGCATTTAGTGCACTTCTAACCCTGCATCGCCGTGGATTAGGATTCCAAACCTGTGCTGTTTGTCCTTGGGCCTCACATACCAGCTTCCGTTCACTCTTCATTACATCAGATAAAAACTGTTCCTAAGACTGGAGTCTCAGACCAAGAGTCCAAATCAAGTCTCAAGTCTTTAGGGAACAAGTAAAAGTCAAGTCTGAAGTCTTTTATTTTTGCTACTTAAGTCCGACTCGAATTGGAGTCTCAAATCCGAGTCACCGTCTCTAACTGTTGAAACACATTTTTGTTTCAGCTGTCAGTCTTTTGGTAGGACTCTATCAACATGACACATCCTGACTTGGGAATATTTACCCACACTTCTTTGCAAAAACGTTCCAAATCTGTCAGATTTGGAAGGCATCTCCCGTGCACAGCCCTCTTTAGGTCAGCCCATAGAATCGCATTCAGTCTAAGGTTAGGCAAAACTATCACTGTGTTCTGGTTTTGTTGGTTTGGGTTTATGATTCGGGCTGTTGTCATGCCGAAAGATGAAGCTCTCTTCATCTTCAACTTTCCAGCAAAAGCCTGCAGGTTTTGTGCCAACATTATAAATCCCACCACAGTGAAACAAAACACCCCCGAAGCATGATGCTGCTACCAACATACCTCACTGGGTGTTTGGTCATTTATTTGGGTGGTGCTGTTCCTGCGCCAAACATTGCTTTTGGAATAATGACCAAAACGTTCCACCTTAATTTCATCAGACCAGTACATTATTTTGGGCAACTTAAAATATGTTTTTGCAAAGTTTAGCTGGGTTTAGGTGTTTTTAGGTGTTTTTGTTAAAATAAAAAACTTCTTCCTTGCCATCCTGTTCCCCAGCTTGGACCACAGATGTGAAACTTCAGTCGATAAGGACTCTGTAGAACTTGCTGCAATGGCTACATGCTAAGAAGGCAGTTCAGCCATTTGTCTCAGGTGTGTTGGACCAAGGTCACATCTATAAGTTGCAGGATACTGGTCCTATGAGGAATATAAGACATTGTTGTCACATGTAGGCTACTACTGAGCCAGTAGTGGAAATTCCTTGAGGTCTTTTAAAGCTGCTCTAGGTCTCTTGGCAGCCTCCCTGACCAGTTTCATTCTTGTCTTTTCGTCAGTTTTGGAGGAATGTTAATTTCCTGGTTATACTACTGCTGTGCCATATTTTTCTGCTTGATAACAGTCTTTACTGTGTTTCATGGCAGGTATGTGCCTTGGAAATTCCTTTATGCTCTTTGCTTGACTGAGATTGTTGACAAGGAGATCCCCCACCATGGCTTTTCCTTCAAGATGCAACTCAGCTGTCAGTTGTCACAAAATGTCCACTAGAACAACATAACTTCAGTTGGGATTGTTCAGAGCTACTTTAAATGATTGCAGGGTTGTACTGGCTACTATTTGCAGAACAGAAAGATGTCCTCATCTTTTATACATCGGACTTCCAGCCTTGTGCTGAAATGCTCTGACTGCAGCTGTGCCAGTGATGAACACGAAATTAGACATGCCGTGTGTTGCTCTGTTTTAGCAATTAACTCATATTGAGGTTATACGAGTAGAAAAAGGCTGTAAGTAAAGCAAAGATCCTGGTGGTTGGGGGTTGCAGCAGCCTGTCTGTCTGAAAGGTCAGCGCTCTGCACTGGGACTGTAAAACTTGGGCTGTTTGCAAAGACAAGGTTTGCATACATTCAAAAATTGAGAGCTTGATCATTGAGTTTTTGCAGCAGCTTTTAGCTTTGCTTTATGATGACATAACCAGTGACTGGAAAATACTTGAATAATCTGTTAAAAGATGCTTTTAGCTGGAGGCTCCATTGAATATAGGGCTAACAGTACCTACAAGAAAACCGCACAAGCCTTTCCTCTGCACAATGTAATGATTAAACAATAGTAATAATTAATTTTGTTTATTCTGAACTTTACATTTGCAGAAACCTCAAAGTACTACAATTAATAAAACAATCAATATAATGTAAAAAAGGACCTTAAAATGGAAAAGAAAAATAGTGCAATAAATACAAAGAAAAAGAAAAACAGGACATGACATTTTAAGCGAGATTATTAAAAAATACAGTCGTGATCTTTGTTGGAGGATTTTTTGACTTTGCTTAAGAAAAAATTAATCCTTCCCAAAAGAATAGCTTCACAAGTTTTTCGTTGAGGAATATTTTGATTTATTTTCAACACTTTGATCTGCAACAGTGTAATTTCAACAAATTTAATTTGATTTGTGATGCCTTTATTTGACACATAAAACTAGCTCCAACGAGCTGGGTGGTCATCGGTCCACCGTCAGAAAAACCATCTACAAATGGAAGATGTTCAGGATAGTCTCCACTCTCCCCAGGAGTGGCCGTCCCCCAAAGAACACACCAAAAGGACAATGCACTGTCCCAGAAGGGGTGGAAGAGAAAGCTGTGATTAGACAGAATACCTGCATAGTTTGTTTCAATACACTTGAGTCGGTTTTTTTAAATGCAGATTTATCTCTGGAAATTGTCAGAAATTAATGATATAGAAAAAAAAAAACATTACATAATGGGGGAAATGATCAGTTAACCATGAGGGTGTGGTGGCAGAACAGACCTCGGGTTATCAATAATGAAGAGGCAGACAAGTCTGAGTTCTTTTTGCATATAAAAAAAAGAAGAATATTATCCTAGTTTGTAACCTAATGAATTTTGTTTTCCTGCCTGCTTAGCTAAACTTGGTTGGAAATCAACTATCAAGCCTATAGGTAATAAACTGAAGTGTGTGTGTCTGCAGAGAGGAAGCAGCATCTGGACAGAGGAAACTGATGGAGCAAAAGCGAGAGGAGAGCCATCTAGAGACTTTGCCAAGGTTGGATGCTGTTAGTGATTTTTACATTCATTGTTTTAAATTCCGTGTTCAATGGTTTGTTGCTTTTTCTTTTTTCTTTTGCAGCTTTATGAACTGGATAATGATCCCCAACGGAAGGCGTTTCTTGATGAACTCTTTGTCTTCATGCAGAAACGAGGTCATTTTTTTTGTTTTTTTCTGTTTTGCGAAGCAGATTTATGTTTCAAAACCACTTAGTTACGGGGATGCAGTGTTTTGCAACAGTACTGATATCCTTTTAAACATTTTCTCACATTACGGCCATAAACTTCAATGTGTTTTATTGGGACTTTATGTGATAGACTAACAAAAAGTATCATTCCCCACTTGTCAGATTTTGTTTGTGAAAAAGTGTATAAACCATGTACCATTTTCAGTCTACTTCATTGTACTGTGTATTGCTTTGTATTGGTCTATAAATATAAAATCCCAATAAAATGCATTTAAGTTTGTGATTGTCTGATAACATATGGGCAAAATTCAAGTGGTGTAAATACTTTTGCAAAAATGACTATTGGCCAAATTATGAATGCTTTTTTTACATACAGGGGTGAATGCTGTTGGACCTGTGGGGAGTGTTTCTGTCCCAGGCAGGTGTTCAGTTCAGGCACAAACTAATCGTATTTCTACGGCTGCGTTTTTAGTCCAATAATTGGCTTTGCTCCAAATCAGGATTAGAGGGGTTAGCTGTCATCCAGGGTGATTTACAGACCTGGTTGGCTCCACTACCCCCCTCCCATCGCAATCAAATGAAAGCGACAACATAAGCTGCTGCTCCCGACCTCCCTTCAATCTAAAATGAGCTTCATTGGTCAAGTCAATCCACATGGATTATACAAGTTAAACCTCATTACCCAACACTGACCTAAGGTCGTCAGGTGTGTTGATCAGAAAATGTTCTCAACCTGCCCTTCCCTCTTGCCCTCCTCTGTTAATAGTCTCTACTAACAAAACAATCATGGTTGATTTCAACTAATCGTCTATAGTTTTCCTTACATCCATTCTTTTCTGTATGCAGGAACCCCCGTGAACCGCATTCCCATCATGGCGAAACAGGTGTTGGACCTGTACAGGCTTTATAAGCTTGTGACAGAGAAGGGAGGGCTGGTGGAGGTTATTAACAAGAAGCTCTGGAGGGAGATCACCAAAGGTCTCAATCTGCCCACCTCCATCACCAGCGCAGCCTTTACCCTGCGCACTCAGTACGTCTTTTTTTTATTTTTTTACGCAAATTAAATTGTTGTTCAATCAGAGAAGATAATTGGATTCATGATATGGCAGCTTTATGACTGAATTTTTATGTTAATACAATCCATTGTGTGGATTTGGTATGAATCTTTAAGAACTTGAGTGCAAAAGAACAGGAAAACTTCAACATTTTTAGATTAAATGTCTCAAAGCGAAGCAACTGGACTTTTAATCCACATCAATGTAAAGGACTGAGTTGAGGTTCGTGTTCTGATTATTTAGCCCCTTCGCTACTTTAATACCTTTGGAGTTTTAGTCATTTTATAGCCGGCCACTTTATTAGGTACACTTGTCCAACTGCTCTTTAACGCAAATTTCTAATCAGCCAATCACATGGCAGCAACTCAATGCATTTAGGAATGTAAACATGGTCAAGACGATCTGCTGCAGTTCAAACTGAGCATCAGAATGGGGAAGAAAGGTGATTTAAGTGACTTTGAACTTGGCATGGTTGTTGGTGCCTGACGGGCTGGTCTGAGTATTTCAGAAACTGCTGATTTACTGGGATTTTCACGCACTACCATTTCTAGGGTTTACAGAGAATGGTCCGAAAAAGAGAAAATATCCAGTGAGCGGCAGTTCTGTGGGCGCAAATGCCTTGTTGATGCCAGAGGTCAGAGGAGAATGGCCAGACTGGTTCGAGCTGATAGAAAGGCAACAGTAACTCAAATAACCACTTGTTACAACCAAGTCATGCAGAAGAGCATCTCTGAATGCACAACACGTCGAACCTTGAGGCAGAGGGCTACAGCAGCAGAAGACCACACCGTGTGCCACTCCTGTCAGCTAAGAACAGAAAACTGAGGCTACAGTTCGCACAGACTCACCAAAATTGGACAATAGAAGATTGGAGAAACGTTGCCTGGTCTGATGAGTCTCGATTTCTGCTGCATTATTCGGGTTGGTAGTTGTCAGAATTTGGCGTCAACAACATGAAAGCATGGAACCATCCTGCTTTGTATCAACGGTTCAGGCTGGTGGTGGGGGTGTAATGGTGTGGGGGGTTATTCTTGGCACACTTTGGGTCCCTTAGTACCAATTGAGCATCATGTCTACGCCACAGCCTACCTGAGTATTGTTGCTGACCATGTCCATCCCTTTATGACCACAGTGTCACCATCTTCTGATGGTTACTTCCAGCAGGATAACGCACCATGTCATAAAGCACGAATCATCTCAGACTGGTTTCTTGAACAGGACAATGAGTTCACTGGACTCATATGGCCTCCACAGTCACCAGATCTCAATCCAAGTTCTTAAACTGTGTCCATTTTTTACTTCAACCATGAGAATTAGGATTAGGTGATTGGCTATGATTAACTATTAAAGAGTGCCAAGGGGCAAATACTAACAAAGTTAGTGACTTTGATCAAGATTACCAAGTCAGGGCACCAGGTCATTGTTATCAAACAAATTTGTATCATTAGCCTCAGTGGCCTATTAACACTCTGAACCACAATAGGGCCAGTGAGTTGCCTGGTGGTGGTGCTCTACTCTAGCGGCTGGAACGAAAGTCTGCTCGTATTTTTGCAGACCCTCTGGTTTCAGTGCCATCTTCTTCAGGCAGTGGAGGGGAAACTGCTTCGTCGACGTAATTAGGGACACCGTCTCTTCCTAGGGAATCTATAATTCTTTCCAGTTCTTTCCTGCACAAGATCAGACAGACAGGTTCGGGCTGCTACTACTTTTTTTTAGCCTTATTAAATCACGATGAGTCTGGCTGTGAAACTCCTCCTGTTATGAAAATGGGTTCGTACCACATACTTCATTATTAATATATAATTATTTCTTTTCTGTTCTGCACAACATAAAGAAACGCACCGTTGTGAAGTGGTAAGCCAGGCGTATCCTCTCTCGGAACAAACTGCCAGGAGACTTCTCCTTCAGTCTTTTGCTTTTTATTAACAAAATGCCCTCGGTCCAAATCATTCAGTTTTTTCATTGTTTAATAACATCAGTCTTCTTTGTCTCCCTTAAACTAGTTCATTTTTCTTCTTCTACTGCCTGTAGGCACACAGAATTTAAACTTGGTTAGTTTTGTTAAATATGAAAAGAAAGTGAAATACATCCAAGAAATGGCATTAAATTGCCAAGCACACTAAAATCAACACAGAAAATGAAAGTTACTTTCAGTGTGGCCCCCTCCCCCTAATTTATTTGCCTCCATACACCTTCCACCAACTTCCCTGTCTCTGCTAAAGAAATATATCACCGCAGCATGATGCTGCCACCTCCATATTTTGTCATAAGAATGGGTGTGTTCAGGGTGATGCACTCTTAGCTTTCTGGCACATATAGCTTTTTGCATGTCGACCAAAAGGTACAATTTTGGTCTCGCCTGACCAGAGCCACTCCTTCCAAATGTTTGCCGTGTCCCCTTTGTGGCTTATTGCAATCTTTAAATAGAACTCCTTATTGCGTTCTTTCAACAGCAGCTTAAATATATTACAAAACTGTTGAGACAAATTGATCCCTAACTTTTTACACATTAGCTGTTTTTTTTTAAAATATTTTATTTATTTGGTATCTTTCTTGGGAAATGTTTCCTTGTAGGTATATGAAATACCTGTACGCGTTTGAGTGCGAGAAGAAGGGTCTGAGCTCTCCGGGTGAGCTGCAGGCAGCGATTGACAGTAACCGCAGAGAGGGTCGACGTCCCAGCTACACCAGCAGCCTTTACCGCTACTCTCCTTCCCAGAGTTCTGCTCCACATTCCCTCCTGTCCTCACCTACGGTGCAAACTACCCCGACCACACACAACGGCATGAACATGTCTGGCAGTCCAAATGTAAAAAGAAGCTCAGGTAGGCCAGAGGGTTGTTACTAACAGCATTATATATAAAACAAGGAGATTGATACTTTTGTTTGTTTTTGGAACCTTATGTCAATTCTGGACATTGCTATTTAACTCCTTTAGTTTTCTTTTTAAATCAGTAATTTCACCTTCTTATTTGTAATTAGACGATCCCTCCACGCCTGTAATATCCAGGCCCATGGCTCTGAGCCACCATCAGCAGCCCAGTCATCCCCATCAGCTCACACAAGCCGCCACATTGGAGCAACTCAGGGAGAGGCTGGATCGAGCAGCAGGTGGAGCTCCAGTAGATGGTCCGGAGAAGAAAATGATGCGGCTTGCGGAGGAGCAGCAGCGCCTTATGCAGCAGGCCCTGCAGCAAAACCTGCTGGCGGTGGCCTCCCACTTCAACCCCATGAGCCTCAAGCTCAACAATGGGCATGGTGTGTCATTTCTGCTGCCGTGTTTCCTTATCACAGCTGAGTGTTTTAGGATAACCACATGGAAGGTCTGTTATTATTTGCCATCTTTGTGTTGCAGAAAAGAAAAAGGATTTGTCACTGAGCATCTCTACTAATGGACCAGCAAGTATCAGTGTATCTGTGGAGGTCAATGGTACAGTTTACTCAGGTCAGTTGTGAAACATGCAGTGCCTTGCAAAAGTATTCATGCATCTTGAGCTTTTTAACCTTTTTGTTTGTCATGCAAATGCTCTCTGAAGGCCTCAGAGGTTTGTTGGGAGAACATTTAAGAACAAACAGCATCGTGAAGATCAAGCAAAACAGCGGACAGGTTAGGGAAAAAGTTGTGGAGAAGCTGAAAGCAGGGCTAGGGTATAGAGCAATGTCCCAAGCTTTGGAGATCTCTGAGCACTTTTTGCTATCCATCATCCAAAAATGGAAAGCGGACAGCACAGCTGCAAACTGACCATTTTTAGTGTTCATGTTCTCCTGGGAGGTGAACCTCCACCCCAGTCTCTAATGATTTGCTGCCTCTAACAGATTGTCCTCTAGTATTTCCCTGTATTAATCTCCATCCAACTACCCATCAACACCAACCCTATTTTTTTGTCTCTGCTGCCAGCAGCATGATGCTATCAACATGTTTTACCCACATGTTGGGGACAGTGTGTGGACGTCTTATGGCTTATTTCAACAAAGGCTTTCTTGTCCATCTTCTAAAACAACAAGCTGTAGATCTCTGCAGCTCCTCCAGAACTACCATGGACCTCTTGGCTGCTCCTCTGAGTAATGCTCTCCTTGCCAGTTTAGGTGGATGACCATATCTTGGTAGGTTTGCAGTTGTGCCATACCTGTTCCAGACCTCTGTGCGACGTTTAAAACTTTGGATTTTGTTTTATAATCTAACCCCACTTTAAACCTCTCCAGAACGTTCTCCCTGACCTGTCTGCGGTGTTCCTTGGTCTTCTTAATGCTGTTTGTTCACTGATATTCTCTAACAAACCTCTTAGGACTTCACAGAACAGCTGGATTTATACTTGGATTAAATTACACACGGGTAACATTGTTTACTAACTTGATGACTTCAGAGGGCAGTTGGTTGCACTGGATTTTATTTAAGGGTATCGGAGTAATGGGTGCTGAATACAATGCCAAATAAACAAAAACAATTTACCTCCACTCTATAACAATTTTTTTTATTTTGTTTGTCTATCGCATAAAATCCCAATAAACTACATTTATTGTTTGTGGTTGTAATGTAAAAAAAAATGTAGGTTCAAGGGGTAGGAATGTTTCCCAGGCAATGTAAACTGCTGTTCAGGACAGAGTTTACTTGGTGTTTGCACAGATTTATCAGATCTCACCCTCCCATCTTATTTCCGTGACTCAGGGACGCTGTTAGCCCAGAAGTCGGCTGCTCCCGTGTCATCGCAGACCATCACTCCGGCTGGAACAAGTGGCTTCAGCGCCCTCTCCTCGTCTCACAGTCCATCCTCTTCATCTTCCACCTCCTCAAAGGGACCAAATTAAAGCTTTTTAAATCTGTCTGTAGTGCACCCAATATGTCTCTCTTATCTAAAAAGTGAAGTTCAGGGAAAAATAATCTGTCAAGCAGGAAAGCATCTTTCTTTTTTGCTCAACCACTTTTGAACTACTCTGACAGCTCATTATTACAAATTATGTATTCGAAATAATTTGTGTCAGGTTGACAATAGTGTTTAACTTAAAGGCCTTCACATAAATGTAGATTCAGATCAGTTTACTATAGTGCCTGTTAGAGTATTTTGTTCTTTAATATAGAGGAATTGTTGTCTAAAAAACTTGACTTGGATTGTTATGAATTGTGCAGAATACACAGTGAACATCCTTGGATTTCAGTTACATTATTAATGAATTACACTTCATTAGGATTTGTTTGCATAATGATCCATAGAAGAATGTAGTTGCTGAAGTGCAGCTAACTGAGACCAAAAAGCCTTAGCTCAGTGTCAAAGCGTCTGTCTTCAACTGTTTTGCTGATGCCTTTTGTATCGCTTCTGGTAGTTATTCATCTTGACTGATGCTTTATACTTTTCATCGAGGATTTCAGATAGTATGCAGAAAACAAGCTTTCACTGGAACATAGCGTCATAAGAAGCTCGAGTGTGTAGACTGGATGAATTATTTCATGTTGTGATCTCTTTACCATTGTTTTTATTTAATCATTTCTGTTTAAACACTTCTTTCCTGTCGGCTGTGAGAGAGACAATGAATATGCAGGGAACTATTTGTAATGTTGAAGTCGTGCAACATTTACCTCAGTTGTCTTCCCATGTTGGTATGTTTCTCAGACTTGTTTATTTGCTAATGTGTTGCTGTGTTGTGTTTGTATAAAAGCAGAGAATGTTTTGTTAATGACCTCCTGTTTTAGACAGGTGAACACTGACAGATTACTACCTCATCCTGCTAGAAATATGCAATGCTGCATGCAGCGTGTGTTCGTTTAGCCACGAGCTAAAAACAATCTGTATGTGGACAATCAAATGGACATATCTGTGCTTCCAGAGCTACATTGGCATTTACCTGTGTGCTGGTCCTGAGTTGAATATTATGCTTAGATATGCAGCCATGAGAAATAAAACAATGATGCGTGGGTTTGGAAAAACTCTAAATTGGTAAATCAGATAGAGATGGTGAATTTATTCTGTTTTAAGTCAAATATCGTATAATTTTTTTAATGTAGCAGTGAGATACTCTTGGTTTGTATATGTTGCCCTGTGATAAACTGGCAAACTGTCCAGTGTATACTGGAGATACAGCTGGAGATGGGTACCAGCAACCCTATAAGGACAAGTGGGAATAGATGATGGATGGTGTGATAATTTTTTCCACCAATGAGATGTCCCCTGGTGAAATGAATCTATGGAGAATTATCACTTAAAGGTGTGTTTGAGCCTCGCTTGCATCACTTTTATAATTGCACTTGGCTGCAGCAGAAATCTCCATTACCAAAAAGAAGATGAAAAGCTTTTTTACCCGAAGCTGCCTTCCTCAGTGACTACAGAGTGGAGCAAACTAACGTCATACGCAGGGATTTCTCTATTAAAAGACTCAGAGGAAAAACAACATTAAAAGACCTATGATTTTCCTCTGCAAAAGCAGGATTGCAAATTAAGCTGTTTTATTAAGAGATTTTTATAGCTCTGTGTTACAAAGTGCAGTATTTTGCTTTTTTGGGGGCTGCACGGTGGACCAGAGCATGGGTTCCTATCCCAGCTGAAGCCGTTCTGGATGTAGTTTGGAGGATCTCCCCATATGTTATGGGTACACCTGCTTTAAGCACAGTAGGTTGGTTGGCCATTCTACATTGCCCCTCGGTGTACCTGTGTGTGTGTGTGTGTGTGTGTGTGTGTGTGTGTGTGAGAGAGACTGCATGCATGGTTGGTTGTTCCTGTGTTGCCTAGGGATGGAGAGACAGCCTGTCCAGGGTGTACCCCACATCTCACCTATTGGATGTTGGAGATGGGGCCCCTCATGATCTTGCAAATATTCAGCAGATGTAGGAAATGAATGAGGGTGGCAAATGCCACTCTGATTTATATCTATCCAACCATGTAGAATTCAGTTCATTACAATCTTATATATTCAAATTTAATTACATACAGTCTAATTGAATGCTAATTATGATGTTATCTAGTTAAATTCAGTTGATCATTTAATGCCAATTAAAATGTTACCTGTCTTAGGAAGCCCAGAAGATTGCATTGAGTCATTGACTTTGCTGACTTTATGATTCCTATATCACTTGATGCCTGTGGAGAAAAATGTTCAATCACACAACCAGCTTAAATAATATCTGTGATTTTTGTTAAATTTCAAGCATAAAAGCTATGAATTTGGCTGTTTTTAGCACCTCTCGGTGATTCAAATTATGCAAATGGCCTTAGCACAAAACACTGTGATTAAATGTTAAAATTCTAATAAGTTTGATTGATTTATATGATGCTTTATCACGGCCAATGTATTCTCATGTCATGACTCCTGACATGACCAGAACAATCTCATTTAAACCCAGTTTAATTTCAGTCGAAGCAATCATTTTTGTATCCTGTTCAATTAAAACTGATGGAAGATTTTTTCACCTTGCTTCAAAATATAGTCAACATTGAAAAACTGTTTACCTGAGGAGAGTTTGAGATACAAGTGAGATAATCATCATTTCACAAATGTCTGCATTTGTTTTTGTTTTTTGCAGATACTTTTTCTGCTGTTTGTATAATTTACAACCACTTTGGAAACAGCTTTATGACTAAAAACAACATTTAAATGCATTTAAACAAGTAATATCAGTATTTAGATACCAAGTTTTGCCTTTTCAGTCACAGAGCAGTTGAAACATACAGATTATCTCAACTGATCACCAAATCCTTTTTTTTTTAAATTCGTCTTTACATTTTCTTGGTTCTAATCTTATTTGTCTCAAACTTGATTTTCATGGATGCTTGATTCCCATCAGATTATGTTTGTCAGGTGGAAAATCTGCATGTCATGCCAGCAGTAGGGGGAGTATAAAAGGACTCTTTAGTGAAGCATTAATTCTTTCATCCTCCTGCTCTCTGCAGGCAACGCTACAGGAAGTTGGAGCCCAGGGGGTGAGGGGGATGTGGGTGGGGGATGGGTTTTTAGGATTTAGTGCTGTGATAGTTATCCTATAGTGACCACTCACTGGCATCTGGGACAGCGCAGAATAGAGATGTTACAGAGGTATTATGAGCTGGAAAATCCCCACCCACCGGGGAGGAGAAATGTTGATAAAGTCACTCGACAAATGAGAAGTGCTGTCCTGTGATGGAGACTGGGAATATGTGGAGGGGTTTAATCGAAGCATTTCTAGTTGGAAACAGAAAAATTAGCGTGCAGCTTGTGAAGAATAGTTGAGATCCTGGTTCTTTTTAAATGAAATCAGGACATTAGGAAATAACCTGAATTTCTTTTTCTTTCTTTTTTTCCTTGTGCCTTCCTTGTGTCAATGGCTTTAATTCAACCTCTAAAACTGACAAATTCCTGTCAGCCAGTTTTAGGGATAAAGGTCAAGAATGATTTTAAAAACGTAAGTAATGTTGCCTTTTCACATGATCTTCGGACTGTTACCTTTGGATATTTTTAAAAAGGCTCTGACCCATCTGTTGCACACTTTTGGTACCATGCCTTACCATGATGAGGAGTACCCAGGCCAGCCTCTGTGGCAGTCTGTGCTGCTCTTCTGCTGCAAGGGTGTGATCGAAGGGATCATGGTCGTTCTTTTCTTCTGGCTCCTGGTGCAGGTCCTCTTCACCAAACAATTAGAAGGTATGGTCTTAAAGTTTAGGTTCAAAACAAGGATGTACATCTTTATCAACGTTACATAATCAAGCTCAAAAAGCACTTTATGTCATGCTGAATATTGCCTTTAAATACATTTTTCAATCATGGTCAGAATCACTTCTGCCTTATTTCCTCACAGAAGTGACAGCTGCCCTTGACTTTTGTTTCTTGTCTGTGTCAGACACTTTTACTGAATCATTAAAACACATTTTCATCCTCTCTGGATGTACATTAGACACCTCTTCAGCAGAGGATTATGCACAAAATCTGGTTATCTTGGTTTTAATGCTTCAGTGGACCAGTCACAGATGTAAAGCTGTACCTGTTGGTTTGTAGCTAAAGTCTAGAGATTATTGTTGTTCAGATATGAAAAACCTCAGCTTCACTGTGTTTCTCAGTTTTTACAAGATGTGCACATGGCCAAAGACAAATTCAAAGGTCATTTAAATACTCCTATTTTCCTTTTGAGTCCTGATCTTCATCTAAGCGATAAAGGACACTCTTTGTCTTCCTCCAACCTACAGAAAGCCAAGCTGGATAATTTATCATAACTGTGATAAATTGGTTAACCCTGATTATTTTTTAATATTACTCTTTTTATTGGCTAACAGTGTGTTTATTTTAAAACCTTTACTCTCACTCTTTAATAGCTCAACAAAGAAACTCAAGACCTTTTTCAAGACAACTCTTAAAGCTGAATTCTTGCTCCAACTGAAGGTTTTCTAAGTCTTTGTTCCTGCACTAGAACTTAACATTAATAACTGCAGCATGATGAATAATGGCTGATGATACTGTTTCATGTTCTTACTGAACAAAATCTAAATTGCAACACATAAGCACTGTGTAATTAAATCACACACCATAACAATTCCTAGTGGTAATTATATGCGATATGGAGGTAAATACATGGTGATCCTGGACCTAAACCTGTTGGAGGCTGCAAAACACTGGAGAATTTGGTGGAGAGACACCTTCTGGCAGGACAACCCTAACCATACAGCCACAGCTGCAATGGGATGGTTTGGATCAAAGTATATTCATGTGTTAGAATGGCACAGATACCCAAATCCAGTTTAGAATCTGACAAGCAAGACTTCAAGATTTATGTCCGATCTGACTGAGCTGGGCCAAAACATTCTGTTGTTACATTTGCAGAGAGACAAAACCCAAAAGACTTGCAGCTGTAATTGAAGTAAAAAAGTATTGACTCAGGGACCTTAATGTTAATTCCACACTTTTCAGACATACATTTGTAAAATGAAAACAGGGATTCTTTTCTTTCTCCTTCACAGTATGTGGTACATTGTGTTGGTGTCTCACACAAAAACAAGATACACTGCATGCATAGTTCTGGATTTCCGCTGACTCATTGCAACAGCTTCCAACTTCTTTTCAGCAATCCAGTTGTAGAAATGCTACACTTACTATGAATATCCTGCTGAGTGCCCTAATCTGAACCAGTCTTCAGCTTTTAGACTGATGACTTCACATTTGACTAGAACATTTTGGTAAGCAGGGGTATTCATGGTAAACTAAAGGTGCCAATGCCTTATAGCTACAAAACACACCTAAATCATCAGCCCTTTTATTTTGCCCTTTTGTGTAAAATCTTAGTACTGAAAGAAGATGTTCTTTCAATTTACCTTGACCTGAAAGCCAGAAGATCAAATCTCTAACAGGGCTCTTTCTTATTCCTGCAGTTCATCTTCAGGTTCTTCTTCTGGTTGGACTGATCGTGTTTTGTCTGTCTCTGATCCTGGGATGTGTTCTGTGCTGGAAGAAAAGTGACATTTGTGCAGCAATCACTAATTCGTTCACACCAACGCAGGCTTCTCTTGAAACTGTAACTCATGTTCAGGACCCAAGATCCTCAGACGAAACCACTGGATCCAGGCAACTGTGCGAGGAGCTGGATGGGGAAGTGCTGGAATATCCTTCCACGTTCACCAGTCCTGCTCCCTCTGAGAGTGGACATTTCTCTCAGGCATTTTCTAATCAAACTCAACCTGCCAGTGATGAAAATGAACAGGCCACATCTCATTTTTCCCTGCGTCGCTTCAGCTCCCCACTGCAAACAGCACCGCTTTATAAACCCATTCACCCAAGCCGTGCGTCCCTGCCTTTGTTGCCAAAACTGGGAATGCTGACCAGAACATGTAAGGCCATGCAGAGGCGCTGCACAGTGGCTGGAGATTATAGATCTTCCGACGAATGCAGCAGACTCACTAGGTCCAGTATTAACTCAAAATTAATTCCTGAAAAGCCAATTCCCCTGGTTCCACTGAGCTATGGCTCCAGTGCATCCTGTAAACCAATATTATCCAAACTTTGCCTCCATTTCACTGTGGCCTTCTCTCTGGAGCAACAAACATTAACAGTCACTGTCTTAAACCTCACTGGGAGACCTCAGAGACTGGAGGATGTGACCGTCCTGGGCTGTCTACCACCCTTGTACACCTGTCCGTCTCCAGTCGCAACTCAGGGAAGCTGCAACCCTGAATCTAACAGCCTGGTGCTGATTCTGAAGGTGAGCTCTCTGAACGAGCTCCAAAACTGTGAACTCCGACTAGCTGCTTATGTGCAGAAGGAACAGAGCCAAAGAGCCACCGCTTTAGGTGAAGTGGTGGTGAAATGTGGAGAAAGAGACTGGAGATCAGAGCATTCATTTCACTTCATTAAAGAACTTGACCAAAACAACGTACATATCGAAAAGGTATCTGTGTGTTTTAAAGTTTCAAATGTCACCTTGTTTTATAGTATATCATCATATGTTATCATTGTTTTCATCTTGATAGACCAACAGACTTCCTGGAAGCAGGATCTGCTCTGTCATTCATATCAGTTGACCAAAAATCTTTCAATGATCAAGGTTTCCCAACCCTGAACATTGGAGGACAGAGCCTGCATGTTCAGATGTTACGTTTCTCCAACAAACCTCACTCAAAGCAATTATTTAGCTCAAAAACCTTCTATCAGATGTGCTGAATTTAAATAAGGCATGTTGAAGCAAAGAAACATGCAGAGGAGTGTGCTTTCAGGATCAGGGTAGGGAAACACTGGAATGACGCATCAGTGTAAGAATATATGACATTAACTAAGGCCTGTAGATACCCACTGATCCATACTATGGTACACTGCTGCACTGATAACATAGTACCAACACAATTAGCAAAAAATGCATACAGGTAAGGTCAGTTTAAATGGTTAGGATACTGTGCCATTCTTTAAACAATAAATGTAGATTAGAATACCCTTTCAAACGATTGTATATGTGCTTTGCATTTCGAAACCACGCTATGCAGAGACCCTGCCTGCAACAATTAAGATTCACTCACCTCGACATGCTGAATGCTGGGAGTAGCCCCAACTGCCTGACATATTTTTTGGTAAATTCAGCTAGGATTTATTTAACTACTTTGGGGCCCTCGTAGACTGTAAACAAACACTGAACTTTCATCTCAAACTGGTCAGGCAGGGGGGTGGGGGGGTTGATGGGAATAAGCATCTGATGGTGAAATGTAGAAACAGGAACTAGGGTACCTGAGAACGTCTAAAGCCCATGACAGCATTTACTGGGAAAGAAGTATAAAACCTAGAGCCTAACTATGAAAAAACCCTCTCAACAATTACAGTCTGAGTTTTTGTTGGAAGTAGTTCAATCAGTTACGATTGAAATGAATCATTGCTACACCTGCCAAAGCTGTAAGTTTGTAAGCTGTTTTTTATATTAAATCATTTTCTGTTTGCCTATGTAGAATGAAGCTTTGCATTTAATTTCGTCTTCATTAAGATTCCCTTTTTTCTCGGAACGTTTATCCACTAAATTTAGAGTCTGGTCTCAACAGGATGCACTGATGTGTAGAGAGCGGAGCTGTCCACCCCAGATCCTCATTGCACTTGAATATCAAGTTAGGACCCACTCTATTAGAACCACGGTCCTCAGTGCTGACAACCTCGACAGCCTTGCTCAGACATCAGCAGCAACAGGTAAAACCAGCTTGGAGTTCCTTCGATTTGACAAAAGGTGTACCTAAACATAAATCCATCATGTAACTGTGTGTGAGCAGAACTTACTTTTGATTTTTAGGGGCAGAGGTAAAGTAATTCCCTATGTTTGCGTTTCATGTTCAGGGGATTAGGCGATGTCTCACAGAAGCTAAATGCAGCGGAGATCATCCCTTTTTATAATGTCATTGTAGTGGTAATCCTTCCCCATTTTCAATCCTTCGGAAATGTTCCAGTCCCACACTCACACTTAAATCTGTATAATGGTTTGTAATGTTTGTGTACCTGCGCACAGACTACCAGATGCAAATCAGTCTCCACCATGATGGAGTTTTGATCAGCAGCAGAGAAACTCATCGACATTCCTGCCCCACATGGAGCTCTTCCTTCGTGTTTGAGCTGCCTCCAGGAGACATTAATCAACTCCCCATCTCGCTTCAGTTTGTAATTATGCAGGTGATGATTTGCTTTGAGAACAACCAAAGTATTAATATTCTCTCATTAATGTTGAACATGTAAAACATGCGCTCAGACCACTTCAACTTAAACATCTTTATCTTTTTTGATGCAACAGAATCAATCGCTTTCAGAGGCTAAAGTTGTTGGTCGAGTCCTCATCGGTGCAGGTGCTGCAGAAGCGGGACGTGCTCACTGGAGGGACGTGTGCAGCCTGCATGTGGAGCTGGCACGCCTGCACATTGTTCACGCAGAGCCACGAAGGCCATAGCTCTTTGCTGAAAGTGTTTTGTCACCTTTTAAAGCAGGTCTGTTGTTGCTCTTCTTCGGGGATCAAAAATGCATTCATGGTTCAAAAATAAGTATGCCCTAAACTCTAAGATGTCAGGATATAATAAAGCTTACATGGTTGCCACACTGTTTGCATTACTGTGATGTATTAAACTCTACATGTGAAACAGTGTTTCATGTTTTTTTGTGAAAGTAATATGTGTCAATGAGTACATAGGACATTAAAACTTAAAACATAGCCTCATTAATTATATATATATATATATTCTAGGCAAAGTTTAAAAGATGAGTTTTAGAACACTGCAATACACACACTATTTACAAGTCCTAGAAAAATCCTGGAAAAAAGAGAAAAAGTCACAAAATATTGATCTCAGCACTCAGTGTTTATTAATAAATGCTAATTCAAAGTTACTCAGGGTTTTAGTCAGATATTCACTTTTTTATATGAATTAGTAGGCATGAAATAATGCTAACACACACGCTTGCCCTTCCTTCTGAATATCTGTAATTTAACAATTCTGCAAAGGAAAACTGAATCAATATCTTTGTAGGCTTGGGAATTTCTGTGAAATCAGAAAAACAATTATTGATTAAATGGTAATTACAGGTTATTTTATTCATGAATTGAGTTACTAAGGTGCCCGTGAAAGACTTCAAACCATCTGAACTTGTAATTTTGTAAATTTACAGCCACAAACTATAACATATTTCGTTAGGATTGTATATGATAGATCAGCAGAAAATACCACACCACAGTGAAGTGAAAAAAAAACAATGCATGGTTTACTTTTTAGATTTTTATTTGTAAAAAAAGTGTGGTGGGCATTTGTGTTTAGCCCCTTTAATCTGATGCCCCTAAACGAAATCCAATGTAACCAACCTTCAAAAGTTGCCAAATTAGTAAATAAAGCCTACCTGTGTGCAATTTCATCTCAGCTTTTTGTGAGAAAGCTCAGAGGCTTCATCTCACAGAGAACTGTTTATTACATCATCTGAAAATGGAAAGAGGATGGAACAACTGAACCCTACTGAGACATAGCTACGCACCTGAACTGACAGGACACGCAAAGCATTAATCACAGAAGCAGCCAAGAGAATTATTCTGGAGAAGCTGCAGAGATTCACAGCTCAGCTTGGAGAATTTCTCAACAAAACTGTTGTGCACTGTAGAAATTTGAGTTTTATGGAAGAGTGGCAATAAGGAAATCTATTGTTAAAAGAAAAACAAGTGGTCCTGTTTGCAGCCACAAAGTCATGTAGGAAACCCAGCAAACATGTGGAACAACGTACCCTGGTTAGATGTGACTTATACTGAACTCTTATACTGCCACCACCACGTTTCACTGTGGGAATGTTTTCCTTAGCAGGAATAGGGAAGCTGATCAGAGCAGGTAAGAAGACGGCTAAAATAATTAGAGGCCATTTCTGGAACAAAACCTGCTGGGGGCTGGAGAAGACTTGAGATTGAGGTGGAGGTTCATCCTCCAGCAGGACAACAAACCTAAACACACAGACAGAGCTACAAGCGAATGGTTTAGATCAAGGCATATTCTTGTGTTAGAATGACCCAGTCAAAGTTCAGACCTAAGTCAAATTGAGAATATGTGGCAAAACTTGAAAATTTTCACAGACAGTGTTCCAGTTTGAGATGTTTTGCGAAGACGACCTGCAGCTGTAATTGCATCTAAAGGTGGTTCCACATGGGATTGATTCAGGGGGATTGAATACAAATGCACACCAGACATTTTTAGATTTAGTAAAGCAATTTTGAAAAACATGTAATGTTTTACTTTCACTTTTCAATTATTTATTACTTTTTGTTGGTCTATCACATAAAACTTCAATAAAATAAATTGAAGTTTGGAGTTGCAACGTCAGGGGTGTGAATATTTTTGCAAGGCAATGTGAAGATAAAATGCGGGCCACTGTAAAATTACATTGACAAAATACACATAGTATACATGAAAGGTCGTCAAATAAATGATGGTGTTACTGATGTAACAAGCACAAAGCCAGCTGGAGCTTGAAAAAATGAAGGCTGACTCTCAGTGTGATTGTAAAGTTGCATACTGCTTGTTTTTCCAGATTGTGAAGACCTCCCAGACACCTAACAAAAGCCTTTGCTCCTCTTCATTTTAGCCTTAACCACAGCCTTCACCTTAACCACGTTTCTAGGGGCTGCATAAGCATTCGATTGAAATGAAAGCAAAAAAATAATCAATGGGGATTGGATGCCCCTGTGCCCCTGTGAGAGTCCTATGGTGATGATGCTGAAGTTCGGTGCTAAACTAAAGGGCTATATAATAGTTTATGAAAGAAGTCTGTAATATTTAAATATTTGATACTTAGATTGGTCAAACCTGAACTGGATAATTCTACACCTAACAGAAGCTCCTCAAAGTGCAGTTTGAGATTTATGAAACCGTTATTTTGTTTGTGACAACACAAAAAGGCCACTTTAATGCTGTTTTGGTTCCAGATCTAACATGAATTGGTACAGAAGAGAAAATTATAATATATAGACAGACCTGAACAGAAATATTCTAAATTGATTATACATTTGTGTGATTTTCTGAGACCTTTTTGTGAAAAAAAATAAAATAAAATGTGGACTCTTCTTCAAAATCCTTTCTCATCTCTTCATCATTCTGCGCTCTTCTCATTGATTCTAATAAGCAGGCAACATTGATGCAGAGGTTGCCACTGCGTTTAGCACAGAGGTTCATTTTATGATGGTGATGCATTGTAACTCAGTCCCATCCTCTTACATTTTGAGTCAGATGTGCACCGGCTGAGCAGTTCACTCCTCAGCTTCATATCCGATTATTTACCATGAGGGGGAGAGAGAGTTGTTTCTGAGATTATTGCTGAAACATGTTTCACGTGGAGTTTTAGGGGTTATGCACGCGGACCTTAACCCCTCCCCTCGTACTGATTGCAGTTTGATTAAAGTAGAAGGGATTAGCTCTGTCTGCACATATGTGGACATATAGGCAATGGAATGGGACGCTCTCTTGATTGGATGAGATTATGTGTGGACCATGACATTAAATCTTACCAGTTGCACATATTTCTACTTAATTACTGACACATTTCAATATGCAGACACAAAACCATTGCGTATTTTTCTGTTTGATGGGAAGCTGGACATCAAGAGATATATTAAATTAATTTTAGAACTTATAAAACCTGCAGTTTCAAGACTTAAGTATGACCTCAGTATGGGTTTCCCTTTTTGCATCCCCCTCTTCCACTCCTGCCCAGTCACTGTTCTCCTCATCCTCCTCCAACACCGGCATTAAAGCTGAGCCCTGCTGCCGGTTTCTCCTGTCTGCTTCAGCCTGAAAAGAAAAAAAAACTACAGAATTTGGTTTGCATTTTTTAACACTGATCAGATGATTTTCTGTATTTCTCTTCTCACCCTCACAACTAAAGATGTGAGAGTCCAATCCTGAGGTGAGGAGGATCCACTCTGAGCGGCTGCTTGTGAGTCAGCAGATCTTCGTGACTCCTTTCCTTCTCGCTCCTTAAACAAGCTCTTTAACTACAATCAGCGAGATGTAGAAGTTTAAAGTCATTATTTATTCATTTGAGAGTGAAAACATCTTGATCTGATGGGAATACCTAAAAATCTAAATAGATTTCTATAAATCGATTAAATCCTGGCAGCCCATTCAGTTTTAGATGGACAAACTTATCTTGCTTGGACCATGAAAACTGTTTTGGAGTTGCTAAATTTCAAAGTGACAACAGCAGCAGGAAATGTTTGCTTGAGCTGATCCAGTGGTGGTAAATTTCAGTTGACTAATAAAATCCAACCAATCTTTGGCTAGAAAATCCTGTTGGTCTACCTGCTCAGTGACCATTTTTCTTTGCTGCTCCACCTCTGGATTAACAGGACAGATGGTTTTATTCTTCTTGTCTTCAACACATGGTTTCTGATTTTTACCCTGCAGATAAGATACTTATCATTTACTGTACATGTATTTTAACATGGGAGATGATTTGCACAGCGGGTGAGGAGGGTATTTGATCCCCTGTTCGCTTTTTAAGTTTTCTCCTGAAAAAACAAAAGCACAGTCTGTAGTTTTATTTGGCTGTTTGCATGTTATTGACTAAAAATAAGTACTTGATCCACCATCAAAGCAAGACTCAGAACTTTGTTGAGAAACCTTTTTGGCAAGAACAGCACTAAGACATTTTCTGTAGCTGCTCACCAGGTTTCCACACATCTCAGGAGGACCTCAACCCACTGCTCTTTCTAGAAACTCTAGAAATCCTTCACGTTTCTTAGCTGCTACCTAGCAAGTTTCAGCTCCCTCTACAGTTGTTCTGTAGGATTGAGGTCTGAAGACTGACCAGACCTCCTTTGTTGTCTTAGCAGTGTATTGTTATGCTGTAGGACTCTTTCATGACCCATCTTCAGCATTCTCATCCTAGATTTCTTAGAAAATGACCCTCTTCATTTGAATGAGGTGAGGTCAGCCTGTATCCCTGGAACAGAAACGATCACAAAGCATAATGTTTTCACTTCCTCAGTGGAGATGGTGTTCTTCGGGGCGCACTCATTATTTCTCCAATCCTGACGAGTTGAGCTGATCCAAAAGAGCTCGAAATTGGTCTCGAATGATTAAATAACTTTCTCTCAACGTTTCTCTGAGTCATTTAAATGTTCACTGGGAAACCTTAGCTGGGAAGCAAGATTTCACTCTATTACAGTGTAGTCTGTTACCAGTGGTGTTTTTGCTAACAGTGGTCCAACTGTCTTCAGGTCATTTACAAGCTCCTCCTCTTAAGCTGTGAGCAGATTCCACATCTATCTCAGCATCATTCTCAGCCCATGAAGCAAGAACTTGCATGAAGCTCCAAACAGAGGAGTTGATGGTCATATTATACTCTCTTATTCCAACAGCTGTCAGCTTCTCACCAGGATAGCTGATGGTCTTAGAGACCATTTCATTCTTGTGCAGATCTACCATGTTCTTCCTGATGTCCTTTGACAACTCTGTCCATGGTGGTGAAGAGGTTGGAATTGATTCTGTGGATTGGTGTGCTTTACACACATTCAAAGGTAAGATTATGAGTATCTGCACATGATAATTTCATTGATTTGTGAGCAACATGGAGGAATAAATAATCTGTGGGACCCAGGATTCTGGTTGTGTTGCAGGGGATCAAATGCTTAGATCACTCAATGACTTGCTTTGACTTTATGTCATGTCTTATTCAGATTTTTTGAATATTCTGTCTCACCACCTTAAAATAAAACTAATACACAATCTGCAGACAGTGCTTCTGTTTGTCAGAGAGCAAACCTAGATAATCAGCAGGGAATCCATAGTTATTTATTCTACTATAGGTGTTTTTTAACCAAATACTTTACCGGGGAAAACGTCTGCCTCTTAGTTGGATGTTTGTGGAGCACTGGGGAATTCGGCTGCTGCGTCTCATCTGACCTCTCCCTGCACTCTGAAATCACACACAAGGCTTTGTTTTAAATCTCTGGTGTGAAAAATTCCTGCATTATTATTTTTACATGCACCGTCTTTTAAACGCAAAAGCTCATACCACCTTGCTGCTCATGTATTGAGGCAGGGTTTGACACATCTGTCCAAACATTATGACAATCTCCAGATACCCTTTTCAAGAGCTTTCAAAATAAAATGGAGTGAAGAAAGAAAAGATGATCAGGTCATTTGTTAATGTCCAGTAGTTAACACAGATAGATGATGTGTTTTTTGTACCTTGAGCTCCAGAGCTGAAATCCAAATTTGAGCCTCAGTTCTTTCCATCTCTCTCAACCGTTCCAGAGTCCTCAAATCATGCTCTCTAAACACAGAAAAGTTAAAAACTAACTCACTATAGGAACACAGCACTTAATTATTTTTCTGACTCTAATCTTACCTCTCAGTCACTTCCCTTTCTGTTTCTGCAAGTTTTTGCTTCAGCCTCTCTACCTCACCGCTTTGCCTCCACATCTAATGATCATGTGTGGTCAACATATACATATTGCATTTCTTAATACTGTAACATTAAGCATGTCATTGTGAGAGGAATACCATGTTACCTGAGGAGATTTGTTTCCGTTACATGGGGAATCTGATGGGCGCTCAATTGTTAAAAAGGATTCTGAAAAGCTGACAAACAGAAAACACAATGGAAGGTCAGACTGCAGAGTTGTATTCTGACTATTTTCCATCTGTGCATTCTGTGAAAATCTGTTTAAAATCCACTTACTCCGTCTGCGTCTCTTTGTCAAAGGTCTGCACCAAAACACCACCTGCAAATGGAGCTCAGTGCACTTTAATGCCCCCTTGTGTTCAAAGATTTTTTTTCTCAGGTTTGTTAAAGCTGGTTAGTTGCAAATTGAGAAGATTCTGTTATTACAGAATACATTACAGAAGGCATCTTTACCTTTTTGCTGTTTACAAGCCTCAAACCTGGACCTCAGCAAGGAGTCAGAGCCTGTCTGGAAGATAAAAAGTAGTTGCAGTTAAATAAACTGTGACTTTTTTCAGACTGATTCGTTTTCATCTCATAAATATTTCAGATGAAGTCCCCTTGGAGTAGAAATCTGTCTTTGTTATCTTTGTTTTCTAAGCAAGCAGTTGGCTGGTTTCCAAATTATCTCACAGTAAGCTGGTTAGAAATAGGGTTCTCCTTCTCAAATGTAACAATTGAAAAAAGGGTATCCCTCAAGGTTATGTAGGTTATGTATGACTATTAATATTCATGATTTACACTAACAATCATGGACAAAATATCTGGTACTAAACTTTTCATTCACAGACCCATTCAATAAATTTCAATATTGCTGAAAAGTTTATTTATTTCAGTAGCTAAGCTCACTTAGTGAAACACATTATAAAGATTAACTGCACACAAACTGATGTTTTCAAGTCTTTATTTTGGTTAATTATGAGGATTTATGCTTACAGGTAATGTAAATATGACATTTAAGATTAGAATCGGTTCAATATAAAAACGTTTTTAATACAGATATGTAAGTGTTTTGAAGGATATGTTTTATAAATGCTTAAAGGTTGTTATTCTCAAGAAATACACTTAATATGACGAACAAACCTCACTGAAACACACATTCTAATTTATTGAATATGACTGTAAATAAGGTTGATACTGTTATACATTGCACATCTCCCCGTCCTGTTTAGGCCTGTCAGCATTTTAAACTTGTATTTTATAGACTTAAATACTTATCCATCTCTGTTTTAACTGTTCCACTTTTAAACTTTCTAATTTGGGCTCTTACTGTTGGTATCTAGGCAAGTTCTTGCAGCCACTTCCTAAGACTAGCAAGGGGGTATGGCGTCCTAACTTTTCCTCTGCTATAAAACACATTTTTGTTGTTATCTTTTGATCAAAAGTTAAAAGAAGGTGGATTTATTTTTGTTTATGAGCAATTAAGATAAAAACATAATTAGATGTTGATATTTAGGGATTTTTGATGAAAATGTTATTACATAGGGTATCAGATTTTTATTCATCTGACTGTATAATTGTTGGACCTGATAATTAATAGTAAATGTCCTGAAACATTAACGTAACTGTCCCCCTCCCTGGGCTGTGGAGGGGTTTGAGTGTCCAAAGGATCCTAGGAGCTATGTTGTCAGGGGCTTTATGCTCCTGGTAGGGTCACCCAAGGGAAACAGGTCCTAGGTGAGGGATCAGACAAAGCGCAGCCCACAGACCCCTTATGATGATTGCCAAAAATGGACACAGTGTTCCCTCGCCCGGATGCGGGTCACCAGGGCCCCACTCTGGAGCCAGGCCTGGAGCTGGGGCATGCTGGCGAGTGCCTGGTGGCCGGGCTTACACCCATGGAGCCCGGCCGGGCACAGCACGAAGAGGAAACGTGGGTCCCCCTTCCGATGGGCTCACCACCCGTGGGAGGGGCCAAAGGGGTCGGGTGCAATGTGTGTGGCGGCCGAAGGCAGAGACCTTGGCGGTCTGATCCTTGACTGCAGAAGCTGGCCCTTGGAATGTCACGTATCTGGTGTTGAAGGAGCCTGAGTTGGTGTGCGAGGTAGAGAGGTTCCAGCTAGAAATAGTCGGGCTCACCTCGAGGCACGGCTCTGGCTCTAGAACCAGTCTCCTTGAGAGGGGTTGGACACTCTTCCACTCTGGAGTTGCCCCTGGTGAGAGACTCCGAGCTGGGGTGGGCATAGTTGTTGCCCCCCATCTTGGCGTCTGTATGTTGGGGTTCACCCTGGTGAACGACAAGGTAACCTCCCTCCACCTACAGGTTGGGGGACGGGTTCTGACTGTTGTTTGTGCTCATGCACCAAACAGCAGTTCAGATTACCCACCCTTTTTGGAGTCCTTGGAGGGGGTGTTGGAGAGCGTCCCTCCGGGAGATTCCCTTGTTCTGCTGGGGGACTTCAATGCTCACATTGGCAATGACAGTGAGACCTGGAGGGGTGTGGTTGGGAGGAATGGCCCTCCTGTTCTGAACCCGAGTGGTGTTTTGTTATTGGACTTCTGTGCTCGTCATTTATTGTCCATAACTATCACCATGTTCAAGCATAAGGGTGTCCATATGTGCTCTTGGCACCAGGACACCCTAGGGCGCGGTTCGATGATCGACTTTGCTGTCGTGTCATTTGATCTGCGGCCGCATGTCTTGGACACTCGGCTGAAAAGGGGAGCTTTCCACTGACCACACCCTGGTGGTGAGCTGGCTCTGATGGTGGGGTAGGATGCCAGTCAGACCTGGCAGACTCAAATGAATCTTGAGGGTCTGCTGAGAACTCTTGGCCTGAGTCTCCCGTGAGGCGGAGCTTCAACTCCCACCTCCGGGAGAGCTTCAAACACGTTCCGGGTGAGGTGGGGGACATTGAGTCCGAGTGGGAATCCTGTAGGGGGTACTCCAGGAGTATGGGGTACCATGCCCTTTGATACGGGCTGTTAGGTCCCTGTATGACCGGTGTCAGAGCTTGGTCCGCATTGCCGGCAGTAAGTTGGACGTGTTCCCGGTGCGGGTTGGACTCCGCCAAGGTTGCCCTTTGTCACCGTTTGTGATGGCCAAACCCATGGCCACACTCCATTAAAGTCGGTAACTCCCTTATGCACTATTATTCATTCAAACACAACACCACTTTAGTTTGCAAAAAACGTTTATTGGTTGGTTTAAATGCATTTTTTCTATTTGTAAGTGCACACATTTAGTTTACTTATGTATTTTTCTCAACCCGTGGTTCATCTTTGTTTGTGCTTTTGATCAATTCTTGTTTCTTTTACCGGTACTTACCTGCTGTGATCCCTGGGAGTTGCCTGACCAAAGATGCTGGCCAGGGCTGAGCACACTTAAATACAATGGACTGATTGGACTGCACCACCAGTTCCTGCTGGAGAGGGGTGACTTGGAGTTTTTTAGTTAAACAAGCTTTTCCATTTAAGTTAATAATTGTAAAAAGTTTAAGACTTTTGCTTTCTATTTTTGGTGTTTGGTTTATTAACAAACTTAGCTGTACTGTGGTGTTTGGTGTAGTTAGTGATTGTATTCTCTTTAGTTACCCCTATTGTGTGTTAATGGTCTGATCAGCCAGCATATATACCTTTGTGTGTCATTCCTTTGTTAGGCCATTTATGTTTTGTTTGTGCAGCTAGTCTGTTTGTTCACATTTTTTCCTGAGTTCAGCTTTGTTTCCTTGACCTCTTTTATGAGCTCAGCATTTTGTAATTCCAATTTTTGGGTTAAAATAAAAACCCTATTTTTCCCCTATTTCCTCTTGTTTTCAACCCAATTCTGGTCATAACTTTTATGGACATAATTTCTAGGCGCAGCCAAGGTGTTGAAGGGATCGGTTTTGGTGGCCTTAGGATTGCGTCTCTGTTTTTTGCAGATGATGTGGTCCTATTGGTTTCCTCAGCTCGTGATCTACAGCTCTCACTGGAGCAATTCACATCCGAGTGTGAAGCGGCCGGGATGAGAATCAGTGCCTCCAAATCCAAGGCCATGGTCTTGAGCCGGAAAGGGTAGAGTGGCTTCTCTGGGTCGGGGGAGAAGTCCTGCCTCAAGTGGAGGAGTTCAAGTATCTTGAGGTCTTGTTCACGACTGAGGGAAAAATGAAGCAGGATATCGATAGACGGATTGGTGCTGCGTCAGCAGTGATTCAGGCGCTGTACTGGTCTGTCGTGGTGAAGAGAGAGCTGAGTCAAAACGCGAAGCTCTCGATTTACTGGTCGATCTACCCTCTACCCTCATCTATGGTCATGAGCTTTGGGTCATGACTGAAAGAACGAGATCACGGATACAAGCAGCCGAAATGAGTTTCCTCCGCAGGGCATCTGTGCTCTCCCTTACAGATGGGGTGAGAAGCTCGGTCATCCGGGAGGGACTCAGAGTAGAGCCACTGCTTCTCCACGTCGAGGGGAGCCAGTTGAGGTGGCACGGGCATCTGGTTAGGAAGCCTCCTGGACGCCTCCCTGGTGAGTTGCTCCGGGCACATCCCACCGGGAGGAGGCCCAGAGGAAGACCCAGGACACGCTGGAGGGACTATGTTTCCTGGCTGGCCTGGGAATGCCTTGGGATTCCCCCGGACGAGCTGGCCCAAGTGGCTGGGGAGAGGGAAGTCTGGGTCTCTCTGCATAGGCTGCTGCCCTCGTGACCCCACCCCGGATAAGTGGAAGACAATGGATAGATGGATGGATGGATGATCCTGAAACTAAACACATCTTTCAAAGAGCTTTAAAATATGGTTTTCTTACTTTATCAATGGTGTAGTTTGTCTTGAGTTCTTACTAACTCATCTTGAGTGGACTGAAGGGTCAAAGCAACCTTTTGCCATTTTTCTGTCCAGTGTGAGGCCATGTCTTCTAGTTCTTTAATGCGCAGAATTCTCATTTCATCCTTGTTTTGATACATTTCCTCTTGTAGCTGCAGCTTCTCCTGCTTCTCTCTGAGCGTTTCTTCCAAACAGAGACACTGATTCCGCAGTTTCTGATTTTCTAACTCAAAATCTTCTACACATGCACTGTGAAACAGACAGTAGTCTATTGGTTATAATGGTATTAACTTGCAGAGGTAATAATTAAATCTGATCTTCTCAAACTGAAGAGTTCATCTGTCTACCATCTCACCTGTGCTGGCAGCTGTTTTCCTTTGGCTCATTTAATGCATCACGTCCACCTTGTTTTTTTTTACTTAGGAGCTCCTCCTTTTCTCTGAGCAGCTGAGAGCGCTCTGCTTTCAGATCTGTGATCTGTCTTAAGTTTTTGTCTCTCTCCTCATGTAACTCCTGCAGCTGTTGTTGTGACGCAACCAGCTGTTTCATGATCACTTCAAGTTCTCGTCTCAGTTGTTCATTTACCTGCTCCAAAGATGCAACATGAATATTTTAGTGAAGAACTCAAAAAATATAATAAAGTAAGAAAACATTTTAAAGCCTCTCTAAGAACCTTTGAGTTCTCATTCATCTGCTTGGTCTCCTTCAAATACGCTGGATGACTGAAGATATCATGGATCTCAAAGCTCTGTGGGCCTTGTGTGGTTCTGTTCAGCTGCACTTCCAGGTCCTTGGCCCTGTGGAGGAGGTCTTCTTTCTTCTATAAGAACAAAAGTTACAAGATGATGGTGAGAAATAATGATAGAAATGTTTGATTTGTGATACTCCAGACATTATAGAATCACAAGATCACATGAGGCAAGATGAGGTCATAGAATACCTTTTTCAAGTCATCTTCAGCAGATAGAGCATCAGTCAGTTTGGTATTTAACTCTTTTACATTATCCTCCAACTTCAGCACTTGTGTTGATAAGACAGCTTTGTCCTGAGCAGAAATAAAAAGTTGTTTGCCAAGCTTTGATCAAGAAAACTATAACTGTAACTATAACTGTCCTGACAAACTATGATTATGCTTTAATCTACACCACCCTATTGTAGCTTTGGCTGCATGTTTAGGGCTGTCCTGCTGGAAGGTGAGTACCTTTGTTTGCTCAGTATTTTGTCAGTTTGTGATTTTCTACCGCTTCTTTCATAGTGGGTCGCGGGGAAGCTTTTACCTATCTCGGGGAGGCAGGGTACACCCTGGACAGGTCGCCAGTCCATCACAGGGCAACACAGACACACACAGGAGAAACAACCGCGCACATACTCATTCATACACCTAAGGGCAATGTAGAGAGATCAATTCACCTCACAGTCATGTTTTTGGACTGTGGGAGGAAGCCAGAGTACCCAGAGAGAACCCATGCATGCTCAGGGAGAACATGCAAACTCCATGCAGAAAGACCCCTGGCCGGGAGTCGAACCCTGGACCTTCTTGCAACAACAGTGCTACCAACTGCGCCATCTTGCAGTCCTCTGCCCTGTATTTTGCTTCATCTTAATCCCAATCAAATCTGATCAGCTTCCCTGATTCTGCTAAAGAAAAATTCCAAATAGCATGATGCTGCCACCGACCTGTTTTCACCATTGAATATGGTGTAATCAGAGTGATGTGCCAGTCTTCTGAAGACTGCTGGTTGCAGTGGAGTTTATTCAGGGGTATAAGAGCTAAACACATATTAGAGTTAAATATATATGCACTCCATACTTTTTATTTGTCTAAAAAAGATATATTTAAAACCATTTATCTTTCCTACTGATTCATAATTGGGTGGGACTCTGTCTATAACATTAAATATATTTAAATTCTTAAGACGTTTGCGGCTCTATTGTGAAAAAACAGAAAAAGGTGAGGGAGTATAAATGCTTATGAAAGAAAGTGTAAGTCCTCAGAGAAAATCACATCTCTTCTTTGTTAAGCGAGTATGTTTCAGATTCAGGTTGCACATTGTCGAGTTGAAGTTGCACAATCTAGCAATTTATACTGACCAGACAAGCTTGGCTGATCTGGCTGTTGGCTTCTCTCAACAGTCTCCGCACCTCAGAGTGACCCTGTGTGGCATAACTGACTCTCTTTTTCATCTCCTCCATCTGACTGATCACCATCTTCTGCATCTGCATAGAGAAAAAAAAGAATTACACACAAAAGATCTGAAATGAGATAAAAAATAATAATATTAAACATGCCTCTGGGATTCCTTTCAAGCTTAATTTATCTTATATCTGTTTGATTTACCTCTGCAGAGGTCTGAAGGTCCTGGAGTGCTTTGTTTCGTTCTTTTTGAAGAGTTGTGGCCCTCGCCTCAGCATCTTTCAAGGCCTCCCTCAGGATGCCCACCTCTGTGGTAAAATTGTTCTCCTCCTGTGTTCAAACCAGCATTTACATATAGAAATATGTACAAACACATACAGTATACTGTATTCTCAACATGTAAAGTACTGACACCTGTTTCTTCACGTCTTCTACAGTCTTTGGAGATTTGAATTGTAAGGCTGGGCCTAGAGGACAAGTCGGTTGATCCTCGCTTACATTCTCCAAAGAAGACCCAATGTGCAGCAGCTCATTTTCCAGCTTTAGCACTCTTGAAAGAGAATTTATTTTTGTAATATCCTTAATTTTCATTCACATGGGTTTTATCACACCTACTTTTCCTGGAGCTCTCTACTATGTTGGATCTGGTCAAACTGGGGTAATTCACCTGCAACCTGTCCGAGAGCAGTACATGTCAAAAGTGCAACTGCAAAATGTTTACCAAACCCTTAAAAAACTTTTTTTTCTTGTATCTTAAATAGCAACACCTTTTGTTCCATGTCGAGCATCTGTGCCATCATTTTGTTGTAGGCCGGTGTAATTTCTCTGGTCCTCGGCCAGTCCGGTTTAGTATTCAGCCATTCATGAGCACTCTGGAGCCACGGCACCCCTTCTGCTTGTTCGAAGCTTCTTTCACCTCGACCAATACATATTTCTGCTCCTGAAGGTGAAAAAGACCTTGGAGGACTCTCGGGCTCCAGATGGTACATTGACTGCCACCTCCTCAGACCTGGGTCGCTCCTTCTGAAGCCACCAGCCCTTTTACTTGCAGAAACACACAAATCATCCAAAGTATACACACTTTACTCAACAATCACCTCTGTACTGCACCCTCCAATCTTATTGGCACCCCTGGCATGAATGATAACAGGTGTTTGAAAAACCTTAAAATAAATTTAGTTTTTATTGGTGTTGTGTAACTTCACACTGAAGAATTTAGAAAATGAACATTTCTAAATTTATTAATTTATTCATTGGGGCAAATTCCACATATTGGTACCACAAGTAATAGAACCTCTGCTGTTAATAGTTCAACAGCATTTAGTTTCCTAGAACATTTCTCTCAGAGAGAAAGCCTTCTCTCTGTTGTAGCAAACAGAGAAAAGGCTTTTCTGCACAGATTTGTATGGGTTTTAGGTTTGGGGACTGGGCTGGCAATGAAGGAAGCTTGACTTTGTCTCTAAGTTACCATTTCTGTCCTGATCACTTTTTTGATATCTTTTGGTATTCAAAATCCTTCGCTATTCTTAACAGTTTGGCTTAATTTTTCTTTCTTTGTTAACTTATCAATCATTGATCTTAGGACAGACCTAACTGCATTGTTTGTTGCTGAAAAGCATTATCTTAGTCTTCTCTGACCAAAGTATTTAGTTCCAGTTAAAATCCCTAAAGGGTTTGGCAAACTTCACATGTTTAGTCTTGGAACAGAAAAGTTATTTTCCTGGCACACGCCAAAAACCTGCTTGGCTAGTACATGATTGTGTTACGTAGACCTGGTGACCCCCCAACAGTACTCTTTGCTGCAGTTCTTTAACAGGTACGTTTTGGTTATTTCTTTTTTTACTTTACTTTAATTTTTATTTAACTTTTAAAATAAAATGTGATGTGAAATGTGTTTGTTTTTAATAATATAGTTTTAGTTATTTCTTAACATGGAAGTTCTGGTTTCCATCCAGCCTAGTTTGTCATAGTTTCAGTTGTTTTATGCTTCTGATTTTAGCTAACTGTAGATATTGGCAAGTTTCTTGTAGATTTTTGGTGATTTATGAAGATCAACACAAATCTGCAGCTTTTGAATAACATGTTTTCTGGTCTGTCCCATTTTGGAGGCTAAGAAAAATGTTTCTCCATGTATTGCTACATCAGAGAAATAGGAAGACATGGATTACAAATTAAATGTCAATCAACACTTAACGCAGCTTAATAAAATAAAAATTTGACTAAACATGCTTCTGTTACATTCATTTTACAGGAATTATTAGGGGTACCAATGGTACAGATTGTGACAACAACTTTTGTTCCTAACATGAGATTGTTTACCCTCAGTAATGCACTCAAATTAAAGGCTGGACTTTTATAAAGGTTTCATTGTTAGATTGACCTTTATTTTTCAGGTTTTACAGCTCTTCATCAGGGGTGTATGTGGAGGCTGCTGTATGTCTTTTTTAAACCTTAAGAACTGTCCAGTTACCTAGAGCTGCCTTTTGACATGAACCCTGATCCAGAGACAGTTACCAAACCACTCCATGCTGAAGACTGACAAGAAAAAACACAAGTTTTTAAGTAATTCTCTTTCGATCCAATTAAAAATATTTATTTTTAATTGGTACTTACCTGGGCTGTAAAATCTGATCTGGAGTACCACATGTCTAGGTCCATGAGAAAAAAATTAACTTTGATGTTTGCGTTAAGGACGAAATGTCCCGCTGCGTCCTCCAAGGTCTAAGTTGTGCGCCCCTTCTGAAAGGAAGAAACTGCTCACCAGCCTGCCTACGTCTAGAGGACATACTTTCACACAAAGCTGTTATCTGGAGGTGTGCAGCTATAATTGGATCATGTCTCCTAATATTCCCACTGTTTACGTGACAGGAAACACATGGTCATCTTCCTACAGGGCTTTTTGAATGTGTCATCCACAACAAACATACTTACGTCATACTAAAAGGGGAAATCTGATGTGACAAAAGAAAATTTTGCATGGCATGACTAAAATTTCAAAATTACTATCTAAAAGAATGGTTTCGCTAACAGGACTTGAGACATCCTCTCCTGTTCTCTGTCAGAGTCCAATTGCTTCATATGTGATCCTTGCACAGCTTCGGCAATGAGCTTCTCTGTAGCACCCTTCCAGGGAGTTTCCATGGTGACCTCAGTAAACAAAAAGCAGTTGGATGAGAGTGTGGTGCTGCTCACTCCCCCGATAGTCTCCACATGATCTCATTTAGCCTGAATGGCTTATTTACTGACATTTCTAAAACACCAATCACAGCTTTTTTCTGATTAAATATTTTCTACAGTTAATGAGTGCTGTAAGCACAAAAGGAAAGAAGACTGTTTCATATAATATTCTTTTAAGGGCTTTTTTTATTTTAAGGATGAGGATTGTGATAAATTGTCTCTAAGGATGCTGATATTCTCCAAGTTAGTGTGAAATGTTGCATCCTTGTGACAAAATCCAAAGTTGTTTTTTGGATTAGTAAATCAGGCTAGTAAGCACTGCTCTTTTATCGGAACATGAAGTACATTTAACTGATTTGTAACTGTCAAATACTTTGATAAAACAATTATATTGCAGCAGCACATTGTTAGTCCCAGGACCAAAATTAAAAACAAGAAACAAACAAGAAAACAAGGAGACCCCGCTCGCTGATTCAAAGTCATATTCAATAAATTAGAACATCCATTCTGGTGAGGCTTATCAGATTAAAAGTGCTTTTAGGAAATAACAATCTTTAAGTAGGTATTAAGCAAACAGTTCATTAAGCTCACATTTCTGTAATAAAAATGTATTTAACCTTTATAATGTGTTTCACTTAATGAAATGAGGTACTGATATAAATTAACTTTTCAATATAATTGTAATTTATTGAATATGTGTAGCGAATCAGCTTCCTCCACTGTGCTCTACATGTCTGGATGTTAAAACCTATAAAGTGATGCAGATCAAATATTGGTCAAAGCACCCAAATGTCAAAGAACACAATTTTAACAGCAGTTTGTACTTTATCCGAATAAAAACCAGCTCACTGTAGAAGGTGGATGTCATCTTAGATTAATTTCTCATGAAATTAATCCCTAAAATAGACACCCTTTTACTCTGAAATAAAAAAGATGGATAAAAACTCAGAACATCTGAGTTCAAAATCATATTATTTTCATAGAAAGCATTATTATTCCTTTCTGTTTACTTTTACATCCCTGTATACCCAAATACTTTGTAAGCAGGCAAAGAGGTGTCTTTTTCTACAGTGGAAAATTTCCTGTTTCTTTCTTTCATTCTGTACTGAATTACAAGAACATTTTCATACTTTCTGCTTTTACACTTTTTCATTATCTTTTTTAAGTATTTTTGCAAGGGATAATTCTCTCTATCAAAAGCTTACATCTAATGGTGTTATTTTTGACCAGGACATGTCATTTAAATCCCATATTAAACAGGTTTCTAGGATTTCCTTTTTTCATCTCCGGAACATTGCCAAAATTAGAAATATCCTGTCCAGGAGTGACGCTGAAAAACTAATCCATGCATTTGTTACTTCAAGGCTGGACTATTGTAATTCTTTACTATCAGGATGTCCACAAAATGCAATTAAAAGCCTTCAGCTGATTCAAAATGCTGCAGCAAGAGTTCTGATGAAAATTAAAAAGAGAGATCATATTTCCCCTACTTTAGCCTCCCTTGATTGGCTCCCTGTTAAATCCAGAATAGAATTTAAAATTCTCCTCCTCACATATAAAGCCCTTAATGATCTAGCTCCATCATACATCAGAGATCTGATTGTTCCATACGTTCCTAACAGAGCACTTCGTTCTCAGACTGCAGGTTTACTGGTGGTTCCTAGAGTCTCTAGAAGTAGAATGGGAGGCAGATCCTTTAGTTATCAGCTCCTCTCCTGTGGAACCAGCTCCCATTTTTAGTCCGTGAGGCGGACACCCTGCCTACTTTTAAGGCTTGGCTTAAAACTTTCCTTTTTGATAAAGCTTATAGTTAGAGTGGCTTAGGTTATCCTGAGCTATCTTCCTTATTTTAGCTCCGTCTTCTTTCCTCCCTGTTGGATGGAGTAAGGGGGAGTCAGGATTATCCTAAACCGGCTCAGTAATGGTTGAGGTGCAAACACACCCTCCATTTCTGCTACCTGTATGACCCCCTCTCTTTTCCAATAGTTATAATCAATCTGACAGAGAGAGGTATCCCAATCGTTGTGGTTTTTAGTATAACAATGGCCATCAGTGGGCTCTAGATGGACAAACTGTCTACTTTTAAGGCTAGGCTTAAAAAGTTCCTTTTTGATGAAGCTTATAGTTAGAGTGGCTTAGGTTATCCTGAGCTATCTCTGTAGTTATGCCGCTATAGGCTTAGGCTGCTGGAGGACATAATGACCACTTTCACCCTCTTCGCTACATTCTCACACTACTCTCCAATTTTGCATTATTTGCTGTTATTTCAGCTTTTAACTTTGTTCTCTCTCTTTTCTCTTTCTAGAAGCTACACCTGGCCTGACTCTGTGTCTACCTGTGACACCTTTCTGGAGAGGGGCATCGTCCGAGCTTCTGCTGGCAACAACTTAATGCTCACCCTCTACCGATGATCCACATGGCCCTGTCTTTCAGTGTTTAACCCTTTCTCTCTCCTAGACATGGCGATTGACTGAGCTTTTACTGTAACTAATATATGTGCTCTCTTCAGACTCTATCCTTGAAAACTGGCTCAGAGTTTATCTGTTCCTTCTTTCTAGATGCAATGACTAAAGGAGCTACATCCATTAACATTTACTTTTCCTTCCCATAGAAAGTACTCCTGGATCAGTGCTTCTTTGTTTTCTTTGTGTCTCTGCTCTGTTCTCTCTAACCCCCAGTCGGTCGTGGCAGATGGCCGCTCACACTGAGCCTGGTTCTGCTGGAGGTTTCTTCCTGTTAAAAGGGAGTTTTTCCTCTCCACTGTTGCTACATGCATGCTCAGTATGAGGGATTGCTGCAAAGTCAACGCCAGTGACTGTCCACTGTCTCTACATGCTCATCCGGGAGGAGTGACTGCTACAAATCTCTGACTGGATGCAATCTGTTGGGTTTCCTTAGATAGACAAACTTTTTATCCAATTTGAATAAATAACTGAATCTGACTGCACTGTTCAATGGTTAGGATTAATTGGAATGTATGTACCTGACTTTTGTGAAGTGCCTTGAGACGACATGTGTTGTGAATTGGTGCTATATAAATAAATTGAATTGAATGGGATTTAGGTCCTCAGATGCGAAAACTACACTGCTTTGCAAAAGCAAGCATAACCCTTGAACTTTTCACATGTTGTCAAATTACAGCCACAAACTTCAACAAATTTAACGAGATTTTGTGCAACAGGCCAAAACAAGGTGCATAGCTAACTCTGAAATGAAAGGAAATGATACATGGTTTAAATTCTTAACCAATAAAATTCGGAAACGTGTGGTGTGCAAATGTATTCTGTTGACTGGACCGCTATTACTGGTGCACTCTACAAATCTGGCCTTTATAGAAGAGTTGTATTAGGAAGGCCATTGTTTAAAGTAAGCCATATGACGTTCTGGTTAGTTTTCCACAAACAATGATGCAGACCAGGGAAATATATGGAAGAAGATGCTCTGGTCAGATGAGACCAAAATTCTGTGGCCAACTTGCATGAATGGTGGAAAACTGCTTTTAACCCTGAACACACCCTCCCCATAGTGAAACACAGTTGTGGCTTCCAAAGTCAGTGATGGTTTGGGATGCCCTGTCATCTGCTGGTGTTGGTACACTGTGTTTTCTGAGGTCCAAGGTCAACGCAGCCGTCTACCAGGAGGTTTTAGAGCACTTCATGCTTCCTGCTGCCGACCAATTTTATGATGTTGCAGATTTCATTTTCCAACAGAACTTGGTACCTGCACACAGTGCCAAAGCTACCAGTACCTGGTTTAAGGACCATGGTCTCCCTCTTTTTAATTGGCCAGCAAACTAGCCTGGCCTTAATCCTATAGAAAATCTATGGGGTATTGTGAAGAGGAAGATGCAATACGTCAGACCCAACAATTCAGAAGAGCTGAAGGCCTACTATCAGAGCAACCTGGGCTCTCACAACACCTGAGCAGTGCCATAGACTGATCGATTCCATGCCACGCCGCATTGTTGCAGTAATCCAGGCAAACGGAGCCCCAACTAAGTATTGAGTGCGGTACATGCTCATAGTTTTTATGTTGATACTTTTCAGTTGACTTTTCAGTCAGAGGCCATGGTACTCAACCGGAAAAGGGTGGCTTGTCCTCTTCAGGTTGGAGGGGAGTTCCTTCCTCAAGTGGACGAGTTCAAGTATCTTGTTCACGAGTGAGGGAAGAATGGAGCGGGAGATCGACAGACGGATCGGTGCGGCTGCCGCAGTAATGGGGGCGTTGTGCCGGTCCGTTGTGGTGAAGAGAGAGCTGAGCCGAAAAGCAAAGCTCTCGATTTACCGGTCGGTCTACGTTCCTACCCTCACCTATGATCATGAACTTTGGGTCATGACCGAAAGAATGAGATCCCGGATACAAGCGGCTGAAATGAGCTTCTTCCGTAGTGTGGCCGGGCACTCCCTTAGAGATAGGGTGAGGAGCTCGGCCTTTCGGGAGGGGCTCGGAGTAGAGCTGCTGCTCCTCCACATCGAGAGGAGCCAGTTGAGGTGGCTCGGGCATCTATACGGATGCCTCCTGGACGCCTTCCTCGGGAGGTGTTCCAGGCACGTCCCACCGGGAGGAGGCCCAGGGGACGGCCCAGGACACGCCGGAGGGACTATGTCTCTCGGCTGGCCTGGGAACGCCTTGGGCTCCCCCCGGTGGAGCTGGAGGAGGTGTCTGGGGAGAGGGACGTCTGGGTGTCTCTGCTGAGTCTGCTGCCCCCGCGACCCGATTCCGGATAAGTGGAAGACGACGAGTAGAGTACGAGTACGAGTACTTTTCAGTTGGCCAACATTTCTAAAAATCCTTTTTTTTATTGGTCTTAAATAATATTCAAATTTTCTGAGAAACTGAATTTGGGGTTTTCATTAGTAGTTAGTTATACTTATCAAAATTAAAAGAAATGAACCTTTGGAATATATCAGTCTGAATGAATATAATATACAAGTCTTGCTTTTTGAGTGGAATTACTGAAATAAATAAATTTTTTCATGATATTCTAATTTTATGACCAGCACCTGTGTAACACTGCACCTTTACTGCAACACTCCTTGATCACTGGATGTTCAGTTTTTTTTCAAAGTGTGAATGTTTTACCGATTTTACTGTAATCAGGGAACCAGCTCGAAATGTAATTAATAATCTGACTTTGATAATGTAGATATCATCAAATTAGTTGCTAATTTCTCGAAAGTATCCATGTAAAACTTACAGAACAAACAAATGAATCAAGAATGAATAAAGACAATAAGCCATAGGGAAAGATTTCTCATACGTCTTATTTTGAAAAGTGATGTTTCCCGGAAACAGGAAGCTAGAAGCAGCAGCCGTTTAAAAGCTTAGAAGCTAATATCGAAGAACTATTTTCTTAACAGTTATTTGTGCGGTTTATTGTCGCGTGCTGTCCAGAAGAGTCCCCGTCGATATAACATTGTAAAAAATTATAAGACTTTGTCTATATTTTAAGAGTTATACAACTAAAATGATATTTAGAGAGCAACTTAGCTTGATAGAAGCCCAAAGCTAATGCTAAATACATTCTCAAACGTTAGCTTCAAATAGTGAATATTTCGGTGTACCTACTGCCTGAAAGTTCAGCTGTTGTTTGGATACAGAGTCAGCGATTACTGTTGTGACGGTTTAACAGTAAGTTTTGAAGTGAAAGATATACTATTCATTGCAGATAATGGCCTCGGACTGGTTGGGTAGTTTGGTGTCCCTTAACTGTGGACCAACGCTGGGGGTTTATCAAGGAGAGGTGTCCTCTGTGGACCAGTCCAGCCAGACCATCTCCTTACGACAACCTTTCCACAACGGAGTCAAGTGTCCCGTTCCTGAGGTCACATTCAGGTAAACATCGAATACAGATTGTTTTTTCGCTTCAACTTTCCTCAGTGCACCACAGCTATGAAGTTATTTTATTTCAATGTTGTTTATTAATCTCTGTATGAAAAACACAGTCTGTTGGTAGAAGGTAGTGATGGTGAGATGAAGCCTCTTGAAGCACTAAGGCTTTCCTTCCAATTGCTCGACTCGAGCCGAGGCATCAACATGCTTCATTTGCTCTACTGCGCCATCACGTGGACAATACATTTAAAACAGGCAGAATTCATTATAATGACGTGAATTTCTTGATTAAAGCTTTAAATTGACTAAATAAATAAATGGCGTTTATGATGCCAATAAATTCTGAATATGGTGTCAATATGATCTTAATCTGTCTTTATGATACAATGGCTAGATCAAAAGGAAAAGTGGAAACAAATATGGCAGAGGGTTGTGATTTTAATTTGCTTATGTTACTTATACCTATAATGCTTATAATAACGGTCTTTATTGAACCAGGTGAAGCCTCCTTGAGATTAAAACTTTTTTCCAAAATAGATTCATAAAAATATGTTCCCTAACTGCGAATCGAACCCAGATAACATGATGCAAAAGCCAACTCCTAACCACTAGTCTACCAACAACTGCGGATGATCCGGGTGAACGATTTAACCAACCGCAATTTTATACAAGTTGTGATAAATATATTTCTATTTTTCCAAAGTTCTCATCTTTTTCACTGATTCCAAAGGAAAAAAAGACACTGAAACAGATTGCTAAAGCACACCCAATATGATCCCAAGACAACTATGTGACTGGGAATCAGCAGCATGCAATCAGGATTATATGACAGTTTGGGTACAGTTTAGTGTGACACAGCAGTTTTATCCTGGGACTAGTGCCCCGGTAAAATGTGTCTGGAACATTTATCTTTGTTTCTGAAGATATCTTTGGCTTCCTTCCTTACAGTGCCATTGATATAAAGGAGCTAAAGATTTTGGACATCAGAAATGGGAATGTCAGGACAAATCCAAGCCCAGCTGCAAAGGGAAGCACTGTACCAGTTGCAGTCCCAAAGGGGGATCCCAGATCTGTGGAGAAGCTGAACTCTCCTCAGCAGTGCTCTAAAAGTTATGGAGAACGCCACCTGGATGCACTGGGTCAACCTAAAGGCTTTCGTCGAAGACATAACTCCTGTACGTGTTATTCATTTGGTCAAAAGTAAAGCCTTCTGATGATTATTGTGTTGTGATGCTAATAGCTGTTGTTTCAATACTGTCAGGGTCATCTACTAGTCGAGGGGCAAACCAAGCGACACCAAAAAAGAATGGGGTGAAGAATGGCCAGATGAAAAACAGAGACGACGAGTGCTTCGGCGACGTCACGGATGAGGGGCTGGATACAGATTTCGATTTTGAAGGAAACCTGGCATTGTTTGACAAAGCCGCGGTTTTCTCAGAGATTGACACGACAGAGCGACGTAGTGGTGCGAGGTCACGTGGCACGCCTCAGGATCAGACGCCCACCCGGTACCGCCATGATGAGAACATCCTGGAGGGCAAACCTGTTGTTTACAGACAGATCGTTGTTCCACAGCCTGGGCCTAAAGAATACTGCACTGGTGAGTGTTTTTAGCATTTCAATAACTGAATTGAAAGCTAGTATTTGAGATTAAATTGGAGCAGAGTAGTATAAACCTGCTTTTGTTTACATCATACAGACTCTGGACTTGTTGTTCCGAGTATTTCCTATGAGCTCCACAAGCGTCTGTTGTCTGCTGCTGAGCGCTATGGTCTGACACTGGAGCGAAGACTTGAGATGACTGGAGTGTGTGCCAGCCAGATGACACTTACGTTGTTAGGAGGGCCCAACAGGTAAGAATATTGAATTAGAGGAATTTCCACGTAATTTAGAATAGAGAAGAATTGGACTGAACATGTGCAAGAATCAGGTTTGGAGTCGATTTATATATATATTTTTTTGGTTTTACAGGTTGAACAGCCACTGTTTCTTCCTTTTTCAGGTTCTTACAGTCTTGGAAAAAGTCTGGAATTTGCTTTTAGTGTTTTCCAGTTCTGGATAAGGATGGAAAAAAATGTTTTAGCTTGTAAACTTTATTCTTTGTTCCCTTATCTGAAACATAAAAAGTATGGATTTCTGAAGTTTTCTTAGATTCATTTTCCACATCTAAATCAAGTGTTTTGTAACACGTAGGTTCACTAAGTGAGAGAAAGCATAAAGAATAATTTATCTAAAAAATAAAAAAAGTAAATTCAAAGCTTTTTTGTCTTCTAGACCTCTCAAAATCAAAGTTTTTGACTCTTGGTGGTTTTCAAAACAGAATAAATGTGTCAAATGTATTAAGTAGTACAGAATGTAGTGTAGAATAATTTGGTCTAGATTAGACAAATATGCTATAGATTTTATAGTGCAGCTGCTGTAACTTGCCAATAAATAAAGTGATAATCCAGTGGCCTTCATCTCTATGCTGAATGAAAAGCCGACCCTCAATATAACATCGTTTCATAATTAATACAAAAAACCCCAGCAGGTTTTTGCACTCAAATGTTCTGGAAAATCTTTGAAAATTGAGTCTGGAAAATTATTGAATTTTGAAGTAAAACAATTATAGGAACTCACCTCTTTTCCACAAGAAGAACAGTTTAATTGCTTTTTATAAACTGTTTACGTTTTTCAGATTTACGCCAAAAAATCTACATCAGCGACCTACAGTGGCGCTGCTGTGTGGACCTCATGTTCAGGGAGCGCAGGGCATCAGCTGCGGCCGTCACCTGGCCAACCATGAAGTGGAGGTCATACTGTTTCTGCCGAACTTTGTCAAGCTGCTTGATTCTGTGACGAGCGAGCTGACGCTCTTCATTAAGACCGGTGGCAAACAGGTGTCCAGCATCAAAGGTGAACTTGGCTGTGAATGGCGATTTAAATTTGGTTTTTATGAAATCGTTCTCAGTGGGTCACGCTGTTATGTTCTCTGTTTATCTTTACAGATCTTCCAGACACCCCGGTGGATCTAATCATAAACTGTCTGGACTGCCACGAGAACACATTCCTGATGGATCAGCCTTGGTACCGGGCAGCAGCGGACTGGGCCAACCAGAACAGAGCACCAGTGCTTAGCTTGGATCCTCCTGTAAGTGGGCAGGGCAATGCAGTCGAGGCCAAGTGGTCCCTATCACTTTGCCTCCCCCTTCCTTTGGCCGAAGGAGCCGGCAGAGTTTACCTGTGTGACATAGGTATTCCCCGCCAGGTGTTCCAGGAAGTGGGAATCAAGTACCATTCCCCATTCGGTTGTAAATTTGTCATCCCCCTGCACTCCGCCTAGCGTGACTGATTAAACCTTTCACCTTCCTTGACCGCTTGGGTTTTGGCGCCTTATATTCCAAGAGTCTCAGCTGTTTCTTTCAGTTCAGCCGAGCAGGCTCTAATTCATCATTTGAACTGTTTCCTCATACTGAAGGACCACTGTTGCATACTTCTTTTGTACAGATGTTGGCGCATGTGGATGCAGGAGAGATAAGCTTTCAAGGATTTGTTGAAAATTAATGTCTTGGTGATTAAACTATAGGATCGTAATGCAGTTTAAGAGGAACAAAGTAAAAATGACAATCTCGAACTGAACAATTTAAATAACAATGCAGTCCATTAAATCAGCTGCTTATTTGGTGTAAATCCATCACATAATACACACGATTAAAAAAAAAAAAAAAAGACACTTGAGTGCAGAGATCCAGCTGACTCCAATGTTTTGACATTTGGTTTTCAGTTCATGTTTTCAGGATTCTGCTTTACATGATGTTTATCTGCACCATCCAGGGTGTGTCTGCAGGATCCCTCCCTTGTCTTTGATGTGCTGCTTTATTTTATTTTATTTTATTTTTTACCTTTAACAGCACAGATAGAAAACACACTGAATGCTTATGAGCCATGAAAGCGGAGAGTTTGTAGTTGTAACTTCAGTAACATGTTTTGAACCGATTCGCTGGTATTTATGCATAAATTTAGCGCTACGAGTGTGAATCCAGTTTTCCTGTTCTGCAGTTAGTTACAGTTTTCCAACCCAATTTGCAAGCACCAATGTTGGAGATCAGCCTCATAATAAGCTCCCTGCTTGGTTAAAGAAAATCTTAGTTGGCTTCTATATAAATGTGGCTTTGCGTAAAACTTTGCCATATTTGTAGCACATTTGTGCTTTCCTTAAATACCAGCCTTGTGGATAATGCCCAAGCAATTTTGTATTTTTGTACTTCTTTCTTTGAATGGGCCAGCTGCTGGGTATGAGCCAACATAGTACACTGGGTTGGATTTAGGTTCTGGTAATGTTAGTGCAGCACAAAAAAAACTATTGATTCATGTAGGAAGGAATAAATGTTCAACCCATATTGATGGGATGGTATCAGATAAAGGTTTATACCAGTGTGTTTGGAAGGGCCAGTGCAGTGAAAAGCTGAAAAAGGCTGAAGATGCTGTTAATCAATTTTTGTAGAACTTTTTTTTTCTTTTCACTGTTGAAAAAAGGTACAAAAAGCAGGCTTCAAAACACCCCATGTCATCAGCGTAAAGCTATTGTATTTAATTCATGGTGGAAGAAAATGGTTGATACCTATAACATTTAGCACGATGTGCACTAAAGAGCCACAACACACTGGCATAATCCTTCATGTGTTACAGTTGAATTCTACCCATGCTTTTTTATATATTTATCCGGCACAGAGTAGCTTTTATGAACCAGAAAATCAGGTCCTGTTGAAATTAAAAACAACCCCAAAACCAAAAAAAAAAGGATGTCTGCTTACTTAAAATAATCAGGCAGGCTTTATAATTTCATGGTGTTAAATTGATATTTAATAATACACCATGAAGCATAGACTGTGATTGATAAGGCCATAAGAGCTGCTTCGTTTGTGCCATCGTGAGGTTGACACATCTCTTTCCAGGTATGCTTGACAATGAAAGCTGCTTTTGTTATGCCTCATTTACATTGAAAAATGAGTCCAGAACTTAATGTACTAGCCTGCTGTAGTATGCAGTATTGTTCTCATACGTCCGGGTGACGTTAAGTACTTGTTGAGGTTACTGATCCCAGTACTCTGGTGGATGTTGGTGTTTTTAGTTTAAAGGTTAAACTTCCAACATCTAAAAAAAGTGAACTTGCCACTGAGTCAGCAGCTTTCACAGGATTGATGTGCATGTTCATTGAAAGCTACAGCCATGCACAATAGCTCTCTCTTCTCCAACATTCCACTTGCCTGATGTGTAATTATTTCACATCTGTTGAGACTAGCCTGGCTTGGAAAGTGAAGCCAGTGTTACAAAAATTGAGTCAAACGACGTTTGCTTAATGGCCACCAGGAGGCGATAAAGGGAAGCTTCCTCTTTATCCTGCCGCCATGGCAGCTTTGGGTTATCAGTGATACACTTTCTTTGTTTTTCTACAAAGAAATTAGTTTTCTCTGTTCAGAAGAATCGCATTAGAAACAACAGTGGTGGATGGTTTATTTTTTGGTCTGCACAGAATGCTGTTGTTAAATGAAACGTTCACTGCCATTGATCGTCTGTTGTGCAGAAACTCTGCATTTCTCATGCGTCATGTCTGCAGACTGAACCAATAAAAACAAATAACCACTCTGTTTGCATGTCTGTCTTTTTCTTTATGTAAACTATGCCTCATTGATGATCGGGTTCCTCCAACTTCTTCTCTAAGATCAATCGGTTTGTCACAAATGCGCATGTGCGCAGTAAGAACCAAGGTGGGGCAAAAACTTGAATGTTTGTGACGGGGAAAATGCTACAGCCCCCGACCCGCCTGAAAGTGAACTAAATTCACTCTGCTTCTCTTGTATCTTCCCGCTGCCTGCTTAGTTACTGCTGTCTTATTTAGCTTTTTTGTAATTTAAAGGAAGAAGATCGGAACCTCTGGGGTAAAGCTGCAGGAAAGTTTTTATTTACAAAATAATGTTGACAGGAGTCGCACTACCGACCCTCCTTGCTTTTATTTTGGACTGCTGAACTTTCCGATTACTTAGTAGTATTTTACTACTTCATCAAACAACCGAGGTGTTGTTTGGTTGGGGGAGGTTCAACCGGGTGAGAAAAATAGCTTTAGATGCTGTTCTCAAATGACCAAGGACGCCGAAAAATAGAATCCTCTGACAGCCTCAAGTCACTTGGTTTTTACCTGCAAACCGGTGAGGTAAGTCACTACAAAAGCTACCTATATATGCTATATGTGAACCTTTAATTTAAGGTAACTTCTGACGGGACTATATTCATCATGGAAATGATCATATGATTTAGACTGTCTTTAAACTTGTTTTCACGCCTGAATTGCTCTCAAAATGCTTCACAGTAAAAGAAAAAAAAGCAGCTTTTGTGCAATTTTCTGATCTGACGTGGCTTTTCTTAACATCCTACTTCAAACTTCTGCCACATTCTGTGACTTCCTGCCGTTAAGAGGCCTCTTCATGCAGCCCCGGCAGTTTATATTTTTATATTTTTTTTACCATGGTTACTGTAGGTGTTGTTACTAATAATCCTGGTGATCGTCTGCTTGGTCAGCATTTATCAGCATTAATTCCTGGACCAGCTTCAGGCTGCAGGTTAGAAGTGTGTGAAATTTGCAGAGTGATGCTGGATTTCATGACACTATCCAGTGTGGGCTTTTTTTCTTACCAACACATGTTCAGTTTCAGTACAAACAGCTGGGTAATGATGAGCTATGGTTTTTGTTCCCCACTGTAGGGTTAATTAAACTGCTAGGTCTGTGTGGATTTGAGTTGATGACATGACAAGAGGTGTCTGAATCAGGCTGATCAGCTAAGTTAGGCAAATATTCTAGACGGATGAGTGACTTAAAACATTTCAGAATAGATTCAGAAGCTTTTGTGTTGCAGCAGGTTCAGTCTTGGTGTTCACCCCTAAGCTTTGCCTGCAGACTGCTGATCATTTAAAAATTGTAAGTGGTATAATTCTGTTCATGTTGCTGTTTGAATTTTTCTATCTGATTGGTTTTTTTTGTATGTTGTCCTTTTAAAATAAGTAGATGCCATATTCTCCTTGCATCACATATAATAGTTGTATTTGCCAGTCAAAAGACATTGCATGCAGGCTAAACTCTAGTTGGCCCGAACAACTTCTCTCTCTGTGATGGCCAAGTGATTGGATTTGTCACTTGCTCTTACTTTTTCCCCTCTGGTGCTGACTGGGATAATGCTAACTGCTGTACTGCAGGTGCATGTGTGGCAGGGCTAACTGGTAGGATGCACCAATCAGACCATGTGGTTTTCAAAAACTTGGTTCAAAATGATTGCTGCAGATCTTTCAAACAAATCCGGTCATTCACGCCCAACCCGGTCCTCTTCACGAACGGCTTCCATGTGTTTTTATTGTTGCCCGATTGTCCAGAAATCCTTGCAGTCCTCTCAAATACATCTGCGTGCAGCTGTATAGATATACAATAAAACACAGACATTTGATTAAAAACATGCAAATAAAAGAGGTGGAAACAAGGAAAATACTGATCAGTTGCCCTTAGTGATGTCAGCAGATGCATGTGAGTGTGGAAGTTTGTTTTTGGAAAAGCATGTTTTATCTGGATTCCATAAGGATTTACAATTAAATAGATAAACAGTTAGAAAAACCGAGTGACCATGACCTGATCAGTAGGTGACATTATTCAGCATGAACGAGATGAGTTTGCAAGAGCGACAACCATGACCAAATTCTGGAATGAACTCAGTTTTTAATTAATGCAGATGTCTGCTGATCCCGCCATTGGGCTTCTTCCACCAGGCCCTCTTGTTTTTGGCTGTTATAAACTGTCGAGGCAGATTCAGCAAGTGAAACTAGATGGGAGCTCATAAAACCGCAGCAAAGCATAAGCACAGCAGTTTGCAGTGCATGCTATGTGCACATGCAGCACTGCAGCAAGGAAGTGTCCGACTGCTGCATCTCTGACTTGTATGGAGTTTTCTATGAAGTGTGTGCTTGGTAAAAGCTACATTACCAAAAGTGTCAGTTGAACTCTGGGATAGCTGTAAAATGCAAAAGGGTTCTCTGGTGGCTGGGTTGCAAATGGAAGGGGATCTCCCCTAAACTTTTCTTTTCCTGTTACTCTAACTGCAATCTTGTTTTGCTCTGGGTTTGTCCTAACATATTTCCCATTTTAACATAAATTAAGTTTATTTCCCATAATTTACATTCTGGTCTGAATTTGAGCCTCACTAAAAAATAAAATATTTAAGTACTACAATGTTAGATTGTGTTGCTGGAACAACATACTTCCTCCTTCTGATCTGATGGACAGTGTGTTCAGCGAGGTGTGCTGAAGCAGTAAACCAAATGCAGAGACGATTTCCTTCTCTGGTGTGTTGTCCTCGTGATCATTCATTATATATTTAAATATGGTTACTCATGCTGCAGTTTGCATTGTCAGGTGAAAGCACAGGTGGACTTCATGTAATGCTGCCAACACCATTTTTAGAGCATGGGACTTTTTCTTTTACTTATTAGGTGACTTCTGAAGGAAGTTGGTTGCACTGGAGTTTATTTAGAGGTAACAGAGTAAAGTGGACTGAACACTTATGAATACATGGCATACCTTTCAGATTTTTATTTGAGAACGTTTCTTAAAATCAAAGATTATTTTCCTTCCACTTTCACTGAGATGCACTACTTTGTGTCCAGGATTTCAGCAGGGTCTTAGTTCTAGAAAGTTTTAAAATCAAAAATCTTAATATAAGCCTTAAAAAGTCTTAAATAAGTCCAGAATTTTCACACTAGGTCTTAAATTACCTTTGTACATTTGTACATTTCTTCGATTGCTTCCTCCATTGGCATTCACTGATTAAACTTGTAGTTCTGGCCAAGGAATACAAGTGTTATTCTACTCTCTGAATATATTTCAAAGGCTGGGTTTCACTCTTCGCTGCAAGTCATTGAAAGAATCATACTCCTGAAGCTGGCTTTTGGTATTTTTCTTTGAATGAAAATGTTCTTTGTATGTTATCTGCTGCCAAACGTTTGTTGTTAATCAGGTAAGATTTTAAGATCAAGGTCATTTGTATTACTTCAGTTTGGCCTTAAATTTAAATCATGATGATCATTAAAAAGTTGAAGCTTGCACAAACTCTGTGTGTTGGTCTGTCATATAAAATCTCAATAAAGTATTACATGACAAAATGTGAAAAGTTCAAGGGGTGTGAATATTTAAGCCACGTACCCTTTATGCTCTTTGGGAAGCAGAATCCATATTGAAACGTTTTCTTCTCCTATCTTACCTGCCAAGGTTGGATAAGTCTATCTCTCAGCTATGTAAAAAAGGGTTACCTATAAAACTACTTTGGTTAATAATCAGACTATTTAGTTAAAGTACATATATAGAAAATACTTTATCATAAATTTAAACAATTACCATAAAGATTTCTTCTAAAGTGCTCTTGATGTTTTAAGTTAAATTTAATCTGCCAAGATTAAACTGCTATTATTCATTGAGAACCACTCAATAAGTTCCCCACCCAATGAGTTTGAACGTGGTCCAACATTTGACTGAGAAAAAACAGACGTGCCAACTCAGTTATGAGAGACCAGCGTAGAGTCCCACAGCTGTTGGCACTCCTGGTAAACGTGTAAAAAGCAGCAGCATAAATTTACACCAAAGAAATGAGAAAAATCCAACTTCTAATTTAAATACATTTACAAAACCCCAGGTAACCCCCTTTAACAGGTTCAATGAAATGCTTGTAACTGATGCAGTTTTGTACAAAATTAGTCACACCCCTGGCAGATTTGTTTTTCAGATTATTTGCATTCAAGTAAGAAGTTTATTTCTGAGCAAAAATGACATATGAGGTATCTCTCAAAAGATAATGAAAAAAATGATTTACACCCTTCTTAATAATCAACCGAAAAATACTTATTAGCATTGCAGTAATCAAACCCTTCCTATAATTGCTAATATTAATAATATTATAATTAATAATAATATAATCGTGTTAATATAATCATTTTTATTAGTAAAAGTTAGGGACCTAAACCTGCCCATACCGCAGCAGTAATTAGTCTAAAACAACTGGGGAGGACTCAAGGTAATCTTGCCACTCGGCGCTGTGAAGAGGGCTGTAAAAGAGGTTAAACAAACGGCGTTTTAAAGACGAGTCGCAGTAACATCACTTAACAGAGACAGAATATGTTTTATCTAAGATTAAAAAAGAGCCTGCATCATGATACCTGCCTTTTATAAGCTGCGTTTGTTTGCTTTTAGCTTAATGAACCTAAGAGCTGATTGTGGAAATCGTTGAAAAAGAAAATAAAAAAGCTATAGATGGATTGTAAAATGTATTTATAATTGTGGTTTCTTTACATTTAATCTTGTTATCTTGATGAATAAAATCGTTTTTGCATTGTATTCATTATTTATGTATTTACTTAATTTCTCGTGGTGTACCATTGACCTTTATGGATTCTCATATAGCCTATTTATGGTTTCCTGTTGTTTTTCATTATCTGCTAAAGGATAATCAAATAGTTTCAATGTCTGGTATTTATACTTCTTGGTATATACAGCACCTTTAACAAGAATTAACAACCCTTGGTAATAATGTGTACAAACGCCTTAAAATATGTGGCTGTGATGGAGACTTGGTGACTTTGTTGTAGTTTTGTAACATTGAGCGTTGTCGATATTTTAACCTTCTTTCCATCCTCCTCCCTCTGCGCGGTGGCAAGATAAACAAGAACCCTCGTCCAGCTTTGTTTGTCACAATTCCAGTTCTTTTAAGCTTTTTATTTATTGCTCTGACTGTAGATATTGGCAAAGTTAGGCGCTCATGGAGATCAGCACAAATCTGCCTTGCTTTAACGGGATATTCTTGCATCTTTCCCATTTAGACTGGCTAAAAGCAATGTGCCTCTGTATCATGTCATCTTTATACCACAGGGAAAAGGGAAGTAGAGGTTAACTATTGAAAGGGCCTAACTACTCAATTCAGTGTGAAAACTAAATTCTAAAAATGTTTCAGCTGTATTTGTTTAAGACGAAATGTTATGCAATTTTTTACTTCTAGTTCAAGTCTAGGTGACTTTGAATTTTGTTTGTGGGTGCAGCGCTTGACCTCATGCACCTCTTAACACTAAGTTTATACATTTTCATGTTGCTTTGCTCTCATTTAATATAAAAGGTTTAGCAATGTCTTGAGTTCAGCATCTCTTTTTGCAAGAAGCAGAATCATGATTCTTCATTTCAGTTTTTGTCTGCAGGTAAGTGAGGGAGTGGCAGATCCAAAAAAAAGGCCAGAGAAGACAATTCTGCATTCCTGTCCCGTCTTGCTTCTTGTACTCAAGCTGCCTTTGATTTGAGCAGATCAGACCCTCACTGACTTGCATAAGACAAAGCCCAGCTGTTATCAGCAGCTTCCATTTGAAACGCAATATTATTAGTTAAAGTTTGTAGTTTGTAGTGTACATACAGGGGTTGGACAATGAAACTGAAACACCTGGTTTTAGACCACAATAATTTATTAGTATGGTGTAGGGCCTCCTTTTGCAGCCAATACAGCATCAATTCGTCTTGGGAATAACATATACAAGTCCTGCACAGTGGTCAGAGGGATTTTAAGCCATTCTTCTTGCAGGATAGTGGCCAGGTCACTACGTGATACTGGTGGAGGAAAACGTTTCCTGACTCGCTCCTCCAAAACATCCCAAAGTGGCTCAATAATATTTAGATCTGGTGACTGTGCAGGCCATGGGAGATGTTCAACTTCACCTGTTCATCAAACCAATCTTTCACCAGTCTTGCTGTGTGTATTGGTGCATTGTCTTCCTGATACACGGCACCGCCTTCAGGATACAATGTTTGAACCATTGGATGCACGTGGTCCTCAAGAATGGTTCGGTAGTCCTTGGCAGTGACGCGCCCATCTAGCACAAGTATTGGGCCAAGGGAATGCCATGATATGGCAGCCCAAACCATCACTGATCCACCCCCATGCTTCACTCTGGGCATGCAACAGTCTGGGTGGTACGCTTCTTTGGGGCTTCTCCACACCGTAACTCTCCCGGATGTGGGGAAAACAGCAAAGGAGGACTCATCAGAGAACAATACATGTTTCACATTGTCCACAGCCCAAGATTTGCGCTCCTTGCACAATTGAAACCGACGTTTGGCATTGGCATGAGTGACCAAAGGTTTGGCTATAGCAGCCCGGCCATGTATATTGACCCTGTGGAGCACCCGAGGGACAGTTCTGGTGGGAACAGGAGAGTTCAGGTGCACATTTAATTCTGCCGTGATTTGGGCAGCCGTGGTTTTATGTTTTTTGGATACAATCCGGGTTAGCACCCCAACATCCCTTTTAAACAGCTTCCTCTTGCGTCCACAGTTAATCCTGTTGGATGTGGTTTGTCCTTCTTGGTGGTATGCGGATATTACCCTGGATATCGTGGCTCTTGATACAATCACAAAGACTTGCTGTCTTGGTCACAGATGGACCAGCAAGACGTGCATCAACAATTTGTCCTCTTTTGAACTCTGGTATGTCACCTATAATGTTGTGTGCATTTCCATATTTTGAGCAAAACTGTGCTCTTATCCTGCTAATTGAACCTTCACACTCTGCTCTTACTGGTTCATTGTGCAATCAATGAAGACTGGCTACCAGGCTGGTCCAATTTAGCCATGAAACCTCCCACACTAAAATGACAGGTGTTTCAGTTTCATTGTCCAACCCCTCTATGTTCGCAATACCATGGTTTGATATTAGCTTTATCAATTTGTAAAATTTTGTAAAACTGTATTTTATGATAACTTTCGTTCCATCAAACCATTAAACACATGGTAGTTTTACCACAGTTGGACACTATATTGAGAGGAACATGCCATATTTTCATTCCAGTCCTTAAAGCTTCTCACTGACCAGATTGATGGTGAGGGACAGTCTGTGGAAACTTGACTGAGTCACAATGACCGCCTTGTGTCCTTCCATGAAGAGCTATTCACTCAGCTGCCAAAACGTCTGCTAGTGAAATCTATTCAGTGTCCCGAAAATTAAATCTAAGACAGTGTGTCGGTTTTGGCCTTAATGATTTATTCCTCTCACGGTGTGATTCCATGGACTTCACCTTGATAATTTTTGTTTAAATCTGCACACTTTAAGAAAATGATTCAAGAGGATTTAAGTATTTCTGGGATGGAGAACAGATTAGGAGTGACAGAAATCATTATTATTATTTAGGGGAAAAGCTTTTTATTCAACTTTTAAATAAACATATAATTTATATGGATCATTTTTAAAACAATCAAAATCTATAACAAATTATAGTAAATCAAATCTTTTCACGTCTTCAGTGCTTGTATCCATTTTCCTGAATATTGGCCACCTTGATCCTTTTGCTGAATGTTAGTAAAAACATTTCCGTTAACTTTTAAACATTCATGGTGTTCAAGCTGCTGTATAGATTTGTCTAAAATATGACATATCTATCAACAGGTTTCCCTTGGGTCTAAATATATGAACAAACCAAGTGCATTTTGTGAAATATAAAATCTTGTCATGTATCCAAAGTGTGTGTGGCGCTAATGGTGTGATGTTGATTGTATATAGCATAATAATTGGGTTGAAGTGTAAAGTACAGTGTGTTACCATCCATTTGTACCACCTGACCATCCTGGCTAAAAGGTAGAACACTCTATACATAGTCTAAGACTGTTCCCAATTGCTAAAAAAAAGTATTAGCTGAATTTATCAACTATTGGGTTTGGCTGCCCTGCTGTTGAAGCCACTTGAAGCATTCATCGTGCTGAGATGAGTAAATCATCATCCGAACAGAGAGCGTCTTAACAGCGTAGCAGGACATCAAGTGACATTACTATTGGATCATAGCTGCGACATTTTAGTAGCATTTACAGACATTTTGTAGCACAGATGCATTAATGCAGTATATTTGGTGGCTCAAAGTTGCAATATTGATGCCAACAGGTTTTTCAGCTTATGTGATTTTGTAATTGCTTACTAGTGTATGAGCTGTGTATAAAATGATGGTCAAGTCTTAGTTACTTAAAACCACTTATGTCATAAAACACAAGGCAGATGAATAGTGGGACAGTGGTTTTAAAAGGGCAGAGCATAAAGTGTGTGTAAAACTGACTCACAGTAGGGCTTGGACAAAGCCATGGAACGGCGTTAACCATTATTCAACTATTTCAGATTAAATGTACGAAGCAGAGAGCCCAATACCAATCATGCTACTTTACTTCAGTCATCTTGTTATAAAGATACAAAAATGTGAAATGTCTGATGAATGACTTCATATCTAGAACCACAAAGGTTTTACACTTTTTGGTCATTATAGCATGTTAGAGTCATCTGTGTTCAGGTTACATTATTTTTTTATTGTGTAGTTGACCGCAGAAGTCCTTTCAGGGCGCTATACAGAGGACACTTAAGAAGATGATTAGTTTCCAGCTAAGAAAAGTACAATAATCAGTGTTTACAGAAAAACATCTAAAAAAATGTACATTATTGAATTGCTCTAAATAAAATAAAAAAGAAACAGTAATGCGTACAGCTGATAATAAAATATTGATAATTAAATTTCTTAAAATTTTTTCTTGAACTGTTATATATATATATATATATATACATATATCACTTTTTGTATTGTGATCGTTTTAATTTTGTAGTAGTTTGGAAGTGATTATTAGGCGATCTGGTCTTTGTAGAGTAAAACAAGCTAACACCGTCTGGTTAATTAACCTACTTATAATATTTTGAAAACAACATTATTTGTCTTGTAAGCGAGGGAAAAGTGTGGTGGCTTTCTTGCAGTCAGCTGACTGTCAGTGCACAGCAATAGGTGAGTGAGGCTCTAGCTTTTTCTCTGGCATCTCATTAAAAAGATGTTTTTTCAAGATTTGTTTTGCAGCAATAGTGGCATTTTCTTAGTCATTTCTTGAAAGTAGGCAGACAGGAAATGGGGTGAAGAGAGGGGAAAGACATGCACCACAGGTCGCCGTGTCGGGGACTGGAACCAGGGGACAGCCACATCGAGGGCAGAAGCCTCTCTATACATGGGTCGCATGTTGTACTGCTGCGCTAGCGCTGCGCCCCCTCCATATAATTATTTTATATTGTAAAATTGTTTATAATTTAGAAATTATGACTGAAATTACTCCTAATAACTGTAACTCTCCCACGCCCACTAAAGGCTTTACTTTTGTTTGTACCAACACTGCAGATATGTGAACTATAGAAACTGCTTATTCACAGCTAGTTTGTTGGGTGTAATAAAAGACTTTCTATTGTTGGCAGCAATTCTCCTACTCCTGTGTTATAGTGTTAAATTTAAACGCTGTTGTATTTAAAGCAGCTGGTTTCCATAACTATGTTTCAGCATTGTGAGAAGTCAGTGTTCTATAGATGAGCCAGAATAAAGGGGGGGGGGGGGGTCCGGGGGCAGGAAAGGCATCCAGACCTTAAAGAAAGGAGGTCAACGTCCATCACAACAAAACTATGGTGAGAGACAGTCCTCTTTGGGACTCATGAGAGTTACGTTCTCTACCAGGAATCAACTGTTTGTTTTATTTAAGTTTGTAAAAGCAAAAACTTATGTGTTTCAAAAAAGGAAGAACATGGTAAGGAGGGGAACTTGTGATGTTTCTTTCTGGTTTCTAAGCAGCCAGCCCCAATATTGGACTACTCTGACTCTGGGATATCATGCAGGAAGTTGACCTCATAGAAAGGGGCATGCCAAAGGATGTGACCTCATGTAAAGTCACGGATTATCAGGACCTGAATTTCCCCTTAGCAATGACCATTGATCTGCTTCACCTCCTCATGGGAACTGAAAAAGGGAGAGAGGAAGTGGGGCTCTGAGAGAGGACACAGGGTGGGGACGGGGTTGTATTTTGCATGACATTTAACTACGATGCCTTTAGTCTGATTGGTGGTGTATGTATGATGAAAGCACAGACTCCGAAGAGATTGTAGTTGGTGCTTTGCTATGAATGAGTCATTTGAGTCGGGTCACATCTCACCACACGTTTGCATTCCAGTGCTGGTATAGACCTAAACTTTGGTTTCATTTGGGATGCAAAACATGTACAAAATCACATTTTCTTCCTTTTTTTAAAATCCTCAAAATCTAATTTTAGGAGTTTCTGGTCTCTCTGGATTCATGGAACCTGCTCTATATTTACATGCCTTACGTCATGGAAACTTGTGCAATAGTTGTGAAAGTGTGATTGTAAAAAAAAAAGGCCTGTTAGTTCTGCTTTTCATATGAGCAGGTTATTTTTACCAGCATTGTGTGACCTTTGTTTACAGTGGATTCAAATAATAACTTGTAAATGCTCTGAATTACCACGCTTCTCTGCACCGACTGAAAAGAGAAAAAAGCAACAAATTCAATGTACTCCTGAAATTTGATTGCGGTTTGTTGATTGCTCAAAGCCCATGTTGCTCACTTTTCTGTTCTTCTTTGCAGGTACTTTAATGTGTTTGTGTGCTTACCAGCTCTGATGGTAGCAGTGAGAACACCTCACCTGTGAGAGGAACCAAGCGCCTCACCATGACAGAGGTCCAGGTAAGGAAGATCTCTTGAAACACACTGGTCATTGTCAAAATTGTATTATTTTGTATGTATAACATGCCACCCATCCCCAATGTTTTAGAGTCCGTGGCCACAGGGCACAGAGTGCGTGGCAAAGTACAGCTTCAAAGGCACATCAGAGCAGGACCTGCCGTTTAACAAAGGAGACGTGTTGACGATCATCGTGGTCACAAAAGTAAACCTTTGTTCCTGTAAAGGCAAACTTCCAGGGTAAAACATTCCTCATTTGAATGATGTTTTCCACTGCTGAAATTTTGTGTTTCCAGGATCCAAACTGGTACCATGCTAAAAATGCTGCAGGCCAAGAGGGAACAATCCCAGCCAACTACGTTCAGAAAAGAGAAGGTGTGAAATCTGGGGGCAAGCTGAGTCTAATGCCGTAAGTGAACAGATTACCTGAGCTTCTTAAAGGGCATAAGTCATCATTTTTACAACTTTTACTTTTCAATTGTGTTTGGGCTTGTAGAATAAAGGAAACAAAACAAACAGAAGGCAAGCGAGAATGCAGCTTGAAGTTGGTGAAGAGTATTGTTGTTATGTCCTGATTTCACATTTGGGTATAAATGTATACCACAATGTCCAACCGAGAGGAAATTAGTGATAGCAAAGTCTCCAGCTTCGGTATAATTTCATAAAGTCAGAATTTATACTGTGATTTATAAAGTGAGGTAAGAGTTGTCAAGAGAAATGCTGTCTGAGAGCAGTAGCTTGAACACTTAACAATCCTGCACATACATTTAAAAGTGCTCTGTGGTGACCCCAGTCTGCCTGTAATTTACTGCAGTGATAAACAGCTGCTTGTGACAAAAACAAATTCAAAGAACAAAATTTCTGGCAGCATTCAGATACAACCATCATTCAAATGAATTTGGGACGTTGTGTCAAACAAAAACAGAATACAGTGATTTGTAAATCTTGTTCAACCTCCATGCAATTAAATACACTACAAAGATAGGATATGTAATGTTCAAACTGATAAACTTTGTTGTTTTTTCCACTTATTTTGAATTTGATGCTTGCAAAACATTGCAAAAAAGCAGGGACAGGACCAACACAAAACTGGGAAAGGTGAGAAATATTCAAGAAACACCCGTTTGGAACATTGCACAGGTGAACAGGTTAAGTGGAAACAGGTGAGTGTCATGATTGGGTGTAAATGGAGCATTCCTGAAAGGCTCAGTCGTTCACAGGCAAGGATCGGGCGAGGTTCACTGTTTTGTGAACAACTGTATGAGCAAATCGTCTTAACAGTTTAAGAACGTTTTTCAATACACAACTACAAGGAACTTAGGGATTTCATCGTCTACAGTCCATGAAATCATCAAAAGATTCAGAGAATCTGGAGAATTCTCAGCACCTAGGCGGCAAGATGGAAAACCAACATTGAATGCCCGTGACCTTCGTTCCCTCACAGGGCACTGCACAAAAAACCGACATCATTCTGTAATGGATTTTACCACGTGGGCTCAGGAACACCTCAGAAGCCATTGTCCGTTAACACAGTTCCTCGTTACATGTACAAAACTCTACTTTGCAAAGTGAAAGCCATATATCAACAACACCCAGAAACGCCGCTGGCTTCTCTGGGCCAGAGCTCATCTGGGGTGGACTGACGCAAAGTGGAAAACTGTGCTGTTCTCTGAAGAGTCCACGTTTCAAATTGTTTTTGGAAATCATGGACATTATGAAGCGCCAAATACAACAACAGAGATTCGTGGAGCAACTGAAGTTGAGCAACTGAAGTTGTACATCAAGCAAGAATGGGAATGAATTCCACCTACAAAGCTTCAACAATTAGTCCTCAGTTCCTAAACGCTTATTCAGTGTTGTTTAAAGGAAAGGTGGTAAACATGCCTCTGTCCCAGCTTCTTTAGAACGTGTTGCAAGCATCAAATTTAAAATGAGAGATCTGAATGTTGACTTCCTGCTTGAGCTATTGGTCTGTGTTGTGGCATGGACAGTGTTTTATCCTCTTTCCTTGGTTTTGGGCTGTTTCTTTCCTAAAATTCAATTTTCAAATTGTTTCATATTCCTGGAGCAATAAGTGTTGATGATGAGACTCCTTTGGGTAGGGCTAGCAGATGCTACATTGTTATCTATGGAAGCGCATGTCATATCATTTCAGGGTGTGACCCAGAATGTTTTTTTTTGTGTCACAAAAGTGCTCTTGGAAATTACTTATCTGCTTCATAAACAATAAAAATGGCAAATGTGATTTTGTTTTTTTGTTTTTTTTTTAGGCATTCATGCTTTCGAGATGTTTTGCTGTCTCTCTGACCTTTACAATCTGATACCTAATCTAGTCCTTAACCTCTAAACCAAACGTGATTAGTTTAAGGTATATGTTCTTCATAGCCCTTGCTCCACACTATCTTATAGACTGGTGTTTACTGCTATGACCAAAATAGCCCTCTTTCTATGACTGCGTGGTTGCAGAAGCTAGTGGCCTGTTTTGGCGTGGTAGTGTTCCTGTGGTTGTGTGAATGAAGGCTGCGATTTTGGTCGGGCTGTGTTGTAATTGCAGTGCACTTGTGTGTGCCGCCACCTCAGTTTTGCATGAACTCGACACAGTTTCCTGTTGTCTCCTTTTCTATTTTAGACTAAAGTAATCTCAAAAATCTTCCCCAGTTTTGCTTATGTGACGAGTTTCCATGTGTATGCATCTTTGCATAAATTGTTTATTTTTAGTGCTCTTGATCACAGAATTGTCTCGGATAGTTTCATGAAGATAAAGCTGTGCTTGCACCAACACTCAAATAGTAATGATATGAAAAAAATATTTGATAGGTTTCTAATAGGAAGTCACGAAAGGCGCTTCTACCATTTGTGCAACACATTATCTCTCTTAAACAGAATCTCCTTGGTGTTAAAAGTTCCTGTCATAGTCACAAATAAAACCATTTATTCTTTTAATAAGACTTATGCTGGAAGCTTGTCCTGAGCTTTCCAACAAGCTTCTCTGTATGATATTTACATTTCCTATGGAGCCACATACAAATGTGGTTACTGTACCTTCAGAAAGCTACATTTGAATTTGTGACTGCCTCTGTAACATAACTGGTCACAGAGACCATGCAAAGCACCACAATCTATACATCTGGAGGCTGCAAACATTATTTTAATTATTTGCATCCCAGGTTCATTTAAGGTCACTCACAGATCACACAGGTAATGGAGGAAGAGAAGATGAACATTAATCTGAGATTAACATAAGCACCTGTGTCACAGAGAGAGATTACATACCAAAATGTCCTTTATAAAAAGTATTAAGCAACGATCTGAGTTGGTAATAATGTTGGCATGGTGATTAGCATTGCTAAAGGAGGCTTACGGTTTAAATCCCCCCCCGGCCGTCCTAAAACTTGCATGTCAGGCTATTTTGCAACTCTTAATTGGCCTCAGGCAGATGTGCATAGTTATTTTCCTCATCTGTCTCTGTTTTGGCTTCATGACAACCCGGTCACTCACCCCTTGACAGCTGGGATATTTTTTAGCAATGCATGAACTGGTATGAGATTCTCACAGTATGATAACTTGAATAAAAACTTGTCTCATCAAATACCTGATTGACCTGATTTTGAATTTTATCTTCCTCAAAACATTTTTTTTTGTCAATCATTATCATTATGTAGAGGTGACGTATATGGGGAGTTCCAGTCACGAATGTTATCGTTTGGTTAGTGTTTTTGTCTACATATCTATATGTAGATTTTGATAATGATATATCCCTTACTTCTCTGCAATACAGATAACCGCTCCCAGATATGTGCACTATGTCACAAAATATTTAACCTTTTTTGACATTATCTATCCAACAATAAATAACAGCTCTGTCTAATTCAATGTTGAGAAAAAAAATCAGATTTTCTGTCATGTGTTAGATTATTAGATCATTAAATCCTTCATTTATTTTTTGCATTAATATTTATATTGTTGAAGTCATACCATGTAGTGATAGGAGCTCCTATTAGGGAACCGGGTCTTTTGGTTCGACTCACTTAAAAGCGCAGGCTCTCTTGGCTCCTGAGATTTTTGTTGCGTGAATTAATTTATTGCCCTCAGTAACGTGAATATGCAAGTATAATGGCTATTAGTTAAAATGCAGTGGAACCAAGACACCCGGGGAGAATAGGTCTTATTTTCAGTGTGAAACCAGTGTTTCATAAACCATGCAACTGCTTGTTCAAAATTATATGAACAATGAACACCAGCCTAAAGATCAATATTTAACAGACCACATTAATTGTAACAGCAGCCTCGCTTATTTATTTTTTTATTATGAGAATAAAGTCGTAATATTGCAAGAATAAAGTCGTAGCATCACGAGGATAAAGTCTAAAAATAATGACCCTCACCTTGCACAAAACAAGCAGTCAAGCAATTTCTCCGTGTGGTTCTTTCTTCAAAACAGACACAGTCATAGGCACAATCAAAATCCTGATACTGCTAATAATTTGATGCTGACGTGCTCTTAGCATGGCAGTAATACTCTGTCGTAGCGAAAAAAACAAAAATAATTTGATGTTAAATCCTTTACTGCCACATTACCAAAGTAAGGATTCCTTGCCTTTAGATTCAGTTTTTTAAAGCATAAATTGTTTACAGATTGCACTGAAACTGTTTTAACTTCCACATCATAAGAGTTTAGCTGCATAATATATCCAATCACAATCTTCATTACAATATCAGGGCTTTTTTGGATGCAATATTTGCTAGACTTTTATTTCAAGTGCCATGCATTTATGCTCCACACTACTGTGCACAAAAAGAGACCGATAAAAGCCATTATACATATTTTAAAAATGGGACAGCTGTTTCACAGGTTTTCTTACACAAGGACCTGGTTCCAGATGAAAGGCACTATGCAAAGTTCACTAAAAACTAAAACTAAACATGTCAGTAAGAACAGCTCATGATACAATGAAAACTAAGCATGAAGATGTTGAAATAAAATGCTAATTAAAACCCAGCAAGATTTTTAATCTAAATAGATCAAAGTTACAGCTCTTTATATCTACATATACTGCAATGGATACAGAAATTATGTAAGCAGGTACTTATTTATTTAATTTCTCAAGTGTCTGGGTGTGGTTTCTTTCGTAAAATAATCTACACTGATTTGGTCTGTTTTTTTTGTTTTTTTTGAGTATCCTAATATCTCCCTCATTCTTGCAGATGGTTTCACGGGAAGATAACCCGAGACCAGGCTGAGGAGCTGCTTAACCCTCCTGAAACAGGCATGTTCTTGGTGCGAGAGAGCACCAACTTCCCTGGTGACTACACTCTGTGCGTGAGCTGCGACGGGAAGGTGGAGCACTACCGCATCATCTACAAAAACGGCAAGCTCACTATTGATGAAGAGGCATATTTCGAGAACCTCATGCAGCTTGTTGAGGTGAGACTGCAAAATTAGGTGTCACACATAAATATATTTAGACATTATTTTTGCATATGGTCTGGGAGTGAAGTGCCAGTCTAAGAGGGGCGGGGTTTAGAGTGTCGACATTACTGTACAACTTCACAGACAAAGTTCAGTTCCTGGAACATATGTTGAACAGGAAGTTTTAAAGAGGAAGTGAATACTATGCTGAGGTTCAGAATTATAACCTCAAAAAAGCAAGAGGCTCTTAATATCAAACTGACAGCTTTTCCTGTATGAAGGCATTACTCTGAACTGCAAATCGTTTATTATTTAAAGCATAGCTGGTGTTCAGGGACAATAACTGTAAAACTGAAGGATTCAATCACCCATTCGATTCGAGACCCTCTAGAGGCAAGTAGGGCACACTGCACAATGAGCTGTGCAGTGTTTTAAGCTCTAGAGCTCGGTTTTTCTTTTTGCAGTAGCTTTCTGTGTGTCTGAAGCCTTAAGCATCTCATGCACGACGATGATCTGCTGACTTAGGGCTATTGCACGTTTCCCTCACTTATAAGGAAGACAAATATCCAGTTGCGAAAAACATACGGCATTAAAACCAAAAGAGTGCCGTCTTATCACTTCTATAAAGGTTGCCCTGTTTTGTTACAGCTAACATTTTCTGCAAAACCAAACAACACGAGAAACAGGAAGGGCGTTGATAGCAATAAAACAACCACAAAAACTACAAAAAAACACCAAATTCACGATGCACCACATTCACGAATCTCAATTCAAACTTAAAATCTTATGATAATGTCACAGATACATTATTAAAGCACAAACAGAAAGAGACACGAGAAAATCTGTGGCATACAGTCATTAAATGCTATTTTCACTAAAAAATGTTCACAAATATGTAGTGTGCCTTGCAACCATATTTATTCTCCTAGAACCTTTTGACATTTTACCATGTTACAAGCACAGTCATCAATATATTGTATTGAAGTCTGTAATTGGAGGGAAATTGACATGGTGTTTGAATTAAAAACAAAATATGGAAAATGTGGTTTGCATTTGTTGTTAGACTCGTGTGCTCTGGTACTCTTAATTGAAGGAGAGATTTAAAAGACTGTACAGACTGCAGTACAAATGTCAAGGGCCAGTTTGTTCCAGAGGCTGGAGGTTGCAACAACAAAAGCCAGATTCCCCCCTGCATTTTAATTTGGCCATCGGCTGCACTAAGAGCAACTGGCTCTTAGTGCGGTTAGACCCGTTTGTCAGTCTTTTTAAACACATTTTTTAGGTTGGTAATAAGAATAAAAAAAATATTTTTTCTGAAGTGTGAAAACATGTTCATGAAGTGGCTGTTTTATGATGCAGGCATAAGGGTCGTGGTATCTGATGGTGTTTATTCTGTTTTAAGAATTGATTTCATAGTTAAAAACAGTATAAAACAGTAGGGTTTAACTTCTGTGCAACACTTTGCAGATGATATATCACATTGTTGAGATACATATTTTTCAGCCTAAGTCTGTCTTGATTAGTCTTATTTTTTAGTGCTTTCACTCTCTCTTCCTGCTTCTGACTCATTAGCAATCTGTCGACAATAGTTTTTCAGGTCTAATGCAAATGAAGCAGCCTGGCTATGAGCAAAAAAAAAAAAAACATGCAATCATTTATTTGTATTCATCTGTATTAAAAAATATTGAGAGAATACCCCAGCAGCAGAACTAAAACAGTCTACACAGACAGGTTTTTATCACTGTTTTGCGTCAAACATTATTATATTTTTCTTTCTTTCGAGTGTATGCCTGTAATACTTAATTGTCCACATTTGACCACATCTTGGTTCTTTCCCTGCATCCAGCACTACACCAAAGATGCAGACGGCCTGTGCACCAAGCTCATCAAGCCAAAGCTAGAGGAAGGGACTGTGGCCGCTCAGGATGAGTTCTCCAGGAGTAAGACTCAGTTTGTCAGCGTTTTAATGATGCATGGAACAGTGTAGACCTTTTATGTATCAGAACATATTTTCACCAATATGTCTCTTTAATTGGCCAACAGGTGGATGGTCGATGAACAGAAAAGACTTAAAGCTGCATCAGGTTATTGGAAAAGGAGAATTTGGAGGCAAGTAGATTTACTGTATGTACTAAAGACGACCTGTTTCTGTTTTATTGTTTGTAACATAGTTCAGATGGTTGTAGGGCAACAGTCTAATAGAGTACACTGCATTTGGAAAGTATTCACACCTGTTCAATTTTATTCTACGCTTTGTCTAATTGCAACCGCAATTTTCAATGTATTTTATTTAGATTTTATGTGATAGACCAAAACAAAGTACTGGATAATGGTAAGGTGGAAGAAAAATGGATTGTTTGAAAATTGTTCTCAGATTACCAAAATCTGAAAAGTGTGGCGTGGATGTGTATTTAATTTGAATCTAAAGACAGACTTCTTTCTTCCTGTTCTTAAAACATTTGCTCACTAAATCAGATCCGATGGAGAAGGTCTATAAGCATTAGATTTCACGTTTTACCACAAATTCTCATTGAACTTAGGTGTGAGCTTTGACTGGTCCAGCATGAATATGCTTTGATCTAAAAGTCATTCAGCATCTATGAATGTATCTTTAGTGTCGTTCTCCTGCTGGAAGGTGAACCTCCGTCTCTAGCAGGTTTTTTCCAGGGTTACTCTTTATTTACCTCCAGTCATCTTCCTGTCAACTCTGAAAGCTTCCCTGCTCCTGCTAAAGAAAAGCATCCCCGCAGCATGATGCTGCCACCACCATGTTTCACATTGAAGATGGCATGTTCAGTATGATGTGCAGTGTTAATTCTTGTCCTCACATGTTTTACATCTTGACCAAAGGTTCAATATTTGCTTTGTCTCATACATGGCTTGTTGCAAGCTTTAGTTTGGACTTCTTGTAGCTTTCTTCAGCAATGGCTTTCTTCTCGCTGCTGTTCTTTAAAGAAGAAATAAAGGTTCCTAATAAGCCTTTGAGCAGATGACCTGTTTTTATACTGAGAATAAATAACACGTGTGGACAGTATGTACTAATCAAGTGACTTCTAAAGGCAATTTGTTGATTTTTAGTAAGGATATCAGACCAAATGGGACAGAATACATATACATGGCAACCTGCTTCATATCATAATTTGTTAAAAAAAAGGGTGCCATGTATCATTTTTCTTCCACTTCACAGTGATGTGCTGTTTTGTAGTGGTCTTTCACATAAAATCCAAATAAAATACACTGAATATTGGGGCTGTAAAGGGAAACATTCTTGAACAACTAAATGGGTGCAAATACTTTTGAAAAGACACTGTAGCATTTCAGTAATTTAGTTGTGTATCGTGCACCCTGGTGGAAATAAAAATAATGTTGTTCCTGTTGTGTGTTTACCAATGTTATAACGATCTATATGCTGATGAACTGTTTGGTTATTACTCCAGATGTCATGATAGGAGACTACAGAGGGACGAAAGTAGCTGTGAAGTGCATAAAAAATGATGCTACAGCTCAGGCTTTTATTGCAGAAGCCTCTGTCATGACGTAAGGCCTTTAAAAAAACAGAAAAACTGTCTTAGAAACGAAAAAAACACATTGTGACATGCCCTTGCTCTTCCTTTTCCTCAGGCAACTACGGCACAATAATCTGGTACAGCTGCTTGGTGTGATTGTTGAAGAAAATGGAAGTCTTTTTATAGTTACTGAGTATATGGCCAAGGTAGGTGGCTTCATACTGGTTATTTGTCACTGACTAGGATGGTTTTTAACATATACCATCAAAAACAGTCTCGTGGATGGGTAACATGTTTGTTTAATTTTTTTCAGGGCTGTTTAGTTGACTACCTGCGGTCCAGAGGCCGTACAGTACTTGGTGGAGAAGCACTCCTTAATTTTGCTTTGTGAGTATTTCTGTTAAATTTGTCCATATGTGCGATTTTGATGCAGCTAAAACCAGATCTATACATATACTGTATAGAAAGACATATTTTTTCTCACTGTCTAAATCTGACTACACTTTTCCTGCTTTAGGTCTGTTAGGATTATCTAAAATTTGTTTTATTTGATAAATGCCAGAATAATGACAGAATCTTACCCATTTTTAATTTCTCTCTGCAAATTCAGAAATTTAAATACACAGAGATTACTTAACTTTTAATTAAATTGTGTCTTAGATGATGATGCATGGCTTCATAAGATCCTTATAGGTTAACACACAACATTGGAGTTAAATGGGGTCAGCCTGTATTTTGAGGCCACAAGGGAGTTTTTCCTCTCCACTGTCGCTACATGCATGCTCAGTATGAGGGATTGCTGCAAAGTCAACGCCAGTGACTGTCCACTGTCTCTACATGTTCATCCAGGAGGAGTGAATGCTGCAAGTCACTGACTGGATCCAATCTGCTGGGTTTCCTTAGAAAAACTTTTTATCCAATTTGAATAAATAACAGAATCTGGCTGCACTGTTCAATGATTAAGATTAATTGGAATGTATGTACCTGACTTTTGTGAAGTGCCTTGAGACGACATGTGTTGTGAATTGGCGCTATATAAATAAACTGAATTGAATTGAATTGAATTCAAACACAATGCTCCCTTGTGTAACATCATGGAAAAATCTACAGAAATCAGACAAGATATTAAGAAAATAACGTGACCTCCATAAGACAAGTTCATTCTCCATGGTCACAATTACCTATGGGCTGAAGGTACCAGATTAATCTGTTAAAACAATTATATGCAGGTATGAAACATCACGGAAATGTCCAGCCATTATACTTCTCAGGAAGGAGATGGGTTCTGTGTCCCAAATATGAATATGTTTTATGAAATGTCCATTTCGACCCCAGAACAAACGCAAAAGACCTTGTAAAGATTTGTGTGGAAGCTGATGAGAGTGTCATCATACATAGTAAAATGAGTCTCGTACTGACATAGGCTGAAAGGCCACTCATAGACGAAGAAGCCATTCCACCAAAAGCAACATTAAAAGCCAGATTACAGTTTGCAAATGCAACCAAGGACAAGACCTTAAGTTTTGGAGACATTTCCTGTGGTCTAATGAAACTAAAACATAAGCATTTGGCTCTAATAACATTTGTAGGTCAGAGGGGAAATTTTACAAGCCTGAGAACAACATACCCAATGAAGTACAAGGGTGGCAGCATCATGTTGTGACATTTTTATGCAGGATGGATTGGTACAATTCAATAAAGGGCATCATCAGAAAAGAACAATATGTGGAATAAGAAGACTGTATATCATGATTTTAAGCATTTGGTTAGCACTTACTGAGCTACGTTTATATCACCTGTGTTTTATTTTTGCAGAGATGTCTGTGAAGCCATGGCTTATCTGGAGGCCAACAACTTTGTACACCGAGATCTAGCTGCCAGAAATGTACTTGTGTCGGAGGACAACATTGCCAAAGTCAGTGACTTTGGTTTGACCAAAGAAGCTTCTTCTACTCAGGATACAGCTAAGCTGCCTGTTAAATGGACAGCACCAGAAGCCCTCAGAGAAAAGGTAACCTGCCGGAGGATCAGTGCTCCCAGCCGTGTGTATCAGAACACAGTGGTGTACGAAAGTATTTGTCCTCTTTTTTTTGTCAAACTTAAATGTTTTAGTTCATCAAACATACTTTACTATCAGAAAAAGTAAATGCAATAACTGGTTGACAAATAACGATTTTATTTATTAGAGGGGATAAATCTATTCAAACCAACCTGGCCCTATGTGAAAATATAATTGTACCCTAAACCTAATAACTGGCTGTGCCATTCTTGGCAGCAACAGCTGGCCTCAAGCAGTGGCAATAACTCCCAATGAGTCTGAAATCACCGTGGAGGAGAATTATTTAAAATTCAATTCAATTCAATTCAGTTTATTTATATAGCGCCAATTCACATGTCGTCTCAAGGTACTTAACAAAAGTCAGGTACATATATTCCAATTAATCTTAATCATTGAACAGTGCAGTCAGATTCTGTTATTTATTCAAATTGGATAAAAAGTTTTTCTATCTAAGGAAAGGAAACCCAGCAGATTGCATCCAGTCAGTGACTTGCAGCATGTAGAGACAGTAGACAGTCACTGGCGTTGACTTTGCTGCAATCCCTTATACTGAGCATGCATGTAGCGACAGTGGAGAGGAAAAACTCCCTTTTAACAGGAAGAAACCTCCAGCAGAACCAGGCTCAGTGTGAGCGGCCATCTGCCACGACCGACTGGGGGTTAGAGAGAACAGAGCAGAGACACAAAGAGAACAAAGAAGCACTGATCCAGGAGTACTTTCTATGGGAAGGAAAAGTAAATGTTAATGGATTGTAGCTCCTTTAGTCGTTTCATCTAGAAAGAAAGAACAGATAAACTCTGAGCCAGTTTTCAAGTTTAGAGTCTGAAGAGAGCACATAGAGTTAGTCACAGTAAAAGCTCAGTCAATCGCCATGTCTAGGAGAGAGAAAGGGGTTAAACACTGAAAGACAGGGCCATGTGGATCATCGGTAGAGGGTGAGCATTAAGTTTGTTGCCAGCAGAAGCTTGGAGGATTCCCCTCTCAAAAGGTGTCCCAGGTAGACACAGAGTCAGGCCAGGTGTAGCTTCTAGGAACAGAAAGAGAGAGAACAAAGTTAAAAGCTGAAATAACAGCAAATAATACAAAATTGAAGAGTAGTGTGAGAATGTAGCGAAGAGGGTGAAAGTGGTCATTATGTCCTCCAGCAGCCTAAGCCTATAGCAGCATAACTACAGAGATAGCTCAGGATAACCTAAGCCACTCTAACTATAAGCTTTATCAAAAAGGAAAGTTTAAGCCTAGCCTTAAAAGTAGACAGTTTGTCCTCTAGAGGCCCACTGATGGCCCACTGTTATACTAAAAACCACAACGATTGGATACCTCTCTCTTTCAGATTGATTATAACTATTGGAAAAGAGAGGGGGTCATACAGGTAGCAGAAATGGAGGGTGTGTTTGCACCTCAACCATAACTGAGCCGGTTTAGGCTAAAACCTGACTCCCCTTACTCCATCCCAAAAAGGGGAGAAGAAGACGGGGGTAAAATAAGGAAGATAGCTCAGATAACCTAAGCCAGTCTAACTATAAGCTTTATCAAAAAGGAAAGTTTTAAGCCTAGCCTTAAAAGTAGGCAGGGTGTCCGCCTCACGGACTAAAAATGGGAGCTGGTTCCACAAGGGGGGAGCCTGATAACTAAAGGGTCTGCCTCCATTTTACTTCTAGAGACTCTAGGACCACCAGTAAACCCGCTGTCCTGAGAACGAAGTGCTCTGTTAGGAACATATGGAACAATCAGATCTCTGATGTATGATGGGCCAAATCATTAAGGGCTTTATATGTGAGAAGGAGAATTTTAATTCTATTCTAGATTTAACAGGGAGCCAATGAAGGGAAGCTAAAATAGGAGAAATATGATCTCTCTTATTAATTTTCATCGGAACTCTTGCTGCAGCATTTTGAATCAGCTGAAGGCTTTTAACTGCATTTTGTGGACATCCTGATAGTAAAGAATTACAATAGTCCAGCCTTGAAGTAACAAATGCATGGACTAGTTTTTCAGCACCAATCCTGGACAGGATATTTCTAATTTTGGCAATGTTCCGGAGATGAAAGAAGGAAATCCTAGAAACCTGTTTAATATGGGATTTAAATGACATGTCCTGGTCAAAAATAACACCAAGGTTTTTTACTTTATTACCGGAGGTCAATTTAATGCCATCCAGGTTAAGTGATTGACTAAGCAGTTTCTTTTTTAAAGACTCCAGTCCAAAGACGACAACTTCTGTCTTGTCTGAATTTAGAAGCAGAAAATTTAAAGTCATCCAAGTTTTTATGTCTTCAAGATATGCTTGTAGTCTATCTAACTGAATCAGCAATATTAGAGGTTTTTTTTTTTTGCATGAACGGGCCTGTCTCAATTAGATTAAGGTCCATTCTTTGACTGGGCCAATTCAAATTCTTCATTTAGTTTTTTGTGCCGATGTGGATTTGCTGGTGTGCTTCAGATAATTTTCTTGTTGTATGAACAAGGCACTAGAGCTCGTTCTAACAAACTGATGGCTGGATATTCTTCAGGATTTTCAGGTAGAGAGCAGAATTCATGGCTCCATCAATTATGAGAAGTCATCCAGGTCCCGAAGTGTCAAACCAGCCCCATACCATAACACTACCACTACTGTGTTTGACTGTCAGTACGACACCAAGTCCCAAACCTTAGAAAGGGATGTCAACGAGTTCGTTTTTCATTTATTCTTGCATTTCTTTAGCTCGAGGCATGCTTTACTTTTTGAGATCTTTCAGCCTAGTTCATGTTGTCAGACAGATTCTAGTCGCACAATTTCTTGTTTCTTCGTGTCAGGCAGCAATCAGCATAAGCTGTGGCTTGTAAAACCAGGAGGCCAAGGGGGGAAATTATATTTTCACACAGGGTCAGGTTCATTTTGGTAGCTTTTTCCTATAATAAATAAAAATATCATTTGAAAACAGCATTTTTGTATTTACTCTAGTTATCTTTTTTAATATTACCATTTGTTGAATGATCTGAAACATTTTAGGGTGATACAAAATAGCAGAAACATTGGATATAAGTAGAAGGCAAACACTTTTTCATTCCACTTACGTTGGGGAGAAGAAGTATTTGATACACTGCCGATTTTACAGGTTTCCCACTTGCAAAGCAAGTGGAGTCTTTAATTTTTTATCATAGGTACTCCTCAACTGTGTGACGGAATTCTAAATAAAAATCCAGAAACATTGTGTATTTTTTAATTAATTAATTTGCATTTTATTGCATGACATAAGTATTTGATACATTAGTAAAACAAAACGTAATATTTGGTACAGAAACCTTTGTTTGCAGTTACAGATATCATACATTTCTTGTAGTTCTTGACAAGGCTTTCACACACTGCAGCAGGGATTTTGGACCACTCCTCCATACAGATCTTCTCCAGATCCTTCAGGTTTCGGGGCTGTCGCTGGGCAGTACGGATTTCAACTCCCTCCAAAGATTTTCGATTGGGTTCAGGTCTGCAGACTAGCTAGGCCACTCCAGGACCTTAAGATGCTTCTTACGGAGCCACTCCTTAGTTGCCCTGACTGTGTGGTTTGGGTCATTGTCATGCTGGAAGACCCAGCCACGACCCATCTTCAATGCCCTTACTGAGGGAAGGGGGTTGTTGGCCAAGATCTCCCGATACATAACCCCATCCATCCTCCCCTCGATATGGTGCAGTCGTCCTGTCTCCTTTGCAGAAAGCATCCCCAAAGAATGATGTTTCCACCTCCATGCTTCACGGTAGGGATAGTGTTCTTGGGGTTGTACTCATCATCCTTCTTTCTCCAAACACAGTGAGTGGAGTTTAGACCAAAAAGCTATTTTTTGTCTCATCAGACCATCTGACCTTCTCCCACACCTCCTCTGGATCATCCAGATGGTCGTTGGCAAACTTTAGACGGGCCTGGACATGCCCTGCCTTGAGTATGGGGACCTTGCGTGCATTGCAGGATTTTAATCCATGGCGGCGTAGTGTGTTACTAATGGTCTTTGAGACTGTGGTCCCAGCTCTCTTTCCTGAAGCCCATCCCAGCCTTGTACAGTTCTACTACTTTATCCCTGATGTCCTCACACAGCTCTCTGGTCTTGGCCATTGTGGGGAGATTGGAGTTTGTTTGATTGAGTGTGTGAACAGGTGTCTTTTAGACAGATAAGTTCAAACAGGTGCAGTTAATACAGGTAATGAGTGGAGAACAGGAGGGCTTCTTAAAGAACCAGCAGGCCTGCGAGAGCCGGGATTTCATACTGGATGTTAGGTGATCAAATACTTATGTCATGCAATAAAAGGCAAATTAATTACTTAAAAATCACACAGTGTGATTTTCTGGATTTGTGTTTCAGATTCCGTCACTCACAGTTGAAGAGTTCCCATGATAAAAATTAAATACTTCTACATGCTTTGCAAGTGGGAAAACCTGCAAAATCGGCAGTGTATCAAATACTTGTTTTCCCCATTGTAGTTAAAAAAAATCTTCTCATGTTATTGTTTTTCTTGTAATTAACAGAAATTTTCCACCAAGTCGGACGTATGGAGCTACGGTATCTTACTTTGGGAGATTTACTCTTTTGGCCGAGTCCCCTATCCAAGAATCGTAAGTATTAGTGTCAACGTAGGGCAAAGGTGTTTCTATCACATGTCTCTGCGATCAACTTTGCTGTTTTTTCACCAGGCGTTAAAAGATGTTGTGCCGCGAGTGGAGAAAGGCTACAAAATGGACTGTCCGGACGGCTGTCCTGAAGTCGTGTATAACATCATGAAACAGTGCTGGAACCTCGATCCCGCAGCACGACCAAGCTTTCAGATGCTGAAGGAGTGGCTACTACATATTAGTCACAAAAAATGATTGCTTTTCTTTTCGGCTCCTCAAAGCAAAGACTGCTATCTTTCTAAATGTCAAAGCCAATTTTTCTATTTCACTGTAAAGTACAACTGTCCAAACATTTGCTTCTTGTTGCCATGCCTCTTATCAGATTGTTCAACTTGCAGCAACTTTCAAAGGCTGAAGGATTTGTGGTGTCTTTCCACACTTATCTGGAGTTAACAATTAACTTTCATGACATCAAATCTTTCCATAGAACAGCACTGACTGTTGCCAAAGTGCCCCAACATGCTTTCATATTCTTTCATATTATGTTCTCCTCATCATATTGGTGCCATCCTTTAAGTTTGTCAACTTGTCAACAGAAACGAAGAGGAAATACACTTATAAGTTGGATTTTTTTTATCATTACTTGATGTATTATTATAATTATTATTGTTAATATTTTTTAAGTCTCCAGGTACACATTATTGTTTGAGTGTTGAATTGTTTCGGTGAAGAGCTAAACTGAAACCACAGTTATAAGCAGCTTTATTAGACATTGTCTGATAATGTTGAACACATAATGGTTCTTGGCTCATCTGTGAGTCAAAAAAAAGAAGCTCTTACAAGACATTTCTCTGCTGGTGCAAAGAGTTCAGTCCAGAATTTTAAATCTGACATAAAAACTTTGGGAGAACCAAACTGTATGGATTTTGAATAGTAATAAATGTAATGTGATGCCATTTTCAACAATAAAACAATACTGTTTTAAAATGTTTTATTTGTGTTTTGATTCAACATACCACTTTGAAATTAATTTTACCTGAATTCGAATGATCTTCAAAGCCAAACTCAAGATTCAACCACAGAATAAAAGGTACGCAAACACACAAGTTCTGTATATGTTAATAAGAAAGAAGTGAGGAGTGAGATGGTATCAGTGTAGCAGGTCAGAAAGAAAAACGAGACTAATACAAGAACTAATTCTAATAAATGAATTTTAAAATGAATTCAGAAAGGGAAGTATTTATCTCACACTTAGAAGTCAGGGAGGAAACGTTGAAACAGGAGCTCCTGTATCAACAGTTGAAGCCGGTTGTCATCTGCATGAAAATGAAAAGAATTATGTTTTTGTAAAGTAGCACTAAAACACCTAGCACCAAGAAAGAAGCCTTGAGGTATCCCTCTGGAAAGTTCAGCAGAGGTGGAGATAAAGTTATTGATGCAGGCACAAAACCATTGCTCTCATAATCTACAAATCAGTGTATTTATACAGCATAGCTATTCTTTTATTTATTTTCATTTTTTTGTTTCCGATTCAAATCCTGTTATAAAAAGTCAAATTTGATCCGAATTTGTTTCAATTCAATCAAATGTATGTTGTAATATAGTTCAGTCCAATATAGTTACATTAAAATCTAAATAAAAACTGTTCAGAACCATTCAATTACATTACCATAATGTCAAATTCAGTACATCATTCAAAGCCAATACATGACAACCTGTTTATCTAAGAAAACAGATTACATCAAGTAATCACTTCAAGGCTATATCACTGAGTGTGAGCAAGCACAGGCTGACAGTGGAGGGGAACCACTCCCTTTTAACAGGAAGAAACCTCCAGAACCGGGCTCAGTATGACATCTGCCTCACCCGCTCAGGGGTCAAGAGGACAGGAAAGAGACACAGACAAACGCTGAGGCTGTTGGCAGTGAATACTTGCCAAGATAAAGAAGAAACACAATGCTAGAAACGATAATGGTGTATGCTTACATCAAGAATAAAAAAGGAAATAGGAAGAAAGAAATATGCAGTGATTCTGGTCTTACAGCAGTCTAGAGCCATAGCAGTGTGATTTAATGGTTCACTCAAGTCAATAATAACTAAATTAAGCAGTATTAAAAACAAAAGTTTAAACATATTTTCTTAAAGTGCACAGTATCTTTCTCCCTAAAAGAACAAGAAAACAAGGGAGCAGCCTGATAAACTAAAGCTGCCATTCTACTGTAAGAAACTGTAGGAACAACAGAAAAGGCTGCTCAGTTACGATTTATTGCACTGATGTTTTGCTTTATAACAGTCTTTAAAATAAAGTTACATTATCATCAGGAAATGAAACTAGAACATAAACTACATTTAATGTACCTGCTTAATCCCATAGAAAGTACTCCTGGATCAGTGCTTCTTTGTTCTCTTTGTGTCTCTGCTCTGTTCTCTCTAACCCCCAGTCGGTCGTGGCAGATGGCCGCTCACACTGAGCCTTGTTCTGCTGGAGGTTTCTTCCTGTTAAAAGGGAGTTTTTCCTCTCCACTGTCGCTACATGCATGCTCAGTATGAGGGATTGCTGCAAAGTCAACGCCAGTGACTGTCCACTGTCTCTACATGCTCATCCGGGAGGAGTGAATGCTGCAAGTCACTGACTGGATGCAATCTGCTGGGTTTCCTTAGATAGAAAAACTTTTTATCCAATTTGAATAAATAACAGAATCTGACTGCACTGTTCAATGATTAGGATTAATTGGAATGTATGTACCTGAGTTTTGTGAAGTGCCTTGAGACGACATGTGTTGTGAATTGGCACTATATAAATAACCTGAATTGAATTGAATTAATCCTGTTAAACTATAAGCATTTATTTGTGAAAGATTTTATTTTCTGAAACTATGCAGCACACTAATAGTATGCTTTAGTAAATATACATTTTATTTAATGTATATTAAACATCCCTGTTTAATTTCTTAAACAGGGATGTTAAGGATTTGCGAAAAGAACAAATAAAAAAGGGAAAAGTCGCTGAGAGACTCGGAACTCTGCCGCAGGATCAGGGGATTATTTATTTGTTGCACCGGGTGCATCGAAAAAATGTGCACTGAAAACATCGGCAGGGAAAAAAAACGGTTTAGGGCTCTGAGACTCAGGCTGTTTTTACCGTGAGATGGACGATGATTCCGTGTTTTATAAGAAGCTACCGAAGGTGGTAAGTGAACACTTCAATGTTCTTGTGGTTTACGAAAAGAAGAAAATGTCTTCAGAGGAGCTGGTGAGGAGCAACAGCAGGATTATGTGTTAGCTTGAGGCTAACTTCAGCGTTTGTGTGTCGACAGGAGCTCCATGCCCACCTGAACGGCTCAGTAAGCACCCAGACAATTGAGAAGCTCATCCAGCGGAAACCGCACCTCAACATTGAACACAACATGACAGCTATCGGTAAAGGCCAGCGGCGGACACTGGACGAGTAAGGATGCTCCACATATAACACTTTAACCTGGAATATATAGCATCAATGCGAAGGGTTGATATTTTATCGCAACAGATTAATCTCACACTGAAAAATTTTTAAAAAATTACCTTTATTTGGGGTTCATTCATTCGTTCATTAAGTCCGCTTTGAATAATTTTTTTTGTTTTTGTTTTGTTTTTGTATACAAAATTATTAGGACCAAAACTAGTGGCACACCACCAAACAACCCCTTTTAATAATTGTGACAAAATATGTCTAAGAAGTTTTAATTACTAATAATGACTTTCAATTCCCATGGGGAGTAAATATGCTACACAGGTTAGCCACTCTTCAAAATGGGAAGAACAAGAGAACATGGAATACACAAGGTTTCTACATGTTGTGGAAAAGTATGGAATTTGATTTCATTATATTCTAAGGTGTGGAAAAGTATGGAAAAAGCAAATAAAACTATTGAAAAACATTTGTACTTGCATACTTTGTTCCCTCTCTTGTCTGATGTTGTGTCCTTCCATCCTTCCCACTGTGTCTTGTCCAGACTAAGTACGGCGGTAAACTCACTGTTAGAAAACTAGCAGATTTGTCAGATTCTGCTACTGCAACAAAAGAGTGATTTATTCGAAGTCTTTTTTTGCACATCTAAATGTGGGGGATGCTGTATAGAATCACTACGAAACCACATTTCATTTGTGGTGGTTTGATCTATGGATACACAGGATCTCGAACGTTTACACACCCATGTCCAAATGCTTGGTTTGTATGATGTACAAAATATAAGGCCATGATAAATTACTATCCATTTATCTCATCCTTTTAACATGTGATGTCTATAAAGAGTTAAGTAACATGTACATATTCACTGTCTTTTACTCGCATGTCTGCAGATGTTTTGAGGTCTTCAAAGTGATCCACAAACTGGTGGACACGGAGGAGGATATCCACACAGTGAGGGCGAAACCTTCAGTAAAATACCTTTCATTTAAAACGAAATCAGTTTTCCAGATTTACACGCACAGATTTTTATTTCTAATCAAGGTGGCGACGGACGTCATCAAAGAGTTTGCAGTTGACAATGTCAAATATCTTGAGCTCAGGAGTACCCCGAGAGAAGAGAAAGACACAGGTAAGAATGTTGAAGATGGGTCCAGATAGGTTGACACGATGGCTTGCTGTCTGGAATCCAACCTTGGTTTGTAATGTTTTCCTTTTTATTCTAGGACTAACAAAAAAGGGTTATGTTGAGGCTGTCATCAAAGCCATTCAGCAGTGTAAATACGATGGGGTGGACATAGACGTCAGGTAGAGGTTTGTTGCTTTCATATAATTGTTGGTAACAGTTGTGCTCTGATACTAAACTTTAAGTTACCTGAAAGGTTTTTGGTGGCCATCGACCGCAGGAATGGAACAGAGGTTGCAATGGAGACCGTGAAGCTGGCTGAGGAGTTCATGCTGTCCTCTGGAGGTTTGGTGTTGGGAATCGACCTCAGCGGAGATCCGAAGGTTAGCGAAACACACTTGAGGCTCTGGTGGGACCACCAGCGAGTATTTCAGTTCTTGAATTTTGAGTAGTTTTGGAGCAATTTAGAAGCTGTTTCCAATCATCATTTGTGCAAAACTTACTTTTGCTTTTTAAAACCAAACCACATTACATTAAAAAAGAAAAAAAGCTCTTGAAATAAGTTCCTGCAGTTTTGCCATTATCCACTGTGCTGATACCTTCCAACGACTCTCTGTTAGTAGGCGTACAGACACAGATTTCTGATCATGGAGCTACTTCTGCTGTGGAAGTGATCGTGGTTTATACTTCATGTTTGAGTCACCTGCAAAGAAATGTTGCTGTTGAGATGTTTTTATGTTTTTGAGCATTTTGACAGAGTTGGTCTAATCAGGCATAACATTATAATCAACATGGGGACCCTAACTGGTTCCTTACGCTTTCCCATATCCAACAAACTGCCATGCACTGTGTGTTCTGGTACATTTCTCTCAGAACCATTGACTTCTAAAGGATTTTGAACTGCAGTAGCTTGCCTGTTGAATCGGATCACACAGCCCAGCCTTTGCTCCTCGTGACCTTGTTGCTAGTTCATGGTTGTTCCTTACATGGACCACTTTTGATAGATGCTGACCACTGTAGACTGGGAACACCCTACAATACAAGAGTTGCAGTTTTGGAGATGTTCTGACCCAGTAGTTTCGTTATCACAATTTGGTTCGTCAAGTTCACTCATATGTACGTCTGCTCATTTTTCCTGCTTTTATCATCAACTTTGTGGACAAATATTCAATTGCTGCCCTTTATGTTCCACTCACTAACAGGTGCCATGAGATAATTAGTGTGTTTTTTTGTACTAAGCTTCTAACATCAACAGCCATGTTTACTAACTGGAAATGTTATAAATGTGCTGTTAATGTACAGTTATGGTTAGAAGAAATATTCTCCGTAGAGTTTTAACATTTATAGTATTTAGTCATAAAATTATTTGAATCCCAACTCATCACAGATTCTCCCGGGTCAGTATTTATAAAAAAAAAAAAAAAAAATCAAAACCAAGATAGGAGCGCACCCCAAACCTCTACATATGTATAAACCCTTCCAATTGTAACGGGGTGTACTTACTTTCTATCATGTGTTTTGGACTCGATCAGCAGCCACATCCTAATGAAGCTTTCATTCAAAGGTGGGGCATGGCAGATGTCTCCTTCCAGCTTTGGAGAGAGCTAGAAACTGTGGACTGAAGCTGTCATTGCACATGTCAGAAGTAGGTCTTCGCTTTATAATTTCCTGCATTTGGACTTAATGTGCAACACTGCTGTTAATGCAACAAAACCGGTTGCAGGTTTCCTCCCAGCTGGAAGAGTCCGAGTTGCTGCTGAATCTTCCTCCTGACCGGATTGGTCATGGAACCTTCCTGCATCCTGTAATGGGTGGTTCTCAACCCCTCGTAGACCAAGTGGTGAAACACAACATCCCTCTGGGTAAGACTTAGCCTAGATCCAGACTGAAGTGAACAGTTCTCAGCTAAAAATATTCTGATTTCCTTGGTTGCTTGTAGAGATTTGCCTGACATCAAACGTCAAGGGACAAACTGTGCCAAGTTACTCCCAACACCACTTCAGATACTGGTACCAGCTGGGACATCCCTGTGTCATCTGTGTACGTTTCTTCTCTTGTAATACTTAAATCCAAGGATGATTAGTTTAGTGGCTCTGTTTGGCGGGTTTGATTTAATTTAAGGGTTTCACCTTTTTATCTCGACCAAAGTAGCCTTTTGAGATGCTTGACAAATCTGATAAATTGTTTTTAATTCAAGTTTTCCATCACTTCAGCGCTTAATCTAAAATCACTTTGAAGGATTTATCATAATAAATAAACAATCTGCTCCATTTGCATAAAAACAACTACTGTAAAGTTAACTAATCAACTAATTGTTCTTTGTCACATTCCAGACAGATGATAAGGGAGTGTTTTGTACGGATTTGTCTCAGGAATACCAGCTGGCTGCGTCCACCTTCAGTCTGAGTCCTGATGCCGTGTGGGAGCTCTCAGAGCGGGCTGTAGACTGCATCTTCGCAGGAGAAGCTGTGAAACAGCAGCTCAAACAGAGGTGGACTGAAATAAAGCCTGAGCTCCTCAAGTGACCCAAGCTATGAGTTTAGAGATGTTCTCAGACATCTGGGCTTTTTTTTTTTTTTTTTTACTGAAATCCAAAAACAAAAACGGTAAAATATAAAAGATGTTTAATACATTGAGCTGAAGTGTTATTTTTGCTGATTTACAGTGTAAACTGTAAAAAATGAACTCTGAGGAGCAGAAATAATAAAAAAACAAATTATGAATACACAAATTCATCTACAAGTTTGTACCAACAAACCATATGCAGTCCCTTCACTGTGCAGTTTTTCATGCCTTCTTTCCAAATTTGCCATGTTTGTCCTTGTTTTTCTTGAATTTTCCATGTTTCATTTCCTTCTTCTGCTTCCCAGCACCATTACTTGTGACGGCATTTCCCCCTTCCCATTTCCTCTTCTTGTCACTGTAGGTAAAATAAACATTAGCAACAAGCTCCTACAAAAAGCATACACAGTCATGTTTTCCTGTTAATATGGCCATGTTGCACCTTTTGATGCTGACAACTGCTGTGTTCCCCGCATTCTTCAGTACCTGGTCCCACTCCTCTTCATCTCCACGAATCTTGTACCTGAGAACACAAAGGAAGTCATTACCAATCCAGTAAGCAGTGCTTTGATTCCACTGGACCAAATACTGCCAATGTGGACCCATATACTCACTCTTCCAGGTCCATTTCCTTCACTTTCTCCAGATCCTTTTTGTGCCGCTCCTCAAACTCTTTGGCAGCCTCAGTCTATGAATCAGGAAAATACACGCTGCTTCAGACAGACAAACTAAGGGATAAAGTGCAATATGGGCTCCTCTTCTGAATTTTCTTAAGATTCCTAAAAGCCTATAAAATGTTACATCTCAATAAATTAAACTGAAGCTTGAGTCTGGGCTGCAAGAGCAACCAAACAAAGACATGTCCAGAACATAAACCACAATCGTTACATTCCTTGTGTTTAACCACCCCTGAACCACAGATGACATCAGAAAAAAACATCCTTGCAACAGGGGAAAAGGACTAGACTGTTACTCAGGGGTCTAAATCATCTTATTGGTTTAAAGAAAATGTTGCATTTTATTTGGAAATCAAGGCTCCAGAATCTGGAGGCAGAGTGGAGAGGCAGATATTCCAAGCTGCCCAAGGTCCAGGGTGAAGTTTTCAGTCAACATTCTAACTGTGGGTGACTGTGGCTCAGTGGGAAATGTAGTCAACTTGAAACCTGAAAAGTTGTGTCTGAGACAGCTTCTTCCTATCACCTGTGGACCCCAAGTAACCCCTACTTAACCCTAAGTAGCCTACCGATCGGTGTTTGAATGAGTGCTACTGAGGGAATGTGGCTGTAGTGTAAAGCGCTTTGGGTGGTTGGTATGACTAGAAAACGCCATGGAAATTCAATCCAATTACAAGCTTTCACTAGCTGTAAGCCAGAATCATCAGAATTAACACAAATAGACGAAATATAATCACTCTGGGTGTTTTGCCCTGGATCCATCTTTCTTTAGGCTTTAGCAGCTTTTCCAGATATTTTCAGCCCTGTCCTCCTGCTGGACCATGGCATCTTTCTGTGCAGTGTGAAATATAAAGGAAATGGACTAAACAATATGCTTAAAGGGCTTAAAAACTGTCAAGATCAGACGACCTGTATTTCACAGGCTTGTGAAGAAACAAATAAGAAAAGATCCAGAAACGACCTGACGCAGGACGTCAGTGGACCCATCTAATGTGTCCAAAGCCTTAGGTCAACAGCTCTTTGGGAATCACCTTGTTGGTGCTGATACATTTTTAGCGTTTTTACTTCAAACTGTTACCTTTGGTAGTTGTTATAGAGTCCATTAAGGAAATTTAAACAAGGTGTGTCTTAGTTTTTGCTAGAAACAAGATTCTAGTAAAACTAATTTAAATCTGGTTTGTGTGGCTTAAACAAAAATATTCCTCTAAAAATGGCCTGAAAAAAGCTGCTGAAAATTTGTAAAAAACCCACCAAAGCCCAAAGAAAAAAGGAATGAGCTTCAGAAAGGTTCTGAATCCAAACTTTTACACGGTGCAGTATTATTGAGTTCACATACGAGATCTTCATTGAGGCTTCTGACAGTTGGCTCCATGCTGACATCTTTAGGAGCCACCATCTCAGCTTCGATTGCTTTTTCCTGGATGCTGGTGAACACCTACAGCAGAATCAGAAGGATAAGATGGTAGTTTGTACAACCAGTTTATTTTAGGCTTTTAAATATGATTACTACATCGGGAGATACTCACTTGCACGAATTTACGGATGAGACGGTTGAAGAGGCCCATGAGCTGAGAGCTCGGGAGCTCGATTTCTTTTTCTAGCTGATCCACAGATTTGTGTTGCAGTCCTATTCCCAGCAGCAACGCCTAGACAGGAACAGTCAGCCAATCAACATCCAGTTTGTGACAAATGAGACATGTCAAAAACAGAAGCTAAGAAAAACCTACACACTGTGCTGCAGAGAGGGAGACGTCACCCAGCTGCTTGAGAAAGAAGATGCGAGCCACTGTCGGGATCAGATCCATGATGAGGTGGTAGTCCACCATGCTCCTCGAATACAGCTCCAGACGTTTGAGGTCATACGGGGTGAAGTGGGCAGTCAGCTCGGAGCTGCTGAGGGCTGTTGGGAATCAGAAGAGAGTCAGATCAGGTGAGGTGATCCGCTGAAGAAACCTGAGATGTAACATTTTCAAGCGTCTTACGGGTGGTCTCCTCCTTTAACTTCTTATTCTGAAGAATGCTGAGGGCCAAGCTTGGGTGAAAGCTGCTGAATTGGTAGGAGAGCAGTGACAGAAAGCGCCTGCGGAAATCTGAGAAAAAGAAGGAAATGTTCAGATGGAGTGCAGTGGGATCACAAGAACCGGAGCTGTTCAGGTCGCAGGGTCAAATTCACCTTTCCAGAAGGCAGTCAACCATAAGCTGTTCTCTGAAGCCTCCTCAGTGTTCAGCTCCTTCAGCATCACGCAGGAGTGCTCTCCTGTCAGCTCATTCTGAGTGCAAGAATACATATCATTAATTAGAAGTTACGCATCCAGAATAACACACAAATACAAAACATTGGTCTAATATTAGCACTTACAGGTGTTTGTCTTAAATAGACCGGAGTGTAACCCGCTTTCTTCCAGAACCTGCCAGGTACCAAACAGGTTGAACACTTTTAAAGCTGCAAAAACATTTCAGGACTACTGCTATTTAGTCTTTTTTTTTCCAAATTGAACTCACTTAAGCAGTTGTGCAGTGAGTCCATAGGAAACTCCTAAATAGTCCAGCCTCTCGGCTCTTCTCTCACTGAGCTTCAGCAGCAGAGGAGGGAGCTCTTTCCGAGGAGTGACCACCTCCTCCAGCAGACTGACTGCCTGGAAAACGACAGACATGAACCTTAATCAGATCAGAAAGGGCGGTCGTCAGATCGTGGCTGAAGCAGCCTTCTCGTACCTCGCTGCTGACGGAGGTGATCTGGGTGTGGGCTGGATGCGTGCTCTCATCCATGGTGGGAAACTTGCCCCTCGTAGTACATCTGCAGCTGCTGCAGAGCTCTGGAGCCGTAGCCCATCTGTTGGAGAGGTCAGGTTTAATGAGATCCTGTTCCACCAAATGGCTTTGAGAACTTAACTTCTAATGTCGTTGGAAATCAGTCTCAGTATCAGCACAAAAACAGAAGATGGAGATTCGGGCAGAATGCAGGAAAAAAGGAGGATACAAAGAAGGAATAATGGAAGGACAGAAGGTAGGAAGGAGCGAACAAAGGAAAGAAAGGCAGGAAAGAAGGAAGATCATGGGGATTGAGAGCGAGATGAAGGACACCAGAAAGGAATAACAAACACAAACAGTCAAGGAAGGACAGAAGAAATGACACAAGATACAGGAGAAGGTAAGGAGGACACAAGGAAGAAAGGAGGGACAGATAATAGGAAGGACTCATTTAGACAATGGAAGAGGAAATACAGTCTGGAGTACAAATGTTTCTTTCATACATGGAAAATCCTTAAATCAAATTCCATACTTTTTCAGACTGTAGGAACGCTGTTGGTCTAAAGCTTCTACAACAGGAGCTCAGGCAGGCATACGATGATAAAAAAGGGAACATGGCCGTAATCAACAGTTCTGTTAATTATGGCTTTTAACACATTTTAAAATCGTAAACGTAACTCTGATTCATTGGATGTAAAGCAAATAGAAAGAACCGAGAGGGTGGCTCTTCATCTTGCTTGAAGAAATAAAATGGCTCCTATGAAAAATTCAGGCCCTTCAGAGGTGCAGCTATAACCTACCAGAGCTGAAGGAGGTGCAGGAAAGAAGCTGTACACCACCCAAAGATCATAAATTATGAAAACTCAGAGGACGCCTTACCCCTTGGTAGTCCGGATTGACAGCTATGCGCACCACTCTGCCCCCAGACAGGCTGCCAAAGTCTGGATCTTGAAACTGTGTTGGGACGTGGAAAGAAGTCATCAGCTGACTATAAGAACATGCACAGTGTGGTTTTTGTTAAGGCTCCTGTGTGTGTACCTGCTCCGAAACAGTCCAGGGAATAAGATCTCCCGAAGCCTTTTTCCCTCTGGACAGACTGTTGAGGATGGACTGCCTGGAAATTTCTCCCTCGAGACACACCTTAAGGACCACACAAAGGGACAGTCACAACAAAACCCGTTTTTTCCCCCCCACAAACACACTTCGATAGTATTATCTGTCAAAAAATACCTGCACGACGGCGAGGACTTCGGGTAGAGAGTTCTGTGTGGGAGGAACGGGCGGCAGGAGGCAGAAGAGGTGATGGGCTGGAGCATCAGACAGCAACTGCAGGTCGTTGGGGGAATTCTGGGTTGGGGGCAAAATAAACAACAGGTTAACAAAAAGGACACAATGTATGAGGTGTGCTGTTTGGCAGCAGAAAGAATCACCTTGTAATGTGACGCCACATAGAGACCCATCAGCCTTTGCAGGAAAGCCTCGGATGCCTTGTGATAACAAAACAGCGTATCTCTGTTTACATAATATCTGGACGGTGTTCGCTAAGGAAAATAATCAACGACTACATCTGGAAAAAATCCAGGAGAGGGAGATGTTAACTTACTCCCCAACAAAAATGGATCAGTATAAAATTGATCAAACATGTAGGTTTAATTTATAAAATTACAGGTTTTTTTTTTGGGATACGTTTTTTTTCTGTCAGTGTTCCTCAACCCTGGTCCTCAGGACCCACTGTTCTCCATGTTTTAGGTGTTTCCCTGCTGCTACACACCTGACGTAAAAGAATGGGTGCCCAACAGGCTTCTGCAGCACTTGATGGGATGCTGGGGAGGTAATATAGTCATTTTAATTAGGTGTGCTGGAGCAGACTCTTAAACATGAAGCAATGTGGGCTCTGAGGAGCAAGACTGAGAACCACTGCTCTGTGTGTCTGGCACCTCTTTTCCATGCAAACATTTTGCCACTGCAGGAGCGCTGGGTGCTGTGCTTTTATTTAAAATAAAGGTTTCTGTTTCTTCAGTCCTTTTCATTCTTATTAAATAAGAGGTTTTATGGAGCTTAAAGTTTGATTATATACTTTCTGTAAATGAGTTCTTGTTATTTTCTGATTATTAAGGTATTGCCCATCTGTCGATCAAGAAGCTACCTTAACTCTGAACAATGGAGGAATGCTAGGAACATGTTAATGGCTACATAAAGGTCTGCCATGGCTTAATATAAAATAGGTAACTCTGATAAGGTGTTTTAGTTTAACATGTGCTACCTATGTGTTTCATAAAAGGTAGGACTTCCTGATATTGCTCTGATTTAGGCTACATGACATTTGCAAACTCATTAACGGCTCTTTTTCTACATTTTTGAGAATAAAATTATGTTACTGCATTGACAAGTTTTATCTTTCCAGTGCTGTTAATAAATGTTTTCATTTGAAAATGTTATGAATGAAACTATTTAACCAAACACGGGAAAACTAACTGGTTGACAAGGAAGGATACAGGTCGCAGGACTGTGGAAGTGGGCAGCCAGAAATGAGCCTGGGAATGTTCAGGCAGTCAAGACAGAGCAGCTCATTCAGCCACTTCTCCACCGCGTCACCGGGAGCGTACCGAATGGACTCGTGCAGAGAGACCTCGTGCAGAGTCCGAGCTGTGCACAAAGACATGACAACAGGAGACAGTCAGACTAAAGAAATAGATTTAATCTGCTTGAGGGGAATAACAAAAGATGGGAACCTGCTGCTAGTCTTGCTGTGTTGGTGTTCCGGTTCTCTGCCGACAGGTTCTGCTGACTCTCTGCGCTCTGCTGCCTCAACTGCTGGATCAGTTTGAGAGAAAGAGAGCGCCCTGTGCCTTCGTACCTGCGGAGGCAAGCAAAAACAGTTACGGTAAACAAAAAGCAAGCTCACTTTTAATCTTAATGAGAGCAGAGTCATGGAGCCTTGTAAAAGTATTCGTATATCGATATCGAAGTATAACAACCAACAGAAACTGGGGTTTCTGCCTTCTCATTTATGTTAAGTTGCTGGTGTTTTGTTTGTTTTTTTCTGCTTTGTTTGCTGTTTTTAAACTAGTTTTGTAAAGTGTCATTGAGTGTTATGAAAGGCGCTTTCAAAAAAACTTTATTATCATTATTACAAAGTAGTGCATCATTGTAAAATGGGCGGACAAAGACACGTGGTTTTAAAACTGTTTTGCAACCAGGAAGCTGGCCTGAAATGGTGAGAAGATGGATGAGACTGGGGAGGAGGGTTACCTTTCAGCCAGAACATGACCCTAAATATACAGCCAGAGCTTCTACGAAATAGTTTAGATCAAATCATATTGTATTAGACCCCACACTCATACATATGCACACCACAGTTTTAAAAACCATGTATCCTTTATAGTTTGTTGTTGTAAGGTGACTCAATGTATTGAAGTTCAAGGGGAATGAATAGTTTTGTATTGTTGCAATCACTTTGCAAACAAAGATTTTGCCTCTCAAATATATTTAAAGATTTCTCTGGCTTTTTATGCTTCGGCAGCAGTTTGAAATAAATGATGTTCTTACTGACCCGTTGATGGTGGAGGCCATGAAAACCAGGTAAGGTCCCAGAAGATTCTTAACAAGAGGAAGAGGGATGGCTGCAGCCTCGTCGATGACCAGCAGCTCAGCTTGGCCCAGTTTCACTGCATCTCCGGGATGAATGTACTGATGGACATAAACAGGAAGATTAACGTGTATATTTCACTTCTTTATTGTAAGAACGGGTCATTAAGATTAGCGTACTGGCTTGACGTTACCTGAATCGTCTGTCGATGCTCTTTGAAGATGTTCACTCGCACCACTGCTTTGTTGAACTCAGGATTTAAAGACTGGATGATTTCGTAGTCCAAATGCTCCTGAAATTTTAAAGCTGGGGTTTATGCCTTTTCTGCATGAATATTTGAATAATTATAGAGAGGAAGATGCAAGTGGAGTCTACCTGATACTGCAGCGCATCAAAGCCTTTGAAGATGAATTCAAACATGGTGTGAAGGTTGTCGGGGCTCGGGGACGTTACAAAGATGTTGGAGTAACTGAATTAAAAAGAAGCAGACAATCATAAGCGATAATGGGCAACAAAATAAAAAACGTTGGTGCCTATTTAGGGCAAATGTCATCTGTACCCAAATGCCACAGCTGCTGCCACAGCCAGTCCCATGGCGGCAGACTTGCCTCGACCTCGGGCGGCGGTCAGAGCCACGGTGCTCCTCAGTGTCTTCTCTGAAACTGCTTCGATAAACTTCAGCACGGCCTTTGCCTACAGGAAGCAGAATCACCTTTCTTACTTTAGAACTATAAAGTCTAGGATTTGTCTGATCACACAGTATGAATGGACTGGACCACTAGAATTTACACAGCCTAATTTTGGTTGGATCATTTAGCACATTCTGATAGTCAGCTGATCTCATTTTCTGAGCACATCACATTTTTCAACCTAGAACTGAACAACTGAGACTATCCCACATTATAATACTGCCCCCGCAGGTGGGCAGGATAAAGGAGAACCATCATTCTTCCCCAGGATTTTCACCCATCATTCTAATTGTTACTCATGCCATTAGTGGCTCCAACAATAATTAATTAGTTGAGGTTGAAAAAAAAGTGTTGCAGGCTGCAATATGATGACGCCAGCTTTCAAACTGGAGGCTTCTTCTCATTGGCTTAGATCTTTCCAGGAGGTGTCACATTTGTGTTGACCAATCAGCATCTGCGATCTCTAATTTTCTTATAGCTGTAACAATATTCAGCAGTAAATATGCAAGCAGCATTTGATGGATGCTGACCTGATCCATGGTCCTGCAGCAATCCACCAACATGCCAACAGGCTGAGTGTCCTGCAGAGACTCTTTAAGATCCTTCAGCTCCTGCTCTCGAGGAGATAACCCTTCCTCCTGAAGAGAAGATGATGACAGATCAAACTATTGTAACATTTAACCATTTCAAACTCTTCTAGAAAGCTTTCAGATAGTTTTCATTTTGTCCATTAGTATAACTATGATGGATGCAACAGAAAGACAAAGACTCGAGAGCCACTGATTTGATTTTGCACCCTGAGGTACCATCAGTGCAACCTGCACTAAATGAAAGAGACCTGTAACCTTTTGAGATATTAGCTATTATATTTTCATTAACTTCCAAAACACAACTATAAATGATGCTAACTATCAATCATAGAAGGAGCAGGAGCACAAATATATACACTACCAGTCAGAAGGATGAAATTATGTTTACCACATGGAATTATGTGGTAAAACAAAGTGTAAAATAACTCTAAACATCTCTATATTTTAGATTTTTACAAAATAGCCACCCTTTGCTTTGACTGCTTTGCTCTCTTAGTATTCTCTCCATGAGCTTCATGAGGGGTCACCTGAAATGGTTTTCCAAAGAGTCTTTAAAGAACTTCCCAAAGGTTCAATGAGAGACGGTCAAAGGTTAATATTTCAGACATCACAGCAAAGGGCGGCTACTTTAAGGAATCTAAAATAAAACATATTTAATGTTATTTTACATTTTTTTGTTTGCTACATAACTGCATATGTGTTCATTCACAGTTTTGATGCCTTCATTGAGAATCTACGGACAATGTAAGTAGTCATAAACATAAAGAAAACCATTAAATGAGGAAGGTGTTCTAAAACTTTTGACCGGTAGTGCATATAATCTACAGTTTGTCCAAATAAGTTGATCAGAATTTTCTCTGATGAGTGCATCATAACTGCTGTATAGATATAATGTGACACACAAAGGCTCATTTCTTTTAGCTTCTGGCTGAACTGGGATCCAGGTTTATCTTGAAACAACACATAATAAGCAGGATAATATGAGAAAGCTCACAGTTAGCTAACTGTGGGGTCACCAAGTTTCCGTGACAACCATTACATGCCTTCTACATGCCAATAAGTTGTTTGTGAGAGATATCAGGGGGAAAAAAAAGCCTTTTCTGTCCTATTACCACTAACAAATAAAATAAAGATTCACCAAACTCTAGTTCCACCGGACACAGAATATATATTGTTTTAATGGTCGACTCAAAAACCTAAAACCTGTGAAGTGAACTGAAGAGATCATAGGAGAGGATCCTCTGGATGATCTAGAAACATCTGCATGTTCCAACCTTGTGAAATGTTACAGGAGTAAAGAGACGCCCAGTTGGCTAAAGGGGGTCGAACATAGTACACTGCTCAAACAAATAAAGGGAACACTCAAATAACACATCCTAGATCTGAATGAATGAAATATTCTCATTGAATACTTTGTTCTGTACAAAGTTGAATGTGCTGACAACAAAATCCCACAAAAATCATCAATGGAAATCAAATTTATTAACCAAAGGAGGCCTGGATTTGGAGTCACACACAAAATTAAAGTGGAAAAACACACTACAGGCTGATCCAACAATGATGTAATGTCCTTAAAACAAGTCAAAATGAGGCTCAGTATTGTGTGTGGCCTCCACGTGCCTGTATGACCTCCCTACAACGCCTGGGCATGCTCCTGATGAGACGGAGGATGGTCTCCTGAGGGATCTCCTCCCAGACCTCGACTAAAGCATCCGCCAACTCCTGGACAGTCTGTGGTGCAACGTGACGTTGGTGGATGGAGCGAGACATGATGTACCAGATGAGATCAATCGGATTCAGGTCTGGGGAACGGGCGGGCCAGTCCATAGCTTCAATGTCTTCATCTTGCAGGAACTGCTGACACATTCCAGCCACATGAGGTCTAGCATTGTCCTGCATTAGGAGGAACCCAGGGCCAACCGCACCAGCATATGGTCTCACAAGGGGTCTGAGGATCTCATCTCGGTACCTAATGGCAATCAGGCTACCTCTGGCCATGCGGCCCTCCAAAGAAATGCCACCCCACACCATTACTGACCCACTGCCAAACCGTTCATGCTGAAGGATGTTGCAGGCAGCAGAACGCTCTCCACGGTGTCTCCAGACTCTGTCACGTCTGTCACATGTGCTCAGTGTGAACCTGCTTTCATCTGTGAAGAGCACAGAGCGCCAGTGGTGAATTTGCCAATCCTGGTGTTCTCTGGCAAATGCCAAGCGTCCTGCACGGTGTTGGGCTGTGAACACCACCCCCATTTGTGGACGTCGGGCCCTCATACCATCCTCATGGAGTCGGTTTCTAACCGTTTGTGCAGACACATGCACATTTGTGGCCTGCTGGAGGTCATTTTGCAGGGTTCTGGCAGTGCTCCTCCTGTTCCTCCTTGCACGAAGGCGGAGGTAGCGGTCCTGCTGCTGGGCTGTTGCCCTCCTACGGCCTCCTCCACCTCTCCTGGTGTACTGGCCTGTCTCCTGGTAGCGCCTCCAGGCTCTGGACACTACGCTGACAGACACAGCAAACCTTCTTGCCACAGCTCGCATTGATGTGCCATCCTGGATGAGCTGCACTACCTGAGCCACTAGTGTGGGTTGTAGAGTCCGTCTCATGCTACCACGAGTGTGAAATCACCACCAACATTCAAAAGTGACCAAAACATCAGCCAGAAAGCATAGGTACTGAGAAGTGATCTGTGGTCCCCACCTGCAGAACCACTCCTTTATTGAGTGTGTCTTGCTAATCGCCAAAGATTTCCCCCTGTTGTCTTTTCCATTTGAACAACAACATGTGAAACTGATTGTCAATCAGTGTTGCTTCCTAAGTGGACAGTTTGATTTCACAAAAGTTTGATTTACTTGGAGTTATAATGTGTTGTTTAAGTGTTCCCTTTATTTTTTTTGAGCAGTGTATTAATAGCAGGTGTATCTATATTTGTGTCACCAGTGAGTTAAAAAAACATTCTGAACTTGTGATAGTTTCCCCAGTCTCAAAGTAAAGGTTGAATTTTTCTGCAGTTTTAGGTTATGGTGCTGCAATAGAAAATGAATTTATTTTAAAGCTTTTATGTGCTTTAGCTTAGTAATCAGTTTAGGTTTGTTGCATCCATTCCCAATTTATTGTTTTTCTGTTTTGCATCTTGACAAAGCAAATGATTTCCCACAGAGGGGTACCTGAGTCTTTGGAGGGACTGGCTTGATGTTTGCCATGTGGCTGGAGATCGGAAGGACGCTGAGCTGGTCATCGATAACAACGCAGTTTTTACAAGATGCAAGAGACAGGATGAATCTAAAAAAGGCATAAATAAAAAAAACATACATCCCAATGTTTGCTCCACTGATTAAATACATTTCATAAAAAAGGTCGAGCAACACCGACCTCTCATTGAACCTGCCTACAACATCATGATGAGCTTCAGTCCTGTATCGGGAGTGCACATCCTGCAGGGAAAAGGGGGGTATGCTCATCGGAACTGGGGATCAAATGTGGGGAATAGAACCAGTTCAAGGCTTACCATGGTCATAGTGTAGAGCTGCTTCAGAGAGTTCATTGTCCTAAGGAGAATCACCACTATACCCCCTCCTTCCACTGTCTCAATAGTTCGTGCCAAGAGGTTGGGAGTGAGTGCCTCAAAATCCTGGGTGACAAGTAAAAACACAAGAATGTAAAAAAAAAAAAAAAGATAATCTCCTATATCAGAAGATTTTCTCCATTAAATGTTGCTTTGGAGTTTTTCAAACCTGATTTCACAAGTAAGTCAAAAAATCTACACTATGAAGTGCAGAAGAAGCAGCGTGCATATCAATATTCCTGCCATAATTAGTAAAAAAAAAAAACTACAAAAAAATGATGTAATCTGACAGAGAAAAATATACAGTTATGTGAAGGGGTCGATATTTTTAAGAATGAAATAAATAAAAACAAAAATTCCAGCAGCAGAAACACAGCTTTCCAAAACTGCTTTTTACAAAACAAACCTTTTAAAAGCAATATTTGCAGAACAGTGCAAAGAACTTCCAGTGACATTATTAACTGTTTCCTGTATATTCACTTGACCTCCAAAAACACATTAGGTACAGCAGATTAAAAACAATGGAGACTGTGTACAAACAAGTGAAGAGAGGCAGAGCTGTGCTCAACCACTGGTCCGCAGACTCACCTGCAGGACGCACATGCCGTAAGTGTTCCCCAGGATCTTGTGAGTCTCATTGTAGTAACAGTAGCGGATGTTGGTTGCAGCGACAAAGAGCTCAAACGGATCATCCTGATTCAGATTCAATGTTCCAGTTTTGATCTTCTTCTGCAGCTGTCTCATCCGTTTCTTCCGATTGCTGTTTCAGAAACACAAATCAAATTTGTGCTGCTGCTGCTCTCAGATTAGCTGCTGGCAGCTGAATGTGTGTTCAAATTACTCCTACCTGCTAAACCCAAGGTCTTTCTTATAGCACCAAAGGACTGAGGGTCGTGCTCTGACGGCTGCTTTGGACAGCATGTGATGAAGGATCACCACCTAGATCAGAAGCAGTTTGGTTTGTTGCAGCAATAAAAATCAAACCAAGATCAAAGCTGTTATTTGACCTCGTATTCGCAGGATGTGAAGGGTTACCTGATCTCTCCCTCGATCTCCCACCACCACAAACATGGTCCGATGTTGCAGGGTGACTCCATTCTCGATCTGGACCCGAATCCGGTTGTCTACTTTCTTGCGGACCGTCGCCATCGTACTCCTGCCACGGAGAGAAATGACACATAATCAGCACATAAACGACAAAAATCAAAAGACAGCAATTCATCTGTCAGCAGACGAACACTAACTAGTACTAAATTAAATCTGCAAAGTTTCAAATTACCTTAAATAAAGTTTTCAGAGATATATTTACTTTATAATAGCTAACAGATTATGTCAACGGCTGCTTGGAGCTACATGCGCCGACCATGTTGATGAACTCACGTGGAGACAGTAGTTCATGGAGGACCCTTGTGTGACGTTAAAATAGCGCGACGTATTTGTAGGACGTTTCACGTATCTTCACCATGTGGTATACGACATACATTTTTTTAATATTGTTTTTTAAATTTGGTTATTATTATAGACGCACATTCTTTATACTTGAACAGAAAAGGCACGACGACGGCGCAGGAAAAAGCCTCAGCCTGTTGCTGTGATACGTCAACGAGCCGCCATATTGGCAGGGGAAACAGCGGCATGTAACATTAAGTTTAACCTACTTGTTAAACTATTTAACAAGTAGGTTGAAGAAAATAAATGCATGATTGAAGAAAATAAATGCATGATTCTTGTATTTTTAAAAAAGGCTTTATTGTAGTAAATGGTACCTTTTAATTGTAATAGTTTTAACAGTGGGGCTTGTTGGTATGTTCTAACCATCCATGTTCTTCTGCTTCACCAAGATTGGGTACAGGCAAAAACCCAACGTCCCTTTTCCAAATGAAACTCTCCGGTTCTATCTGGGGCTTCCCCAGCTGTTTCAAGGCCAGAAGGGATATTAAGGTCTCTCCAGCAAGTTCCAGGTTTTCCCTGGGGCCTCTCAGTAGGATGAAAAATCTCAGAAGGGATGCCCCAACCATCTCGCTTTACCGCTCTACCTTTATCTGGATTATTTTGAAGCTAATACTTCACTATGAAAGCAGTATCTTTGCTCTGCAATCTGAAAAACATCTCATCCATATAAAAAAAATATTTCAAAGATGAAAGAAATGCATTCAGTTAATTCGTCAGAGCTGATAAACCATAAGGTCATCATAGAAACAGGGAAATGATTTCTGAAAGAGATTTAAGGGAAGAGTTCTCATTTGGAATATTAGATCGTTTCTTCATATATTTTTTAAAACACTGAACATATGGAAAGTGTGACATGTTTAGGCCTAACACATTGGCATTACTTCTGTTGGAAGGTATTGGACATTTTCAGGTGATTTTCATCTAGATGTGCGGCAGCTTCTAGCCAACATTAAAATTAAAACCACATTTTACAGTCCAAGTATGTAACAAAGCCCCACAACAGTGGGACCCATTTTCTGATGTTAAAATACTTAGAATTGTCTCTGGAATCATACCAAACATAACATTTTTCCCTCCAAGTAAAAAAAAAAAAAATCAAAGCTGAAACGTGATTATGCAACACAACTTTATTGAAACTCTTGAAGCAACATCAATTTACAAACAAGGAAAGGGGAGCTCGTTAACAAAAATGTCTTCTTTCTTTGAACCAAAATGACAGAAAAGAACCAAAGAAGGGAAAGAAACTCCCACAATTTGGACCAGCAGTGGCAGGTGCATTTGGTAATAAAAAATATATATATATAACTTAGGGAATCTTTCAAGTTTACAGGACTGTTGGTACACACGGCTTGTGTAAACCAGGGATTGGGTTCACAGCTTACCTTGTGTGTTTTGAGCTTTAAATGATTTATTATTTCCAGATATCATAGCTCGCACCACTTTGATTGTAGAGACAGAAAGTAAAAATACCACTGATAAGGAACAAAGAAATCAGAGCAAACGTGAGCGGGGGGAGAATGAATTTATGAATTTTAAATTTTTCAGTGTGGTGCAAATCTTTCAGTCACAGTCATTTTAAAAAGGCCATTTCAGGTTCGCATTGCTTGAGTGCTGCTTCTTGAAACTCCTCTGGGTCCTTGGCCAGTTCCTCGCTTGTAGTTCTGTTGGTAACCGTCCTTGATTAGCGGCAAAGAATAAAGAAACACTTTAGAAACTTTTCCGACAGCACATTTTGTTTTCACAAAGCCAGCGTGAACACCTAAACTTCTTTCATACCCTCTGATAATTCCCGTTTGAGTAGTCCCGAGGTGTGTTGAACTGGGGCTGTCCGTACCCAGAGTTGGGAGTGCCGGCGAAGGGAGGGCGATAACCATCATAACCACCTGAAAAACACAAAGACTAGCGCTTACTCCCCGAATTGCATGATGAAAAAACCCAAACAAAGTAACCCCGAGAGCAAAAAAATTTTCCAAACAGTGAAAATTAATTTCTACGATGTGGGCCAAGGGCATTTCGGCTGCAAGAGAGAGAGCCTCTTTCAGCAGATAACAGAAAAAGCTAAATGGGGGCAAAGTTTCTGTCCCGTAATCCTTGGACTGGGGGATTCCTCAAAGGGTTTGCTTTAAAAAAAAAAAAAAAAAAAAAAAAAAAATATATTTTTAAATAAAATACCTTTTATACAAATTTTTTTTATATTATTGATTTTTTTAAATATAAATTTACTTTTTATAATATATATATTTTTAGTTTTTTTTAGTTTACACATATATTTTTTAATTAAAATAATTTTATACAATTTTTTTTTTTACACCCCTATATATATATTATTATAAGAACCCCCCTATATATATATAAAATTTTTCAAATTTTATTTTTAGTTAAAATTTTTTAATATTTTATATTTTTAATTTTTTTTTTTTTTTTTTTTTCCCCTAAGACTTTTAATTTAAAAGGTTTACCCCGTTTTTTAATTTGAAAGCGGGGAGCTTTTTTGGTTAGGTGTGGGCCGATCTATGGTTGGCCCCGACCCTTTTTACTCGTGTAAAAGGTCAACAAAACAGCATGGGGTGATGACATTTTTGCAATTTCTGGGTATTGGGGTTGGGAAATTTTTAGGAATGCCAAACCCTTTCCACCCAAACTAAATAAAATATTTACCATATTTTTTTGGAAATTTAATTTTCTAAATTCATTAAAAGCTTTTAAAATGAACAGACCAACTTCTTTTCAATGGTAAGTCTCAGGTCACCAAATCAAATGCCCGATCTTGTAAAACAAAGAGGATTCAAGTATTCTGCCATATTCCACATTTAGGAGGGGGTAAATAAAAAATATGTATATTGGTTGCAGATGAACTCACCTCTGAATCCGTTGGAAGAGCCTCTGTAGCCATTGATCAGGCCCCTGGCATTTCTGGGTCCACCACGAGACATGCCTCTGCTGTTGTAGAAGGACTGAGTCTGTCTGCTAAAGCCTGGACCCTGTTGAGGGGGCTGCTGGTGGCCTCCGGTCTGGTCTTGGGAGTGGAAGGCACCGACTACTGGGAAAAAAGCGGGTATAGGCATCAACAAAACACGAGTAAGTCATACAGCTGTCGCCCACATAAAAAATGTAATAATAGAGCTGTTGGAGCAATGCAGAGAATTTGCCCACCAGACTGTAGCTGCTCAGACTGAATCTCCGACTGCTCCACAGAATGCTGCGACTGGCTGCTGAAAGCTGGATTGTAGCTGTTCTGGTACTGGTTGGCCTGGTTCAGGGCCTCCGTCTCACTAGCTGGCGGGACTGGGGCATTAAGGTTGAACACCTAATGGGACAAACAAAGGCCACATTGAGATGAGGCCAAACCCAGAGGAAAGCTCACAAGTTCATTAGGTGTGATGCACACCGTGTTCTCCGCTTACTGCATGTTCAGTATAAGAAACACATAAATACAACACAAAAGGAGGACACAGAGCAAGCAGAAGCTTCATGTACATAGAGTGTTATTAATCCACCCTATATGTAGTCTTTGATCACATTCCTGGATGGAAAAAACAGCTGTACATTGGCATGAAAACAGCTAAAATGCTACAATGCAAACATGCTCACTTTGAAATTTTATTTCAGAGTCATAAAACCAATAAACATTTAAAATATGAAACCTTAATAAATCATGATCAGGCTTCCCATTAGTTTTTAAAAGGAAGTTATTTAGAAAGCACCTTCTGACAACAAAAAATCTTCTTAGCTACACTTCTCTAAAAAAAGGAAGAAATTAGTTTAATAGACGCCTGCTGACATATCTTGATCCACAGCATCTGATAGGATATTGGTGTACATAGAACAATGATATTGGTGTACATAGAACAATGGCCTTTTTCTTTATTAAAAAAGGCATTTTAACACAAGTCAGATTTGGTCACTTATTGGCATCAGAAAAAAAGGGGGCAATAGGTGCCATTTTGAGCATAAAGTTCTTCAGGTAGGAGAATTATTTATATTTCAATGGCTTTTTATGTTTTATGTGTCCTCTGTTCAAAATGTCTGCTGGTGTCCACAAATCGCATGACTTCCATAACTGCTCTCCAATCAATTTCAAGCATTTTAGGCCAGGATAATATTAACTCTCTGCTGCAACTCATTTTTTCTTCTTGTCTGAGAGTGTTTGACTGCAGCCTGATTACATATCAGTATTTAATTTTTTTCCCCATCCACCAAATGTGTACAAATAGTTTGAAGTAAAATTTTAAAAGGTCAAACAACCTGTTGTGAGAAACTAACTGCAGACAGACTTGCAGCGTTTGAGTTGCCTGACAAACGGAGTCATTTAACGTTTTGACAGCAACATTACTGTAGAGCAGTTACACCTTCCTGAGTAAAACAGACGGATTATGTAGAGACAAGACTTGTGCGACTACTGCATGGCTAGCTAATAAAAACAATTTTTGGGAGGGACATGTCATGATAGGGGGCATATCAGAATAAAAAAGCAGGTCATAACAAGAGTGAAGATTGTGATCTCTATCTGAACGGTACTAGTTGGTTGTGTTTCAATTTGAGGCAGACTGGGCTTGGGACCAATAGCTTTTAAATCCTTCCATAAAGTGCTCCTGACTTCCTCTTCCAGACGCAATACATTGTCCAATAAATCTTACTTTATGAACTCAAAACTCACTACTTTTTCCTTAAGTGGACATAGTGTTATGCACTGATGTCAGAATACGATACAAACATACTGTCATCACTCTTTGGCAACTCTCCGCTGCTTTCTAAGGCGCCTTGTGCTTGCTTTTTTTTCTTTCAACCTTTTTAATGTGTTGCTCAATCTTGGTCAAGGTAATGAAAATAACTATCTCGAGCTACAAGCAGGAACACCTTCTAAACTATGAGGAATACTGCTCTCTTTGCAGCATCTGGCTTTTTAACACGCGTTTGGCTTCGTTATGATGGAAAAAATAAAAAGCAATGAAAAAAAAAGCAATGAAAATAAAAAAAAAAACAGGCATCCATGTTTTCCCTGCAAATGTGCACTCTCAACTTTTTGCTAAGTCTCTAAAGCCGAATCTTTGGCGGCGCTCAGATAAAGAGCCAATGTGGGCCTCAGCAGGTAATGACATTATGTCATGCAGAGCAATGCAGACAAACACACAAGATAAGCAAGAGTTTGCATACAGTCGCTAAAGGCATTCTTTTGCAGTGCGAGACTTGTTTGGCGCTTAAACAGAGAAACAGGAAGTATCATCACAGCCTTACTGTTTGCATTGACTGGAATGGAGCTGCATTGACATTGATGCCACTGCTGTGAGGAGCTTTGGAAACAGGCTGAAAGACCTGCGTCTGAGAGGCAGGAGGGAGAGCTGTGGAGAGGGGAGGCTGTTCTGACGACAATGACATGGAGGTCTGTTGTAGAGGGAGACACAACACACATTACATTTAGGGTTGGGATGAATATGTTTGCTACTGCTGAAATGCTGAGTGTTCATTTCTGGATTTTTGGGACTGATTTGTGTTTCTGCTGCGAATGAGATTTTCACTTGATAAATGATTAAATGATTTTACTCCTGTAAAATTTTTCTTTACTAAAAAGCAGCAAGTAACCAGCACAATGACAGCTGTTAGTCCTATAGCATAGGTCATTTCACAGGCTATAAACGAGACAGATTCCACAACTGGTGAGGTGGTCAGACTTTTTCTTGACAATATTTCTGCAAAGGCAGCAAATTCCTTGAAGACCTTCTGCTTGCCAAGGTCATCCAGTGTGAGGACAGAGCTATTCCCAAAGAGGTGATCTTCCAACGCTCTCCATCATGACCATTCATTGCTTATTGATATATTAGGAAAGTGGGAGCATTACGTCTGAGGTGCAGATAATGAACTGGCAGTGACTTGCAGGAAATAGTGAAACTTTCCATAAGTATTCATATCTCTTCAACTTTTAATATTTTGTCACATTATAGCCACATGCTTAGCATCTTGTTGGGTTGGGTTACTTCCAAAACTTTTGTAGAAACATATTTCATGCTGTCAGTCGCGTAGGGCATGTTGCTACCAGCTCTGCACATTAATGCCTCTTTCATTCACGGTTCCAGCACTGCAGGGCTCTACTCCACTCTGCACGAAACCTGTTGTGTTTCCATTGACAGCTGGAGGTGTGGGTGGAACCACTGCCTCCAACTGTCAGCGTCGTGTGCTGTGCAAAGTAAAATAAACACTCACCGTCACACATCATGTCCTAAACAACTGAGGTTGCGAAGTCCAGACCACCATCCCGTCCACAACTGGCCAGAAGATGGCCATAAATGCAGTCCGTGATTTCAAAACACCGCCATGGCTTTCGGTTTGACCCGCTCCATCCATTGTGGTCTATAATATTTTTGAAGTAGCTTTTGAGTTTTTTTTGAGGTGTGTGGTAAAATCTGTGTTTGCCATTCTCTCCACTTCCTCAGCGAACACATTCTCATGACGCTGACATACGGCTGACCTCGCTCATGGTCAATCAGTGAACAGCAGTCTGTTCACATCACATTGCTCATCCCCGATCAGGAATCTGGAAATGGTCGCAAAAACAGGCTGAGTGGAGTGGAGCCGGCCAAAGCAGAGCCAGTGGGGAAAGGGCAATGGAGAGAAGCTTTTAAACATTCTTATTTGAGAAAAAGCTCAAGCTCAGCCAAACTGGCTGGAGAGCAACATTAGATTTTATGGCTTGGTACAGATTCTTAATTGGATCTAGGTCTGGACTTTGACTGAGCCATTCTAACATGAATATTCCTCGAAACCATTCCACGGCAGCGCTGGGAGTGCTGTGTTCAAAGTGACTATCAGTGTTAGTTTTCTTTCCCACCCAGTATGTACACCAAAAAATGTGTTTTGGTCTATCTGACCAAATCACATTCTTCCATGATTGCAGAGATCTGTAAATGGCTTATGGCAATTTGCCAACAGGACTTCCTAAGGTTTTCTTGAACACTGACCAGAGTTGTAAAGCGCATAACTAATAGTTGTTGTTTGAACAGATTCTACCACCTGAGCTGTGCATCTCAGCAGCTCCTCAAAAGTTACCATGGGTCATATGTCTGCTTCTCTGATTACTGCTCACCTTGCCAGGCCTAATATTTAAAATCAGGACCGTGTCTTGGTAGTTTTGCAGTTATGCCACACTCCATTTGTTAGATGGGTTGAACAGAACTCTGTGAGATGTTCAAACCTGGAATAGTGTTTGATCCCTGACCTGTCTGGTGTGCTCCTTGGTCCTTATCATGCCTTGTGATCACTAAGAACCTCTGAGGCCTTCACAGAACAGCTTGATTTACACCAAAATAAAATTACAAACAAGCAGACTGTATTTACTAATTAGCTGACCTCTAGAAGAAAGTTTTTGCACTTAATTTTTGTTTAGGGATATCGGAGCAAAGGGGGTTAAACGCTCATGCACATTACACTTCACAGATTTTTTATTTATAAAAATGTTGAAAATCGTCAGTCCTTCCGCTTCACTGATCTACTAAAAGCACTAGTTTGTTTTTAATTCCAAAAAATCTAAATAAAACACAATATTTGTGGCTATAACTTTACAAAATGTGAAGAAGTTCAAAGGGTATGAATTCTTTATCAATCTTATAAAATAGGATTTATTTTGACAAAAACCCGATAGTTCCTGCAGGACTGATAGTCCAACAACGCCCCCCCCCCCCCCCAGAAATCAGTGAGCGGGCTGGCTTACCTGGATGGGGTCGGTGGGGTCTGTTGAGGGTCGAGGATCTGGTGTGTGAGAGGTCTGATACAACGGGGGCGGTGTCGGCGAGATGATGGGGACCTAGAAACGGACTCATTTAATGCGTCACTATGGCAACCTGCATCGTGTTCATTTGTAAATACTCACTTGTGTGGGCTCAGGCTGTACAGGAACAGAGGTGGGTTGTGTTGGCCGGGACTCGGGGTGAACTGCAACAATTGCACGTTAATCAAACAGAACTGGACTTCCACACTAAACTACATGACGACATTTAATCTTGTCCAACATACCTGGAGGACAGACCATCTGGGACACGTCCATGGTCTGAGCAGGTTTCATTGGCTGTGCCGACACAATGGCAGGATCGATGGGCTGTCCGTCAAACTCCAACATGGAGTCCTGAGAACAGAAGTACTTAGCACAAACATCCACCAACGATATCAAACGGTGTTGCACAACAACCCACCTCACCTGCATGAAGTTGTACGTTCCCTGCATCTGTGCCATTAAGTCCTGCACCACTTGCTTGCGGACCATGGGATCAGTCGGGGGGACGGGAGAGGCGAGGTTCATGGGATGGGTCTCCATAGCAACAGGGGGAGCTGTAGGCTGTACAGGTTGTTGTTGCTGCAAGGCACTAACAGCCTGCAAGAAGGATTAAATGTTTAATTCATATAAACCGTTTATAAATTCACATCCTTTGAGTGTTTCAGAGCTGAGAGATTTTACTCCTACTCAGCTTAGTGTTGGTAAAACAAAGGAAACAGCAGTGATAAAGAAATCTGAAATCTTACGAGCCATTTTCTCACTGGCTTGCAAGATTACAAAGATTCGCAAATTATTTTTGCCTTATGTCGTGCAACACAGTACTATCAGTTTTGTTCAAGGTTATACTCATGTTTAATTCAAAGAGGAAAACCTAGTTGTGAGTACTTCTGCTCATTTTAATGATCGTGGCTTACAACTAATAAAAAACCCAAAATCTGCTTTGTTGCAAAATTATAATATTACATAAGACCAACTTCTTCAATGGATTTTTCTTTCTATTACTCTCATTGTGGACACCATAACTGCTCGATAACATAACATTTCTATTAAAAAAAACCTTTAATTGCTTTAGCGCAATTCATTTTCTGAGCTGTAAGCCACAACTACAAAAAACAAACACTTAAAATATCTCCCATTGTGTGAAATGAATAGGAGATTCACCTTAAAACTGAATTACTGAAATAAAATCTTTAGATTATATTATACTTTGTTAAGATGTATCTGCAAATTGCTCTCCACTGATGGAAGATGTATTTGTGCAATAAACATTACGAAAAAGGACATCGTAGGAGGTGAAACAAAAAAAAGTCACTGCTTCCAGCTGTACTTCCTGAAAACATGACAGCAGACCGCCGTCTGAAGAAGCGTCTGCTGCCGTCCAAGCTATCTACACAGGGTGGATAAAACATCTGAAAAATGACTCCTATTTGTTGACACATCTAGCCTCACTGTCTCAACTTGTTCCCACTAGATGGAGGGAAGATAAACACCTAGCAATACGTCAGCTTTTGATAACAGTACAAATTTTGATGGTTCAAATGTTTTTGTAAAATCTGATGTAATGTAATGTTGCTCTACAATGTTGCTCCAAAACCATAAGACACATAAATGAAGTCAATCATTTGAATGAATTTTCAACAGAGTTTGTTTTAAATTAAACATCTAAATGCCTTGCCATAAAAACCGAACGTTTCTCTACGCACCTCAGGTTCCCTGGTCCACTCATCGCCCTGCTCTTTTTCACTGCCGCTGTAGGAACTGTCTGGAATGAACTGTCTGTTTATGAACTAAAAGGAAAAAGACAGTTGTCAGTGAAAAAATCCTGGAAAAAAATAAACTTTAATAAAAACCTTTTCAGGATTTTCATGCATCTTACTTCTGTGGTTTCCACTGTGATGGCCTCTGTAAATTCCTCCATGACTTCAGTTTCTGTAAAAATGAAAACAGTTAATGGAGAAAGCTGTGTGGATTTCATTAGCACGTGATGACAAACAGTTTTAAAAACAAGCCGGAGTCTGGGAAAAAATAAAAGATTACCTGGATCAACTGTCTGCTCTTCTGCCTCTGATGATTCGGGGACTGGTGCCGCCGCTACTACAGCTGACGCTGCCTGCCCTTCCTCCTCTTCCTCCTCACACACTCCATTTTGGTGAGATGGAATCCGGTCAAAGTACCCACTCAGCAGAACCTGGTCCAATGTTTCTTTCAGTGCCTTGTCTAGCAGAGGAATAACAAAGTCAGCATCAATAATCAAGACCATGTAGCAAATCAAACAAAGTTTCAGAAACCGCCACAGCTGTCAAACCATTATTTTATAAACTCCAAATCTTACAAATAAATTTACATTTTAACAGTAAAAGTGTGTATGGTTTATGGGATAAATCTTTTGACATTTAACTGCTGCCAAACATTCAAATGTTAGAAAGAGTATTCTAAATACACTTATAGCTTAAGCTGCAAGAGGACCAGATATACACCATTCAAGAAATTCGGGCTGCTGCGACAGTTGATGTTTTATGAATTGATATACTTTCTTAATATAAACAAAGGTTACAGCTGTGAGAGAGGACTGGCCTCAGTGAGCAGCGGTAACCGCAATTATTGGAGTTCGGCTGCTGTCATTGGTCGGCTCCTTCTGAGGAGTCCTTTTAAAACAAACATGGAAAAAGTTTCTACTTCACTGTCAAAGGAGCCTAGTTCTCTAACCTTTCTTCGGAGTTTTTAAAGGCCAAGATACGTGATGATGAACATGGTTTTGTTACAAACCAAAGCAGCACAAACTCCATGCATTAGTGTCTAAAGAGAAGACAGGCTCTGATGGGCTGATAGTAGGGACAACGCTACCCTTCAAGCTGCTGAAGAAATGGGGTTAACTACATTGTCTGTCTGCTACGTTTTCCTCTGAATCCTTTAAACCGCAAATCTTTACATTTTGTTTTGTAGTATGTGATAAATGTCAAAGTTAATTTTACCAAAACAAATAAAATAGCTTTTTTTAAATAGTTTTTTTCATTCAACCAACAAGTTTGTTTCTGATATGAAATGAGACCAGCATCGGTCAAAATAAAAATATGTATAAAGAGTATAGATTTTGGGGAAAAAGATTGTGTTATATTTACATTGTATTAAAAATGGAAGGTCAAAATGATTTATACCCTCTAATTAAAACTTTTTGCATGTTTCTACAAGTATTTTGATGATTTATCTTTGAAGAAGGGCTCCAAATCTTGAGGCCGGAAGGCCTCCTTGCCATCACCCTAATCTTTAGCTCCCTCCACAGATTCTCTATGAGATTCAATTTGGCGCTGACTGGGAAGAAACAAGTTGATCAGATTAAATGACCACTTGAAACATAAAAAGGGTCTCTTGTTTAAGGATTAAACACAAAAAAAAATTAATCTGTTTTTACTCCGCACCAGAACCAATAATAAAAAATGTTTTTTAAAAAGGAGCGTTATTTGACCTCCAAACTTAATATTGTGTCTTTAGCAGATCGAACTCCAACCAAATCTCTGCAAAACACATTATTGAATGATTTCAAAAATAAAACCCTAACGCCTCAGTCAAATATCCATCTGGCCCTGCTGTTAAGACTGCTGCAAACTCGGTGACATAAAGACATCCTAGAATTAATTCATTAACACAAAGCATGCCAGAGGTATTTCCTTTGCTTTGTGGCTCTTCATACAAAGCAGTTGTCTTTATAATTACACCCCTACTTCTCACGACGAGGCAAAATGGATTCCCGGGAGTTGCAACAGTGAACTGGGTCACCATTATCTCACCATAACTTCAGAGACCTGACCAGGGGGAACCACAGGCGACAGGGCCCCTGGCACCATGCCCTGCTGCTGAGTCAGGATAAGCCTGCAGCCCCAGAAGCAGAATGCAGCAGTACGAAGCCTGAGACCAGACCGCTGAGAACGCAGTACGCAGACATCCGCAAAACCTGATTATTTAAATTCAGTCACTGCACACATAGTGTTTAATCAAAACAAGTGCTGCATTAAACACAAAGACTTGATCATGGATGCAGAAACTTTTAAACCAGCTACTTTCAGAAGTGTCCGACTAATTACCTACAGTCAGCTACAACATGATGAAAAGCATCATGATGACAGTTGCATCACCAGTCATCTGATGAAATGCCCTGCCAACTATTTGCACCATCACCAGCTGGACATCCAACTACATCAATCTTCAATAACCAGTTTTGTCCAAACCTAATTTCACTATAATCTGCAGTAAGGCTGCAACTGACAAATAACTTCTCCGATGGTTGTCTGGCCAGTTCAAAGTAACAGCTGACTTGACCAGTCTGTTCAGTGACCGGCAAAAAAACAAAAACAAAAAAAGAGCAAAATAAAACATGAGAAAGAAGTACTTCTAAAGGAATCATATGTAGTACAGCCTATTATTTTCTTCATAGCTGAAATCCTGATTATTTATGAGATTATCTACAGTAATGGAGTTTGTAAACACGCTGCATTTATTACACTGAAAGGGCAAGATTTTATTTTCACTGAAATACATATTAAGGCTGAACAATATTGTAAAGCATGCAATGATCATTTTATTGTTAAATATTGCAATGATGATATTGGTTCCGATTACCCACCCAGGGGGCAAGAGTTCTTCCAACTGACAAAATATATGATTGTCATAGACCTAAAATAAAACAGTCTACCAGATGTTGAAACCAAGCAGTCCTGTACGACTGAATATATGGTGCAACTGCAAAAGTATGTTTTCCTTAAAGAATTGAAATTGGCACAAAATGTTAACGAAAACACAGTAACAAGTGTCACACCCGACAGACAGGAAGCTGCAGCGACCAACAGCCTCTCCAGACTTCTTACAGAAGTCATAAAGAAACCGGACTGAGGCAAAATAGTTTTAATATTTCCATCTTGCTGCCTATAATGCATTCTGATTGTTTAAAGCCAACAGAGAAATTTGAATGCAAAATTAATTAATTGCACGGATCTCATTTTTAATATTTGTATTATAATATACTACACTGCTCAAGAAAATAAAGGGAACACTGAAACAACACAATATAACTCCAAGTATATCAAACTTCTGTGAAATCAAACTGTCCACTTAGGAAGCAACACTGATTGACAATTAATTTCACATGTTGTTGTTCAAATGGAATAGACAACAAGGGGAAATCTTTGGCGATTAGCAAGACACACTCAATAAAGGAGTGGTTCTGCAGGTGGGGACCACAGACCACTTCTCAGTACCTATGCTTTCTGGCTGATGTTTTGGTCACTTTTGAATGTTGGTGGTGCTTTCACACTCGTGGTAGCATGAGACGGACTCTACAGCCCACACAAGTGGCTCAGGTAGTGCAGCTCATCCAGGATGGCACATCAATGCGAGCTGTGGCAAGAAGGTTTGCTGTGTTTGTCAGCGTAGTGTCCAGAGCCTGGAGGCGCTACCAGGAGACAGGCCAGTACACCAGGAGATGTGGAGGAGGCCGTAGGAGGGCAACAACCCAGCAGCAGGACCGCTACCTCCACCTTTGTGCAAGGAGGAACAGGAGGAGCACTGCCAGAGCCCTGCAAAATGACCTCCAGCAGGCCACAAATGTGCATGTGTCTGCACCATCCGCCGTCTCATCAGGAGCATGCCCAGGCGTTGTAGGGAGGTCATACAGGCACGTGGAGGCCACACACAATACTGAGCCTCATTTTGACTTGTTTTAAGGACATTACATCAAAGTTGGATCAGCCTGTAGTGTGTTTTTCCACTTTCATTTTGTGTGTGACTCCAAATCCAGGCCTCCATTAGTTAATAAATTTGATTTCCATTGATGATTTTTGTGTGATTTTGTTGTCAGCACATTCAGATTTGTACAGAACAAAGTAATTAATGAGAATATTTCATTTATTCAGATCTAGGATGTGTTATTTGAGTGTTCCCTTTATTTTTTTGAGCAGTGTACATTTAGTCAAGAGAAGCTAATGGAAACTCTTTCTAATCGTAATCTATCTGAAGATAATGAGACATCGCAAGAGAAAAATCTAAGCTAAAGTTGATTTCCATATATTGATCCAGGCTTACATGTTGTTCCAACCACAGCCTTGTCCTTCCCTTCAAGCAGGTCCCAAAGGTGCACAGACGCTTCCTCATACTGGTCAGCCAACCTGCGAGCATCAAGATGAGCTGTCACAATCCCTATATTAAATGTACAAAAATATACATCTCTGACACGCCAATGTCTTCAACCAACCTCACATTCTGATCCCGTTCTGGTCCCACCAACTTATAGAACTCATCAAAAGTAGCAATGTCTCCGTCTGTCAGAAGCGGTGAGCCGCCCACTCCCTGCTTCAGGTCCTGCCGTACAGCCTCGTCACCCAACCGATCCAGGACAAACTGCAACTCAAGGACGGTCTTGAGCCTTCTCTGCTCTGCCTCCTCTCGCTGCAGCTGCTCCCGCCGTGCAGACTTCTTCACCACCTTCTGGATCTGATGATGATGAGGATAAGTTAAAAAAAAGTGAGAATGAACACAACTCAGAAAACTTGGGAAAAAAAACCAACAAAACTCTCTTACATCTTGTCCTAATGTAATAAACGTCTTATGCAACTCCCGTGCAAATTCCAGGTTGTTCGTGACTTCTTGGTACTTGGAGAGAGCCTCCTAAGAACACCAAAGAGAACAGGAACAAACTGTTAAAAACAAGTGAAATATGAGATGAGTGTCTAAGTTAAACAATAACAAGCACAGAAAGATAAAACTTCTGTGTGCCCACCAGCTGGTCCTGGTTGAGACCTTCCCCCTTGTTCTTCCTGACTTTATAGTCATCCAATTTGCTCTGCAATAAACACATGAACAATCCAGCATATGAAGTTAGAACATACTTAGTGCAAGTGATGCAGTTTGTGTAGGATGATTCAGAGTAAAAGGCTTAACTTACAAAGGGGGTCCCGATTGTTAAAATCCCTTACCTTCTTTTTCTCCATGTTGCGGACCTTCTTGTCGATGACAAACAGCACTTGCTTCAGGACCTCCGACTGTCCACAGCCACCCATTGACCCTAGAGCGGATCCCACGTCTGGGCTGGCGGATTGCACTGTCCTGTTTGCATTCATTGCTGAGGGCATCTGGAAATAAAGAGAGAAAATACAACACTTGACAATGATAACAATACATATTCACAAAAAGGTGTAGTATAATAACCTCAAGTCAAAATTCACTGAATTTACAACAAAAATGTAAAACATGGTCTATTCCTTCAAGAAAAGCAAAAAAAACATTTCCACAGCTGTTTAAATACAAACACACTACCTAGACTTAAAATACACAGAAATACATAAATATACAATAAACCTAAGTAAAGGTGCAGAATATTATACATTTTATCTATTTTACAGAGCTAAAGTACACCAAGCTGATGTGAGCTACTTAGAAGGGCTATCTGCTCTGGTAGCCAGCCTGCAGTGGGCTGCCTAACAGACGTGCTGCTCGTGGCCTCCCTACCATAGTCTTGAATAGTAGTGCACCAATCAGCCAGAGATCAAAATCAGCCACTTTTCCCTTCTTTGAGAATTTGCTTTCCACAGTATTGATTAAATTCTTCAAAGCTAAGAAAACCTACCATTTTCAGCGTAAAAAGAAATCAACCAACAACATGTAATTTCATGCACCTTTTCAGGGGTAAAAAGAAAAATGAGATCAAGGTTAGGGACAAATGCTTTAGGGCATTAATCAAGTCAATATTGAAATTCCTTCATTATCTGTTAGATTTATTACTATCTTGATTAAAAAAGCTGCAGCAAGTTCATTCTTTCTCATGTTATAGTCCTCGGAGGGTAAAACAAATTTCATTAAAAACAAATTAAAAATCTGCAGGTCAAAGTTACTAAACCAAAAAAGCTACTCAATATCATCACTGTTTTTGTATGATTAATGTTGTTCAGCACTTTGGATAACTTTGGATGTTTTTTAAGTGCTTTATGAATAAACTTTGACTTGCCCAACCAGAAAAAGCCTGATCAGTAAACTTCTGGTATTTAAAACAGAAAACCACAGACGACACCCCTTTACTTTCCAGGTCATCACTGCCAGTATTTTCAAGGTTCAGAAATTTTTCTCAACAGCCAAATCTGTCATTTGAGCAAGCCAAGGAGCCAACCAGCAGTACAGAGCAACAGGTGGGGCAAGGGTAGCGCTGTGTTACTCCTTTCTCCATAAAGGCAGAGAAAACACTGATCCCGTTCTCTAGCATCTCACTAGAAATTAGTGAGAAATTAGTTTAAACCATAAGAACTGTATGATAGAAATGTTTTGTTTTGAAAATGTAACATGACTTAAAACATTGGTACACCTTGATACCAGTAACAGGCACACAGAGGGAGAATGAAAGCAAAAAAGTACTGTATGGCACCCTTACAGTTAACAAGGAGGCATTAGGCTGTTAAGCTTTTATTGTATACTCCAGCTTACCAACATATTGACAAAATAACTTCATTCAATCACTAACTTGGCCTACATTTTGTATAAAAAAACAGGGACAAAGTGCAGATGAAGTTTCCATTGTGACATCACTACTGTTAATATCAGGTAGGGTAATAACTCTGGTTTAAATACCAGAACAGTTTCGTTATTGACGTCTTTTTTGAAACAAATTTCAAACTGTTGCCCCAACTCTGCTTCCTTGTCAAAGTAACACAACAGATCGAGCTAACATTTCACAGTTTGGCATTTTACTTGGCGTGTGAATAACATAATAAAACATTAAGGGTTAATCAAATCCACCCAAAAACAGTTTACTAACCGATTTACTAATCGCCTCTCAATGTGAACTATAACCTGATAACACGATTTCGCTTCAGCTTAGTTAAGATAAGGGACGTTTTATCGGTTGAACGATTTACAAGAAACTTGATTTATCCAAATCGTACGTTTAGGAGAATGTTGCTAAACTACGCCTTTAAAACAGTACATTAAGAGGAACATCGCTTACAACGGAATATGCCTTGTTTTTTTTAAATAGGATTTCACGGTAACACAAGAATAGTTCCTGCTAATCAGACGATATCCGTAGCAACTGGGTAACTTTCGTTTCAACTGTCTAGTAACAACAGACGGTTGTAAATTAAACAGTGGTAGTCTAAATGAGTAATTTTGTCTAACAAAGCCGTGTTGCCCCCTGCAGTACGGCCAGTTCGCCTGCATTTATCCCACATTTCGATAAAACTGGCCCTGACCGCACCGTCGTTAGCACACACCGCTGACTTAGCATTAGCTCGCCTGGCTGATGTTAACACCAACGCGTGTAGACCACCAGCCGGTCTGGAACCTTGTTTCCTCGACAAGCCAACTCCCAATTCACCCACCTTGTTCTTATATATCCACGGGGGAGCTTGTTAGCTTAATCTAGGTAAAGGCCAAGTTGTTATTGTTATTGTGTTGCGTTTTATTTTTCTCTTTCACTCTAATGTGGGATCCGCCCGGCCGGCCTCACCGACAACTGAGACGGATGGAAAGGGGGAGAAACTCTTTATAAAGGAGGTGGTTCGTCCTTAGCTCTTTAAAATATGCCTGAATGAATATGTCAACATTAAAACAAAGTAAAAAATAAATCAATAAATCGTAATAGGTCACATACTCAATACGCAAAATAATTTGTTCACAGTTTTAAATAAAGGGACCAGATACAAGCTAAAAGACGGGTAAATAGTTTTTTTTGGACAGGCATAATTATTTACGTAGTCTGTGCAAAAAATCTGCACAATCATTAGCTTTGATTAGGTTGTACACAACTCTGCGATCTTCAGTAAACGTTGGCATGTGTGGTTACAGCGGTAAGGGTGGTCTTACCTTGCATGTCTCCGTGACAGTATCGCTGGCTCTTTTATTTGCTCAAAAACAAAATATCAATGAATCACAATAGATCACATGAAATTCACAGTTATACACACACACAAGGACATATATATATAATTATATATATATAATTAATATATATAATATATATTATATATTATATATATATCTATAATATGTGTGTGTGTGTGTGTGTGTGTGTGTGTGTTTTTTATTATATCTAAATCTTTGGGATCTGCTTCCACAATAAAACTTATAAAATCTTATTCAAGATTCTTTATTGTCATTATGTCACCATAATGAATTTTAGTTGAGACCCTGCTAGAAAGATACACATGTAGGTTTTGGACACTTAAAAACTCTTATAGAATAGGATTATGACAGTAGGTGGCAGTAAAGCGCATCAATATCAACACATCAGATTTGAAAGGAAAGCTCAAAATACAATTTAGCTTGTGTATATATCCACCAGCCTTCTTTGTTTGTCTAATTTGTTTAAAATTTTTGGATTGAATTTACAAAGAATATAACAAATACTTCGTTAAGAAGAGAAAGTCAGCACACACTAATATTGTTAAGTTTTTTTTTTTCTTTTTTCATGAGCTTCCTAGGTGTCCTAGTAGGTAGTAAGCAGCTCTTCCTTTTAGTAGGGTATAATTTTAACTATAGCTTATATTCATTTTTAAAGAGAACCAAATATACCAGAGGCATGTTTGAAAGAATGTATAACCTGCTCTCTCTTTTTTGTGCAAATACAGGAAGCAGTTAACATGGCTGCACAGCTATTTGATTGCATTGTTCCATGGAAAGTGTTTTCTTTTAGGGATAATACTGATTAGGGGCTCCCAAGGTCAAGAGAAGCTCCCTTTCAGCTTTCAGCGAGTGACTCATTTCCTGCCAGACTGCAGCATCTCAGTCAAGCTACAGCTCACCAGCAATGCAAGCATCCCAGGGTGGCTCCTTACCTGGGCCCCTGACCTTTAAAGCCAGCCTTTTTGGGACAACAAACAAAGCTCTCCAATTTATACTTTTGCAATGAACTACAAAATATTTAAAAGGTTTTGTCGGTTCTGGAAGAGCACTGAAAGAGTAGCCAGTTATCATCACACTTCAGACCAAACAGGAAGAGGTTGGTTTTGCTCATGCTGTTACAGAGTTCATCCTGTCAAAGAGGGAAAAAGAAAACTACGTCCTAAGCAACTCTTTATAGGAAATGTTGTGAACAAGAAACTGGATGGAGATTACCCGTTTATCTACTGTGAATTTGTCAAAAATGTGAATTTTAAGGTCTTTTATATCATATTTTAAATTGTGGAATTTATAAAAAACATCTGTTATTATGTAGGTTTACTGTTTGCTAAAGCCTAATTTCAGCTGTATTCATATTCCACCCTGCTCTGTACTCCATAGTGTGTCCCAAGCATAACAGGAAGCTGGACATGATGACGCCACTTCCACTACGGTCTTTCTTTAACTGATAGCTCTCCTGGTTGTACTCAGGCAAAAGTAACATCTGAAAAAAAAAATCTAAAATAAACTGAGATGTAAATGTCAAGTCTACAGTAAAGTGAATTTTCTTTCTGGTGACATTTTGGAGGCATTTTGCTGTAGATAAGGGTTTTTCCGCTGAACGACATCCAAGTGGAGTTTTAAGGCTGCTCTGTAAGCCTGGTTACGCCTATCATGCAAGGGCATCTGGACTCCGCCTGTCCAACTATGAAACCATGACAAAGGTGCCATCGTGCATGATGGGTGGCAGGAAATGAATGCAATGGAGCCCCCACAGCCCAGGAAGGCATCATCTCTGCATGCCAGTTGCATATGCTTTTCACACTCAACTCTACAGGAAGTACTGGATAATTTGTGTCATGCCTGCTGTCACTTTTTCTTCGATTAATGAAGCACTAAAATTGTTCAAAAAACCCAAAATTGAATCTACCATCTCGGAATATTGTTGCACAGAAAACACAGTAAAAATAACAACAAAGCACATTCAGACTATACACAAGAGGGCGAAGGAGACAGAAGGCAGAATGAAAAGGATCTTTTTAAACAAAAAATATAAGTGCTACAAAGTGAAGTCTACAACAGATAAACAAAATCAAAAATCAAGCTGAATAAGACAGAAGGCGAACAAAGAAAAAAGCGAAACACATTATACTGATAAATACACACAGACTGATGTTCAAGCCTTTACTTCTGTTAATGATCATCTGCCTACAATTAATAAAAACACAGCATTTAAGATTAGAATGTTACATCAGACCAGTACCAAAAACATTTTAATCCAGAAATATGGACTAAATGAAAGCATGTTTAATACCACCTTCAAGCTTGTTATTTTCTAAAGGTATTTTAACTGTATGACTGTAGATAGAATAGCAAAATGTTGAGCCTTGTTGGATCCTTGGTTTTCAAAAGTCATTTACCGCCTCTAGCAGCTTATCTTGCTTGTATTTAGCTCCATTCATCTTCCCATTAACTCTGATCAGTTTTCCTGTGCCTATTAAAGAAGAGAATCCCCACAGCAGGATAACGCCACCACTATCTTTCATGGTTCGGATGGCGTATTCAGGGAGATGTTCATTGCTGGTGAGTCCATCAGATACAGCATTTTGCATTTATGCCAACATTTTAACTTTTTGAATCATCTGACCAGTACCTTGTCTTCCACATGTTAGGGCTCTATCCCCTACAATGTTTATGGGAAACTTTGACTGGGAATATTGATGGTTTTTTATGAACAATGGCTTTCTTCTTGCAACTCTCCACAAAGGCCAGATTTTTGAAGTACACGTGTAATAATTGTCCTGCTGGTTAATCCTTCCATCGGAGCTGCTGATCTTTGCAGCTCCTCAAGAGTTACTATGGGGATTATGGCTGCTTTTCTAATTATTACTCTCCTTGCCAGTCAGTTTATGTGGACAGTCATGTCTTGGTAGGTTTGCAGCTGTGGCACACTCTTTCTATTCTCAGATGATGAATCGAACAGTGCTCTGTCAGACCATCATAGCTTGGGGATATTGTTTCATAACCAAACTCTGCTTTAAACTTATCCACAACTTTTTCTCTGACCTGTTTGCTGTGTTCCTTGTTCTTCATGATGCTGTTTTTTCTCTAACAAACCTCTGATTGCCTCACAGAAAAAAATTGGCTTTATATGGAGATTAAATTGCAGTCATTCTATTTTCCTTATAAATGGACTTCTGAAGGCATATGTATGCCCTATTCAGATTAAAGGAGGCTAATCATAAAGACATGCACAATTTTCTAAATTTTATTTATGAAATATAATAATAACTTATTTCACTTTGACTGTCAAGTTGTATGGGTGTGGAGCAGGACCAAAGCGCTGACAGGATTATAGGTTGAACATGACCATTTATTAAAGAGATACTGAGAACTTACAGGGAGGTACAACAGAGATACACAGAAACACTACACCAAGACAAATACTAGTCTAAGAGAAAAAACTAAAATGATGGGACACAAGGATAAATTATGGCCTTCCCACATTGTGCAATTTTAACAATCTTATAAGACTATTCTATAACACACTATGCTAGCCAGGTCTAATAAACTTTTGTACAGCGTCAAGTTTGATGTTGTACGATGGCCGTTTATTACTAAATCGGTTACGACTTACAGCAAAAAGCATGCGCCGCATTAGTGTACACCATCCATCTGTTCTGGCATAGACAACCACAACAAACACACAATGTAGAACACAGCACTTATTGTTGCGGCAGTTATGTGCCTTGGAAGAAATATGAAGATTCTAATCTGCCAAGTCTATTGACAAATTGGTAGATGTAGGTTGTAGCAGCTGTCACACTGTGAAATGTGAGACAAGTCATTCTAAATATCTGACACTATCAGATATCGATCGCATGCTATCTTTGGATGCAATGTCTCACAATGCAATGTAAAACCACAGATTTAGAGCAACGACCAAAAGTTTCTATCACATTTTTTCTACAATCTTTTTCTTTTGTCTGCGATGGCCCAAATTCGCAGAGTGTATACTGGCCAAAGGAGACTAAGCTCAAAGGAATACTAATAAAGCAAGAACTAACAGAGACTAAACAAAACAGAGACATGAATAGATTATGACAAGAATAGAGAACATAGTAACCAGCAGCGAAATAATGAAAACGAACACAAATGAGAACCAAAACCTTACATCCAAGAATCATGGCATTGATTCAAGTTATAGTACTTTTTGTTGGTCTGTCACATAAAATCCCCAAAAAACATGGTTGTAGCAAATGGGGACATTTTTAAGGAGTATGAATACTTTTGCAGGGGACTCTAACTGTGATTAAAAAATCTGATTACATCTTTCATTGACATTTTTTATTATTTCTTATTGCACACAGCTTTTAATACTATGTAAAGGAAGTTTCTAGACACCTGTTTTAATGAATGAAATTTAAAATTCAGGTCTAAGTTTATGAATTAGTTGACCTTAGGTATGTGTGATGTTATGGAAAAAAATCATATTTACCAACGAAGGAGATCGATGATCATCACTCAGTAAGCTCTAGCCTAATAAGAGAGACGGTTTCCAGCATTAGCCATGTGTGGCTGAGCTGAGCCAAACTATTCTGCCAATAAAGGATACCACTTACCTATATAAAACACATGTAGCCTGGCCCTCTAGGAAGACCAGAGGTGAGAATTAAATTAATTCCCACCCAGACGTCTCGACTCCTCTGTATTATAATGTTCCCTTTAGCTCAGTTTTAGGCCCCTATGTACTTGGCTCTATTTTCAGGAAACACTGGGTTTCTTTCCACTGCTATGCGGATGACTTCCAGATTTATGTCCCTCTTAAAAAGTCAAGGGGTTTCTCAGTAGGCTAACTGTTCAAATGTCCCGATAACATAAAGGCCTGGATGGCTTTGGACTTTTTACATTTTAACGAGCAAAAAACTGTAACATGCTTTATTTTGGGTTTAGTGGTGCATCCATCAGGCGGGTTGTGCAGGTTGTGCAAAATTATGCATGAAGTCTTTTAACTGGCAAAAACAAGTCTGAGCACATTACCCCAGTTTAACTTCACTTCACTGGCTACCTGTACATTTTAGAATCCTTCTTTAAATCTCTTAATGGGATGGATGGATGGATGGATGGATGGAAGATTTTTAGGGCATCTTTAGGGCTTTTAAAATAATTAGGTTTGTCTAACAAAGAGTATAAATACCTCTATGACCCATCTGCTGAGATGTTGTGTTGTACAAAGACAGCAGATAAATCTGCAGAAACTGATTTTCCATTTGCGGGATTTGTAGTTTGGAGTTTTATCCTTGTTAAGCTGCTCTGCTTTCTATGTACCTGGCTCACAGCCGTACCATGCTCACCTTTCTCCTGTGGTTTGGTATGTATCCAGTCAGCCTACTCACAATCCAGCAACGGAGTAGCCCAGAAAAGCTTTACATCTAGAGTTTATACCTTCGATCTATCCATGCGCTGCTTCTGGCTGCTGGAACTGAGTGTCCTTATCTCTCTTCCCAGCCCAACTGCTGTCCATGCCCATCCCTCCTGCAGGCAGCCCTGAAGTGCTGGCTGCAGATAAGACAAAAAGCCCCACAGGAGCTCTGGTTTGAAAGGGAAAGTGTGTAAGGACACAGCCAAAAATATAGATTTGTTTAGGAAACATTGTAGAAGATCTTATTTTCAGAATGCGTTACAACATAATGCTGTCTTATATTGCAAAATTAGTGGGCTCAATATAATCACCAGCTAAACCTCTTCGGAGGAAAAAGAAATAATTACTAAAATACTCCATGTCATGTGAAAGGTTTTCTATAGCAGTAAGGTCAGAGGTCTAGGATGGACATGAAAGACGGAAGATTTTGTCCTAGTGAAGTATTTTTGGATTGATACTGTAATATCTTTTGGATCATTAGCATGTTGAAAGACCCAATGAAGTTCCATTTCAGTTTACTGGGAAATGCCACAAGGTATTTATGCAAAATGTCCTAGTATTTTAAATTGTTCTTGATGCCATGCACTCTAACAGGGTTCCAAGGAACTTTGGAAGAGATCTGGCCCACAGTATCACAGATCCTCCACACTATTTCACAGTGGAAATCTGGTGCTTTTCCACATTTTCATTCTTTGTTTCACACCCATCACACTTGATGTGTTTGTTGTCAAGCTCAGTCTTTAATCTCACCTGACCAAAGCACACAGTCCCATTTACTGTTTATGTTTCTGTGGTAGGACAGAAAAGGCTATTCCCTGGCATCACTGCCAAACAACCTGTTGGTATGTAGATAGTCTCTGATGCTTGTTGACTCCAAGATGCCACATTTTTCTGGAGGCGGTTCTCTAACAGTGAGCTTGAAGATTTGATTTGATTTTTTTTTTACCTAACATCCTGTTCATCGTCCATTCTTAATGCCCAGAGGCTGATAGAAATGGAACTTAGTAAAAGAAATGGCTTACTATATAGAAGTTCCCAGAAACTCTGATCAGTTTCAAAAGGTAAAGTAGAAATTACAAAAATGTTTCAATTACTTTTATTTTAAAGGGATTTGATGCCATAAGTGATTATGTAAAAAAAATATATATATATATGGTCGCAAGATAAACTGGGTCCTCGTCCAGGCTTGTTTCTCACAGCACCAGTTGCTTCAACTGTATATATGAGCAAGTTTAGACCAATAGCCTTTTTCTTTTAGACGTGTCCTAATTCATTAAGATAACACATCTGCCTTGCTTGAACTGCATGTTCTCTTGACGTTCGCATTTTGAAGAGTGGCTAAGAGAAACAAGGGTTCTGGCGCATGCCCTGTTTATTAGGATAGCATAGTTTCATTTTAATTTGGCCATTGAAAACACCATAGAATCAAAACAAATCTCAAAGAGAAAACAACTGGGGGTTTATAAAAGCTGTCACCATACCTACATAAAAAAAATACATGAGATTGGAACTCAGTTCCACACTTAAGAAATTAGACAAACGATGAATCAGGCAAAGAAAAAAAATCTAAAGGTAAAAAACTAAATAACGTATTCATAAATGTGTATACACTCAGACTATATAGTTGACGCAAACAGCTACACACCAAAGACAAAAAACTGCAATAGTTTGATTTCACTCAAAAGACTTGCACTTTGATTATATTTAACATTTTTAAGAGAAATGAGCTGGAGTGCAACTGTTTTATAAACTTGAAAAAAGCTCCATCGATTTTGAATTGTTTAAATTAAACAATATCTAAACAAGCTAAGATTAATGTGTAAACTATTTTAGTCCGTGGTGTATCAATCAAATAATTAGGATGAATTAAATGATCCAAATAGGAAGGCATCATATTTGGAGAGGAGAATTAAGTCATTTATAAAGAATAACTTTAGATTCTATAAATGCTGAAATTTCTTATGATGAAGAAAGAAATAAAAAAAATCAAACAGGCCTGTTTTAAACCACATCTAATTATCTAATTACAAATGTCAACATTGAGTTAAATTATGATTCAACCAGGTTTTGTGACTCTAAACGGCTCAAACTACTCTTTTTAATTCATCTTGAGCCTGTTGTAGACTAATTATCAGGGAACACACACGAGTGTTGAGCTAATGATACCAACCCAGTCTTATCTTCTGAGCGATCAGCTCCTCTGGAGGCGAACTTTCTAATGAACTCGTTAGTCTCAGTCACGACGCAGCTGCGCGGCCGACGGAGCAGCCTGTCCTGCGCCGCTTTTAGCTGTCGCTTTAAGACCCATTTCCCCCCATTGTCAAAGCGGTCGTGAACAGGAAGAGGGAAACGAAAGCGGAGACCGAGGGGGGCGGGGGAGCGGGTGCGACCTTATTTAAACACGCCGTGCAATGAGGCATGTCAGGGGCTACATGTGGAGGACAGAGCTGCGGTCAACACGGACGCGAGAGATCTGGAGGAGTGACCCGCTGATCGGATCCGATTCTCGGCGTCTTCTCCGTCCCTGAAGTCGCTGCAGGACATGACAGGCACGGAGGTGTCAGCGCGAGTTATCGCACCAGGAAATGATGACAGTATACTCCATCATCGCTTAGCTGCTTAGAGGAAACATCTTTTGCGACTGTTTCATGCGGGATTTTGCTTTATGTTAATTTTAGACGAAAAACAAAAAAGGATAAAATAAACCGATATATTGCAGAGTAGGAGCAGGTGCAGTGCGCCAGCCTGTAGTCCCGCAGGTTGTGGACTCAGACGCCGTCATCTGAATCTCCTTCAAGAATGGCTTCTACTATAGAGAGGAAAACACTGGAGGCCAATGAGTGAGTATTTGTTTTATAAAATGAAAAATCATTTTATCTGTAACTCAAGGTAGATGTTCAACAATAACAACCAAACTACCCCACGTGGAGCAACCAAACATGGCTTTAGGCATGGGGACGCGGCTCTCTGTTACATAGTAATAGCAGATCAAAAGAATATTATTTAGTGGGTATAAAAAATCAATATACCAATGCTGGAAGCAGTTTAACATTTCTACTGTACACTTAGATCAATCAAAGCAAGTTAAATTTCTTATAATCTTGCATTTTCTCACTCAAAACCTGTACAGTAATGGTAAATAGGGCTAGGAGCAATTTTGAGGAGGGAAAATGGAAAAAGGCATTACTCTGAGTAACACTTGCCAGGGATCTATTGCCAGCCACATTTACCCCAGGTAAAGATGTGTAGGAAGCCTTGAAATCAACTGATATTCCAAGGTTGTTGTATAATCTCTCTTAAAATTGTAGAGAAATCCAACTTTTAATTTGAAATTACATTCATTCAAGATGCATTTTTAGGCTTTTAACACATCTTCATCAGGGCTACCAATAAATGTAGCTGGCGGTGTATACAAAAAAAAAATCAGCAATTTTCTAACTTTTTGGTCCTTTGTGGTTCAGGGAGCCAGTGGATGAGGTCCTGCAGGTGCCGCCATCCCTGCTGACATGTGGTGGGTGTCAGCAGAGCATCGGTGACCGGTTCTTCCTGAAGGCCATCGAGCAGTACTGGCACGAGGACTGCCTAAGCTGCGATCTGTGTGGCTGTCGGCTCGGAGAGGTGGGCCGGAGGCTCTACTACAAGCTGGGAAGAAAATTATGTCGTCGGGATTATCTCAGGTGATGATGGTGGGATGTGCTGTTTAGTTTCATAAGAAACTTGTTAATATTTAGAATGATGTTGCTCAAAACATCACTAGAAGTTGTTGGGGTATAGGGAGAGATGTGACAGGTCAGATCAACCATTGGAAGTTGAAGACTTAATGAAACCTCTCCACCTTCTTCTCTAACATGCTGATTCTGTGTCATCCACCCAGGCTCTTCGGTCAGGATGGTCTCTGTGCTTCCTGCGAAAAGAGAATCAGAGCGTTTGAGATGACAATGCGCGTGCGGGACAAGGTTTATCATCTTGAGTGCTTCAAGTGTGCTGCCTGCCAGAAGCACTTCTGTGTGGGGGATCGCTACCTTCTCATCAACTCAGACATCGTGTGCGAGCAGGACATCTTTGAGTGGACCAAGCTTAACAGCAATGTGGTCTAGGGCGATGTCTGTGGAACTTTCCTGGCGGTTTTGATGAACAGCTGTCCTCAAAGCCCATGCAGGTTTATTCATGCAATATGTCTGGATTTATAGGCGGAGAAAAGCTACATCTCAGTGTTTCTGCATGCAACCCTGCACTTTTAATTAAAATATTTTTAATCTGAATTTTATTCCTAAAAGCAAAAAAAAAAAAAAATTTGACAATGAACGCTAGGATTTTTAGAAATGATATAAATAAACAAAAAAGCAAAATATCTTGGTTATGTTGTCTTTCAAGTTTCTTACAGTCAGACACTGTTGTAAACTTCTGCCTGTAATGCTGAATAAGAAGTGTAGTAAGCTTCCTTTTACTGGTTTTGTATTTTTAAATCATGTACAGTTGAAATAGTTATGCGGAAATGTGAAATTTTTTCCTATGTTCTTAATTTTTTTTGCCTATGAACAAATTTCTGTATAAATATACTGCTCTAACTAATTATAGGTGAAATCTTATTTAAAATTACATTGTGAAATTATTGTTTTCTAACTGGAACAGACCTGACAAAAAGATGTTCCTGTTGCCAGGTTGAACTTGTGGCGCCCTCTTGTGGATAAGGGAACCCATGCAACACTTTTACTTCTCGATAGTCTTTTAAGAACGTTGTGTAATTTCAGTAACCTTCTGGACTTGCCTCAAACATTTTGGATATTCACTGAATATTTAATAAATAACAATTTGAAATAAAAACAATTTCTTAAATGTAAATTTGTGTCTGCAAAAACAATAACAAAAAATGGAGCTTTGGGGTAGGATTTTATTAGGGTCAAAGTTATGTCTAATAGGTTAATACACACATATGAAACATATTTATATATCCTTCCATCGTTGTAAAAACCACTGCCTACTATTTTAGACCTAGTGACAATAATTACAAATGTTTCCAAAGACATTTGTGTGTCAAAAGTTAAAATAACTGAAATGTTTGCATTTAAAACAATTACCCTTAGGAAATAAATTGAAGAAAATCTATAAGGTAAACATTATTACAGCCCATTTAGAGCCAAAAGTATTGTACATCTTGTTGTTACATTACAAGAAAAAAATCATTCTTGGAGGTTAAGCCAAGTATTATTTTATAAAAGCTGGATTTCAGACCTACACTTAACAGGATCTGTTGAGGTGACATTTTGTGCAGGGCCAACTCAGTTTAACCTGTGAAAACAATAACAGGGCAATCTAGCAACAAGAATACCTACGCTCAGGGACGGGGTCACTTTAACAAACAAGTTCTGTTTTTTATTTAGTGAACACATATCTATTGGTATAATAGTTCTTGCAATAACACGTGTATAATTATAAATGATCTTAAAGCATTCATGGATTGCTTGCTCTGAAAAAAAAACACTGAACATTATCATAGCATCAAATTAAACAAAAAGGAAGCAGAGAAAAAAGAAAATCCAGCTCCTTTTCAGAAATGTTTTCCACTATTTTTAAGTGAATGTCTTGAGATTAACCTAGGGTGGTTTGTTGAGCTCTCAAATAATGGCCTTGAAATAATCATATAAGAAATTCCAAATTGTTATTAACAAATCAGTTTTTTTACAGTTACGTTTATTGCACATAATTATGTAGAATGATCAAATGAGCCAAGTCAGACACAGAAATAAAACTTCGTTTAGTTATCAAGCTCTACTGGTTTGAAAGATTAGCCTTTTGGAAATGCTGTCAGTTTATACTTACTTACACAGTCTGTGTTTTGAAAAAGACTGAAGCATTGATGATAAAATATTTGTCATCACTGGAGAAAAAAAATCTAATCTGGAAACAACAGGTACAGGAAACAAATCTTCAGAAAACAAGACAAGATCTATTAAAAGTGAGGGTAAATCAAATCTTTAGCAGTTATCTCTGTTTAGATTTCAGCTCTTCATGAGGCCGTCTGGCTATCAGAGCATTTAAGAGATGCTTTTCACTCTCTATTTTAGTAAAATTACATGATCTACCTGTTTGCCTGTCACACTGAAATGGCAGAGATAGACTCTAGCTACAAAACTGAAAATATAGCATTAGTAAAGACAGTTTAAGCCACAAGAGGTCACTAAATGATTTAAAAGAAGTAGGGAAGCTGTTGGTAAGATGATTTTTGTAGATTTTTCCTTACACTGCAAAGTATAATGAAGTTTCACTTTAAAATCCTATCCACATGACTACCAAGAATCTCACAGACAATGTAATAAAACATAATTTTTATTTGTCTCATTGTCTCCTCTCAAGGATCCCCCACTGCTTTAGTTCTTTACTTCAGGATTGCCAGATGTCAGCTCTGAATTGGCCTCCAAGAACCATCTAACCTCCCTCCTCCCTTTAGCTGTGCAAACAAGTGAACGCTCTTGCATGTTGGGTTGAGAGAAACAGACACACACACCTCCAAATTGCACATTGCCTGACGAATGCCTTGTTTGCACAGGGCATTAAAAAGAAACATTTAAAAGCATTTGAAAAGTTACTGGAGAAATAATTTGGGATAAAGACACAAAAGAAAAACACATGAAGAAGAAGAAGCACAGAATCCCCCATCATTAGTTGGTTCAGACACAAGTCTATTCACTCACAAAAGAGGGAGTGAAACAGCAGCAGACAAGACCCACCCAGGCTGTGAAAGAAGATACTTGTGGGGTAACTAATGAGTTTTCCCACATTAGGGATGGAAATAAACTGTGCAGGCTTACAGATGGATATTGTGCCGTTGCTCATTAGAAGGTCTGCACAACTGTCAGTTTGGTGTTAAGCAATGCTTGAGGAATGTCAGAGTAGAAGAGACTAATATGTGGTGGTCTCATAAAAAGAGCTTAACATTGAACGGCTTGTTTAAAATATGTGTGGAAAGTTATGGCAAACAGCAGAAGCAAATTGAATTTGGCAGATTTTTGGCTGAAATTTGACAACAGAATTTGGCAATATGTGTTGAAATTATGACTGCAAAAACAGATACATTTTAGGAATGCACATTTGAGAAATCTTTAGCTTTTAGTTGATAGCAGACAACAAACATAAATCATTTTTATCTTTCCCCCGTCCACCCTTTAATGAGCAGAGCAATGACGTATGTATTGTAAGACTAAACTGCTTTAAGTTGTTCAGCTCTTAAATATAACATGTTCAAATTAGTAAAACATCCATTCTTGCTGTCTTATGACATAACTATCAGCCACTGCCATCAGGCTGATGTTATTAGATGGATGTTATCATTAATATCAGACAGTGCCAATGCTCAGTCAATGTACAGGGGTTGGACAATGAAACTGAAACACCTGGTGTTAGACCACAATCATTTATTAGTATGGTGTAGGGCCTCCTTTTGCGGCCAATACAGCATCAATTCGTCTTGGGAATGACATATACAAGTCCTGCACAGTGGTCAGAGGGATTTTAAGCCATTCTTCTTACAGGATAGTGGCCAGGTCACTATGTGATACTGGTGGAGGAAAACGTTTCCTGACTCGCTCCTCCAAAACACCCCAAAGTGGCTCAATAATATTTAGATCTGGTGACTGTGCAGGCCATGGGAGATATTCAACTTCACTTTCATGTTCATCAAACCAATCTTTCACCAGTCTTGCTGTGTGTATTGGTGCATTGTCTTCCTGATACACGGCACCGCCTTCAGGATACAATGTTTGAACCATTGGATGCACATGGTCCTCAAGAATGGTTCGGTAGTCCTTGGCAGTGACGCGCCCATCTAGCACAAGTATTGGGCTAAGGGAATGCCATGATATGGCAGCCCAAACCATCACTGATCCACTCACATGCTTCATTCTGCAACAGTCTGGGTGGTACGCTTCTTTGGGGCTTCTCCACACCGTAACTCTCCCGGATGTGGGGAAAACAGTAAAGGTGGACTCATCAGAGGACAATACATGTTTCACATTGTCCACAGCCCAAGATTTGCGCTCCTTGCACCATTGAAACCGACGTTTGGCATTGGCATGAGTGACCAAAGGTTTGGCTATAGCAGCCCGGCCATGTATATTGACCCTGTGGAGGTCCCGACGGACAGTTCTGGTGGAAACAGGAGAGTTGAGGTGCACATTTAATTCTGTCGTGATTTGGGCAGCCGTGGTTTTATGTTTTTTGGATACAATCCGGGTTAGCACCCGAACATCCCTTTCAGACAGCTTCCTCTTGCGTCCACAGTTAATCCTGTTGGATGTGGTTCGTCCTTCTTGGTGGTATGCTGACATTACCCTGGATACCGTGGCTCTTGATACATCACAAAGACTTGCTGTCTTGGTCACAGATGCGCCATCAAGACGTGCACCAACAATTTGTCCTCTTTTGAACCCTGGTATGTCACCCATAATGTTGTGTGCATTTCAATATTTTGAGCAAAACTGTGCTCTTACCCTGCTAATTGAACCTTCACACTCTGCTCTTACTGGTGCAATGTGGAATCAATGAAGACTGGCTACCAGGCTGGTCCAATTTAGCCATGAAACCTCCCACACTAAAATAACAGGTGTTTCAGTTTCATTGTCCAACCCCTGTATCTGTGCACTCTGTCCCTCTGACTTTGCAGAAATGAACATAAATCATGGTGAATAAAAAAAAACAAAAACTCAACCTTTGACTCATATAAAACACTTTCCACACGTCTTGGCACCTATTAAAGACATGTAGAAAGCCTTAAAAAAGTTTATCTTTATACATATGTTTTAAGTATAAAAGAAGAATAATTTGTTCCAGTTTTCTAAAGAAGAGCATTGTAGATTTCTTTTACCTCCCTTACCAACCTCTTTGATGGCAAAATGCATATAGGCTACTCCAGTTGTTTAAACTTTTTTATTTGTTCTGTATCTGTTTTCTGGTAGCCATGCCCTTACTTATCAAGATCAAAACATATATGCTTTACTTTAATGGTATCTTCACTAGGCTTACCCATTTTTTTGTGGCTTAGATGGTAGGGGTTCGTCCTGTAACTGGTGGGTTGCCGGTTCGAAACCCCATTCTGTCTGTCTCAGTCATTGTGTCCTTGAGCAAGACCCTTCATCAGGCTTGCATGCCGATGGTGGTCAAAGGGCCCGGTGGTACTGATTGTATGGCAGCCCCACTTCTGACAGTCTGGCCCAGGACAGCTGTGGCTAAAGTGTAACTTGCCACTGTCAATGTGTGAATGGGTGGATGACTGATTGTGGTGTGAGTCCTCTGACTTGATGAAGTGCTATACAAATGCAGGCCATTTTTCAGAGTTGCTAAGAGAAATGGTCCTCTTGTCTTTTTGCTAAATAACTTTAGTTAAATTTTTAATTTAAAGAAAACTGATACAAAGTTGTTCTGTCAATCCTACATACAACAGGAACAGGTCGATGAAGTCCCCTCGATTTTAAACCTGAAGTGAACACGGAGTGACATTAAGGATAGTTTCCATCACCAAAGCGTCTTTTGCTCCAATAGATTTCATTTTGCAAAATTCAGAGTCAATAACTCAGTTTAGTCAGAGTGCTAATGGTAATTTTCAAATTTAATTCAATGCTCAACCTGACACATAATTAGGGTTTTATTTTCCATATAAAGGTACAATTCTTCGAATTTGTTTACTTCATGTTAATAGTTAAATGTAAGTTTTCTTCTTTAATTCAGTAATGGTTACATAATTTATTGGCCATTTGTGATGTGGTTTCATTGTTGCCTCACAGCAAAAATACTTTGATTCAAATCTATAAAAGTGCCTTCTGTACCTGTTTTGGTTTTATCAAGCTCTGAGGTTTTCTCCCTCACATCAGAAACATCCTTGTTGGTTGGTTAGTAATTGTAAATTAACTATATGTGTGAGTGTACAATAAGATGTTTGCTGCAAACAGGTATTATGGATACTAAAACACTCAAACTTTCAAGAACGCCTATGTGCTTTTCCACTCTAGCTGAAGGAAAATGTGTTATTGTGTGGGCCTCAAAGTGGTTTTTTATCACCTGTGCTTTTTCCATCCATCCATCCATCCATCCATCCATCCATCCATCCATCCATCCATCCATCCATCCATCTCATTAAGAGATATCCATCTTCCAGTAGGACATGCCCAAAAATCCTCTGACAGCAGGTTCTAGGACTTGTCTTCATTTGATCATCATTAGAACCACCTTAGTGAACACTTTTTGATGCGAAGGAGCTGTTCACACTGGATGTTAAGTTCCTTACCCCCTCTGTGGAGCTGAATTTATGTGACAAATTATCTGAACCAAAATGGAATATTAGGCTTAAATAAAGATGTAGTGCTGTTTATGCTCTGTTCTACATGAAGTTCACTGAGTTTATTAAGACTGAATCTGAGAGAAGTGAAGTTCTGATCCGACAACAGTCACACACAACATACTGGCCTAAAGAGACCCCTTAGCATTGTACAGCGACCTGTCTTCAATCGGCCCGGTCTCCTTTCTGCTGCCTTGTAGGCTGAGCTTTGCCAGATGAATGTGCTGATATGCACACCACCCTTAGCAGGACTCAATAAAACCCTACGCTTTTTGTGTCATCCCCACTAGCTGTACACAACGCCAAGAGTGTAGTGCTGTTTTTGTGCACCAAAGGAGGCCTGTTTCATCTCTAGAGCCCGTGTCCCAGCCACCCCGTTTGGGTAAACCTAAAAATATCCAGCTGTGTGAGCATGGAAACCAAGGAGACTTTGTGGGGATATAACCGCAGTGGCTTGCAGCTTGTTTTTATCAAACAGCTCGCCAGTTTGAAACAACCACCACACATATGCATGCTGCCTCTGCTGTGTGCAGAGTGAGCAGTAGGTGGCAGTTCTTGCCCAAGTTGATGCATGAGGAAATCTATATGAATGTTTTTGTGTGAAATAAGTGACTGGCAAATTGCGAGGGAACTGCATATGCCAGTTCATAAGATTAATTACAAATGAACAGAAAGTGACGAACTAAATTCAAAGCTCTTCAACATGACGGACTTCAGTGACACCTACAAAGGAAGATGTGGTCAGACAATTATCTGCAACACCACAGTGATTTATCACCCAGTGGCCTGTCAATGTCAAGCCCATCTAAAAAAAAAGAGTCAAATGGTATTGATCATGACCGCCTTGGGTTTCAGTTGCACCCACACTTTATCAGATGGAGCTAATTGGGAACATATTCAGCCTGAGGCCCTGAGAGATGTGTCTGTCAGGAGTCACATTCCTGCTCCGATTCTCTGATATCCCACAGCGCCTGAAGTCTGGATGGAGGATAGGCTGTGGGAGTAGAGTTTGGGGGTGTGGAGGGTGTTAGGGTTTAGTATGGACAGGATGTTCACATTTTGATTGGTGAACAAGTCAGCATCCCTGACTCCAGCTGAGCAGATGGCTTTACTACATTAACTATGTGCCAAGAATTTATTTGGCAGAAAATTCTGCTTTGAAAGCCCGAGATTGTCCTGCCTGCACCTTGATCTTCTTGTTAATTGACATCTTCTTTTTTTGTCATAGTCAGGGTTATTTTAGAAAGATCTATGTAGGAAATATTTTTTTCTCGTTCATTGTCCTCAAAAGGTGTAGAAATAAGAGGCAAGACACGTTATTTCACTTTTATGATGTTTCCACACCTTTCTGTTCAATGACAAGGTTAGCTGCCTATATCAATCAAGAAAAAATTGGTTCAAGAAAAATAAAAAGTATATGGAAAGTATAAACATGTGAATAATGAGCATAGGGATTTCAATTGAGAAGATTACATTAAATTCATAAATTGCTATTTTTTGCTACCTAACCTTAATTGGAAAGGAAATGTAAATGCCAAAAAAATGACAGCATCTTTAGTTTTCAGCCAAGTAACAGATATAGGGATACCAACAATCCATTAGGTTTTTCAGAAGCTGGCTCGGTTAGCTTAGCACAAATACTATCACCTAGCATAAACTGGAATGGCAATCAAAAGTAAAGCTGAATAGGCTAATAAATGTTATAATAAAACTTCTAATAGCTATTCAGACAGACTTCCTGTTTTAGCTTATTTTGACCATTTAATACAAAAAAAAAACAAAAACAAAAAACTTGTTGTAAAGTGTGTTGCTTTTGTTTTAGCCGAACAACTACCATGTAACTACAATGGCTTTATTTAAATCCATTCCATCAGCTAAGCCCAGGTCAGCTGTCGGGAGTGGAGTAAATTTACAGGCTGTCATATGTGCAACAGCATCAAAGATAACGGGTTCATCTACTCTTCCAGGTTTTGTAGTTGTTGGGAAACTATCCCTGCATGATTGATTGAACGAATGAACTGTTCTGTAGGATTTATGAAACTGGCAGCTTCTGCTAATAAACTTTAGTGCTATAACATGGCAGTTGTCAAGCTGAGAAAACAGCGACAAACAATGGTTTTTGAAAGTGTGGAAGTGTAAACGATTAATGACGACTATTATAGTCTTGTCTCTGACACATTCATCATTTTCAGGTTAAGTTGTTTTAAATAGCTAAACTTAGCTTGTCAGAGTGTCTGTCTGACTAGCTGTTAGCCTGCAAACACTGAGGAATATTTGACTTGTCTTAAATTGACTGCAACAGAACATTTTTCTACTATAGAGAACTATTACTAATAATATTTTCGGTTTTGTCATTTTTAAAAGACAGTAAAATCATTTAATTTACAGAGTTATCTGTCGTTCTTCTTGCAGTTTGCTTACGCTAGTTGCTGGCTAACCTGGGCAGGCAAACTGGTAAAGTAAGACATTCAACACTCACTTTTTAAACAATTTCAAAACTGAGGTTGCTCATCACATCTAACTGTGTGCTGCAAATCATGCTTTTCCTGCTTGGACATGATGGCGGTGGCAGGATTTGTTGGATGGGTTACGTTTAGATTCCTGAAATCAAGCAATGGAAGATAGACACTACGAGTCCATTTTGTGCCAAACAATCTAAACATTTTGGGTCAAACCATTTTGGGTCAAACAATCTACTCATACCATTGAACAAACAAATATGTTAATGGTATCGGTCAATTTCCATATCTCTTACCCTTCACACTGGTTGAAAACCTCATACACTTCTCATTACCTATTTATTAAATGTGGCTGGATTGCAGAAAATCAGACAACTTTTCTTCAGCATGAAGCAATGATGGATTTGACAAACTTTTCGAACTTGCCAAATACATTTTTTCTCTGCTGGTACGTGGTTGCAGCAACAGGGTAGATGACCAAGCTAGGTTATTGACATTAATGCCACTGTCATTGCATCACCAGAGCATAAGGGCAGCAACAACCAAGCTGTACATCATGTCATTGTTGTGCTGCCACTGCAGTAAGGATCCACTTAGACATAGCTACAGATGTTTTATACGGGCTCAAAACCGTCTATTGAGGACCCTGAGGACCTCTCCAAGAACCTGCAAGGACCAAATACCTTCAGTCTGATTTTATTGCAGCATTTCAGAGTCTTGATCCAGACAGTATTACAAAGCTAATATGTGAATTTCTAAAATGTCAGGACATCCCTTTAAGTATGGCATGTAATTAAACTTATTCTGTTGAACTTTAGCTTTTTTATTGGTTTTCCTTCTGCCTTTTTTAAACATATTTTTATTGACTGATTAAGATATCCTCCTGAGTCAAACTGAAGTTTAAGTTAGGCAGGTTTTGGACATTTTTTAGATCTAAGATGCTGTGACAGTAAATGTTTCCAGGCAATCTATTGTGTGTCTTTATGGTTTCTTTGGTTATAACTCTTTTTTCCTCCTAAAATGATCCCCATATGTATAACAGTGTCCCTGGCTTACGATGAACCAGCCACACAGTGCACAAGCAGCTCTGTAGTGGGAGCAATACAGTGGAATAATAAATGTAGCTGCACAATCAGACCACATACTACAGATTAGAAACTACAATCACAGGAGTTATTATCTTTATAACTCCAAAACCATAGACTTGTGTTTACGTGGATGGATGGTCAAGGAAATGAAGGAATATGACACACCAAAAAGTACAACTATGATTTAGTGGATATTGTGTTGCAGGTCAAAGGTAAACTTTTGTCTGGGATGCAAGTAGAAAGAGCTCATTATTACAAAAAGTAAAGCTGTCGAAAAAAGAAAAATGATTTTCATAACTGAGAAATCTTGAGAGTTATTGCATTTTACTTCAGTAATCTCACTGTTATTAACACTTTGTAGCCGATATCTGTGATCTCTTCTCCACTACGTTCTACATTCGGATTAAACATAACAGCAGCATACATAATATATGTTCTAAACACTTTAATCTTGTCACATTCAGTCTCCTCTTTCACCATGCATCATTTGGCTCATATGTGTTCAAATCTACATTTTCCAAAAGAGTGTAAAAAAAGACCTTCTGGTATGAATCTAAATATGACACGTAACCCCTTTGTCTGATGAGAAGTGAGAAATAATTAAACAAAGGCCAGACCATTACCAGAAGCAGACCGTGGCAGTGTTTTCATATTTTCAGGGAATCAGCAATGAGAACTCCAATTAAGGTGGTGGAAAAAGGCATCAACTGCTTTAAAAACAGCAATGCAGATGTGCAGGTGAGTGACCATGTGGTAATCCTTGACTACACAGTGTAATTTCCATTTTTAATTTGACTTCCCACGCAATGGCTGCTTCCAATCACTACAAAGAGCCAGCACAGTGAGACACACTGGTAGGATAGTGGAGCATGGTTAGTTTTAATGGAAAAATGGTCTGGGCTTGAATCTTAAGTTAGGAATTTACTCAAGTAAACAGAATTGCCAACACTTTAAGATGTACCTACAGTACAGACCAAAAGTTTGGACACACCTTCTCATTCAATGATTTGTCCTTATTTTCATGACTATGAATATTGTAGCTTCACACTGAAGGCATCAAAACTATGAATTAACACATGTGGAATTATATACTGAACACAAAAGTGTGAAACAACTGAAAATATGTCTTATATTCTAGGTTCTTCAAAGTAGCCACCTTTTGCTTTGATTACTGCTACGCACACTCTTGGCATTCTGTTGATGAGCTTCAAGAGGAAGTCTTGAAGGAGTTCCCAGAGATGCTTAGCACTCGTTGGCCCTTTTGCCTTCACTCTGCGGTCCAGCTCACCCCAAACCATCTCAATTGGGTCCAGCTCACCCCAACCCATCTCGATTGGGTCCAGCTCACCCCAAACCATCTCGATTGGGTTCAGGTCCGGTGACTGTGGAGGCCATGTCATCTGGCGCAGCACCCCATCACTCTCTAATTAGCTGAGTTTATTTAATAAAATAATCAGTCAGTAAGTCAGTCATTTTCTACCACTTATTCCATAGTGGGTCGCGGGGAAGCTGGTGCCTATCTCCAGCAGTCTACGGGCGAGAGGCGGGGTACACCCTGGACAGGTCACCAGTCCATCGCAGGGCAACACACAAACAACCATGCATACACCTAAGGGCAATTTAGAGAGACCAATTAACCTAACAGGCATGTCTTTGGGCTTTGGGAGGAAGCCAGAGTACCCGGTGAGGTTGAAATTATGACAATTTAGGGAAATATTTTCTAGATTGAAAACTAACAACCTTTTTGGGTAAATGATCTTTAGCAGGCAAGCACGTGTTCTTAGCTGTTAGCGGTTGAAGCTAACAAAAGAAGCTTATTTCATCAGAATCAAACACATACCTTTAAAATACCATTAATGAAAGGGTTAAAATGCATAAGCGTGGATGCCGTGTTTGGCCAGTCTTCTGTGTTTAAAATCACCCTTTAAATAAAGTTTGTCTTAACTTAAAAAAACCCCCACAAACACAGAACACATAAACTGAGCAAATGTGCTGAGCAGATAATCTGCTAGCACTAAAATGGCTGTGTTCAACACAAACAAAACCAAACGTCATAAAACAAAAAATGTTTAGATTATTTCATTTTAAACTTCTTCTCTCTGCCCAAAACACTACCTCTTACATGAACCGTGCTGAGGAAAAGTTGTCCGGGGCGACGAAGTTGAAGGAAGCATCCACAGTGAACAAAGGGTTAACTGCAGCTAACCTCCGTAGATGTGGGGTAGGGCAGCTCGCTCTGTCGGCCGGCCAAACTGCACTTTACTGCTGTAACCACGGTTATGCGGTCCCGTTGTCCTTCCTTCAGACCGGGAAAACTGCTCAACTAGGCGTCGTAGAGACAGGGTCTCTGCTGGGAACTCTCTGGAACACAGTTTGCTTCTGTAGACCTCAGAGAGAAAGTCAAGCAACGCTTGTACCTTAATTACCACTGTTCATGAATGAATACCAGATACACAAACAGCAATTCATTAGTGCATATGATCGTGTGATCGTATGACACTCTTGGATCCAGTTTGAAGAGTTATGTCTGTTTGCCAGCAAAGAGACATTAGCGCGCTGTGTCTCTCCGTCCAGTTCCGCTGGGGACCTGCGTGGAAGAGGTCAGTTTGTTGCAAAAGCGGGGATTTTATTTGGACAGTGACGTCCCGGGAAGTCTGCTGTTATTCCCTGTTCCTGGCTGTGCTGGAAGTAGGTTAAAACGATTTATTTTGAAAGTTCCAGAAAAGTTCTTATGTTGTACCCATGACCGTGGTCCCAACACAGCCAATCTACATTTGACAGTTATGCTAACTTTATCTAAGCAGATTTTGTAGTACAATGACTAATTAGCCATTTTGTCATGCTTTAATTATCGTTTGTCAGTTACTTGATGCACTGAACTGTATTTTCTTAGATCTGAATGTGACTACCTAATTTGATTGCACTGGAATTAATTGTGTCTATCTAATTTGAATTGATTTTATATAACTGAATATGAATAGGACCAATTTGTGTTGTGGAATGCCTTGAGATAACCTCTGCTGTGAATTGGTGCTATATAAATGAATTAGTCCAGACCCAAACCCAAGCATCATATCTAGGTCAAAGCATTATGATCAGTATCAGATTCCTTAACTACATTTAATCATGGCACCTGTTGATGCTGTATTGCCTTCAGTTCTATTTCAGCTACACCCTGAACCTGCAGCATAACACAACGCTTAGCACAGACCTTTCTTAAGAAAGTGTGGCCTATTTTCGTGTGCACAGCTTGCAAAACTGTATTATAAGCTGTGCACATTTGGTGATCTAAAAAAACAATTCTGGGTTCCCCATGATTCTAAACCTTTACATTGACGATCACTTGTGGTGTAAAGAAAATCACGCAGAGATCAGCTGAAATGCAGGAGATTAAAATTGATGACATCTAAAGCAAAGTGCAACATTTAAGAAGCAAGAAGATAACTCTATCTGTAGGTATTGTCTGCACATGGTTACCCAGAAATCAGTGGTGGATGCTGGTCTTTCAAGGAGGGGAAGCTCAATTTCAAGATCGCTGATTCGCTCATTTCGCTGTCAATCAAAAAGTGATTCACCCAGACAGATCATCCAATCATCATGCAGAAGCTGAGCGTCCGGGCCAGCCGAGGCCAGCCCACTGCCCCATAGACCCCCAGAGACGCTGAGCGTCCGATGGGCGGGACAAAGCCCGGCATTTTTGCTTTGCTATTGAACTCACTGTTTAAAGCACTGTGAAGCTGCGGGAATGAGTGAGAGGAAAGCCGCGTCGTTACCAGTGATAAGAAGCTGATTCTGAACAAAAGTTGAGCGCGTTGTAGCGCATATTTAGTCAATGACATGTGCACACAACAGTATATATTTGATCACTTATTTTTTGACATTTTAGGGGAAGCTAAGCTTCCCTTGCAGTCTTAGAGCAATCGCCACTGTCAGAAATGCTATAAAATATGGAAAAAGCCAAACTATCAAGTATTATCAAGATGAGGAAACATGTTCACATTAGCATCACTCTTTAATAAACTGCTCCATGAAAACATTAGCTATGTTTACATGCACAAATTTTTTGATCGGATTCAAATAAATAAATCTGAATATACCATTTATATGACCGCAATATTAAATATGATGTGTATCATATGATGAATGTTCACATGCACCACAATTTATTCAGAATAGAAGTGCTTTGTTATGCGCAGAGTTGTTGTATTTTCCTAAACCAACCAAGAAGGTGTACTTCCGGCTGTGCTGTAAAAAAACCTCAATGTTCTGAGTGTCCAGAATGGATCCTGGCCAGGTTCTGAGACCGGTTGAGGCATTATTGCTTTCCATAATTAAGCTACAGGCTTAATTATTTATTCTGAATACTTACGTCCATGTAAACATGTCTATTGTCAACAGCAGCAAGTTGTGAGTTTATGACATTAGTTGTATGTGTTGAGAAACTAGAAAAACAGATACTGTAGTGTCTGAAATTGGTGAGTTCGTTAAATGAAATATAACAAATGCAATGCGTTATTTTACAGCACTTTTAAGCTACTGAGTTCTGAAGTATAAACATGGAATTGCTTTTAACGAAGTATTAAATTGGGACTTGGTATCGGCGAATAAATCTGATCTTTAAGAAAATGATATGATGACAAATGACAAAATGACAGGCTATTTAGGATCTAACAATCTTGTAAAATCTTTTGATCACAGTGCATTTTATATGAAGCACATACCCGTAGCTATAATTTCTCATACTACTAACTTTGACAACTGATCATTACAGTGGTGTCTGAAGTTTTAGTTATATCCAGCTCAACAAAATTCTTCATACTGGATAGGAAAAAAATTTCCACAACCTTTTTAATGTTACTGGATTGCAGAAGGTCTGTGAAACTTCCACCAGAATGTAGTGATCATTATATTACAAATCTTTCAAAACTAGAAATACAGGAATACATTTTTTTCCCTGCCTGCCAGGGGTGATAAGCTAGGTTAGCTCGACATTACTGCCACTGGTGTCACGTGGCAATAATGTCACGTACCTAATACTCATGTTTAACATTTTCAACAGCCAAAGCACAATGGTACATGCTGGTATCATGTCATGTTTATGCCGTAAATTATTACTGCAGTAATAATCTACTACCACCTCATGCTTACTACCTGCTATACTGTTGCACTATAGTTGGTGGATATTATGTAAATCCAAACATCATTGATAGAAATTGTCCTGCAGTAGGCCTATACAGCATCATTTTGTATCCCAAGAAGTTGGGTATGAAAAGACCAAAACTTCAAACATACAAAAGGGTGAAGAAGTCAAAAAAACATCAGTCTGTGAAAATGTTAGCTGTTTGTACAGTCTTTCTTTTATTTTGCTACAAATATTTCACATTTATGTAATTTTGGTGGTTTGGCTAAACTGGATGTGTACTCATGTCAATACATGAACGTTCTTTTTCTGAACAGAGAGTGTTGACATAAGCCATACCAACAATTCATCAGTAGGCTGCACCTGCTGCTCTACATCTTGCTCTAATATATAAACCCTACTAATGTATCATCAGTTCAGAAGATCTCCATCCTTTTTGGATTTTGTAAATAGCTTCCCTCACCTGGTACCAATTTGTAATACAACCAATGCGCTCTAACATGAAAACACCTGGTTCTTTTCTTTGATAGTGCATTTGCATCCACACTTGATCTTTTCTCTTCTCCTTGGTTGCACAAGCAGCCATGTCTGGAAACAATTCTGCTTAAAATAGAGTCACAGTCACTAATGACTATGCAAATTCCTTTGAAACAATTCACTTGTGTTTTCTGCTTTTCTTGCTTTTGCAGATAACACAACAGACCTTTTGTCTGAAATGTCGTGCGACAAAGGGAAAGAAAAAATCAGGAATTTTGTTGCAAACTGAGATCACTGATGCAAATGGCTTTGGAAAGTTAAAGTGATAAAGTTAAGGTTAGGACCAACATAACTTGGGATAGTCCTTAAAGTTTAGAGTTCTGTTGCAATTCAGTAATTGCATAAAGTAGCTAACTGTTAAACCTTTTATTGACTTTGAATAAATTAATGATAAAAAAACTGTACTTTTTTATTTCTGTAGTCCTTTTTCTGTTTCTGGATTGCCCTCATCCATCTCAGACATTGATCACAGCTTTTGGATGAGTTGATACTGACAGTTCGCATGCTGCCTACTCATCATTCATCCTTCCCAACCTCAGAAAGTGTTCAGGATCACAAAGTTATTAAACTGTAATAGCAGCCTTTTTGAGAAGCCCAGGGGGATTTACTCCTGAGTCAACATGCCAGACCCCATTTCCTCCTCACTCACAAATGCCTCTCAACACCCTATAGCAACTGCAGAAATGGTAGATCTCCACATGGAACTTGTGTAGATTGACAAAAACCTAGAAGTGACTCTGCATAATGTCTTAGCTACACATGGGGAGATGTGCCAATAAATATCGACTTTCAACCCAGTGTTATCAAACCAAAAAATTGCCTAAAAAGACAAACGAGGGGAAGATAAACACAAAAAAATATACTGGGATATTTCTTAACCTAAATGCTGGGTTTGTGCTGTTGGGGCAGAGGTTGGGCAGTTTTAACTAAACATTGAGTCAAAAATTGTGACCCAGTTTGTAGGATGAGAGAGAATTAAAGGGAACCTCATGATTCTTCACAGAGGGCCATTTTGAACGACCTGAATTGAACTGACAGAATTTCTACCACAGGAAATAAAAAATGGATAGGCTCATCTGTAAAATGATGGTGTATATTAATGTTAGTGTCGGTGGGTTATTTGATTATTAGTTCACACTAGAGAACAAATTTGTTCATGTAAGATAACATGAGCCTTTTACATTATAGCTATGTTCAACTTTTGGAATTTGACCAAACAACTGTTAGACATTGTATAGGGGGAGTATTGTTTCCAGTGCAAAATATAGAGGATATATTTTGTTACCTAAATAAAATGTATGTATGTACAGTACAGACCAAAAGTTTAGACACACCTATTCCATCCGGTTTGCGTTTAGTTGGACCATCATTTATTTTTCAACAGGACAATGACCCCAAACACACCTCCAGGCTGTGTAAGGACTATTTGACCAAGAAGGAGAGTGATGGGGTGCTGCGCCAGATGACCTGGCCTCCACAGTCACCGGACCTGAACCTAATCGAGATGGTTTGGGGTGAGCTGGACCGCAGAGTGAAGGCAAAAGGGCCAACAAGTGCTGAGCATCTCTGGGAACTCCTTCAAGACTGCTGGAAAACCATTTCAGGTGACTACCTCTTGAAGCTCATCAACAGAATGCCAAGAGTGTGTAGAAGTAATCAAAGCAAAAGGTGGCTACTTTGAAGAACCTAGAATATAAGACATATTTTCAGTTGTTTCACACTTTTTTGTTCAGTATATAATTCCACATGTGTTAATTCATAGTTTTGATGCCTTCAGTGTGAAGCTACAATATTCATAGTCATGAAAATAAGGACAACTCTTTGAATGAGAAGGTGTGTCCAAACTTTTGGTCTGTACTGTATGTATGTAAGTAAATTTGGCATTCAGGTTGTTGTCTTTTTTATTTGACAGTTATTAAGGCTGAATTAAACTAAAACTACAAATGCTCCTGGGGTGCATGGTGAACAGTTAGCTATGTTGCCTCGAAGCAAGAAGGTCCAAATCCCAACTTTGGCCATTTTGTTTGGAAGTTGCATCTTCTTCCAGTGTATACATGAGGTATCTGCGAGTTCTCCAGCTCCCCCTCACAATCTTGTTCACTGGCTCTTAAGGTGTGAGATTAAGCATGCACAGAATCGTCCTTTGAACGCTGGAGATAGGCATTAGCAACTAAGATAAAGCAGGTATAGGAAATGAATAAGTAAAAATAACTGAGGTTAAAGCAAATGTCACTTGTTCAGTAATGTAGGTCAGGGCCGTCTTAAGGCGTTAGCAAACTTTGCAACTGCTTAGGACCCTCTGCTTGCCTTAGCGCCCAGGACATGTTGACAAATACACCAAATAGTTTGTACATACACTGAGAAAAACATCTAGGGTTGGACAGTTAAATTGCTTAGTCATGATTTTGTCTGAATTGGAAAACCTTTCTATGTGCAATTGTTTATAAACATAATAAAATATATAGAATTTTTGGAAAATATTTAATAAACAATATATTAATGTAATTAACCCAACAAAAAAACTGTGAATAGATCAACGATTACTAGCCTGTTTTTAGAGGTTGCTTGGAAATTCAAAAAAAAGATGGCAATACAAAACCGGAGGTAAGAAGTACTGTGGTGGATAGTAGGCCATCAATGAAATTCTGCTGAGGCCCTCATTCAACCTAGGTCCAGCTCTGATCCAGGGTTATTATTTTGAACCTAATTCTTGGCCACCCTAACGCTTTAAATATTTTTTTTGGTTGAAAACCCAACCCATCCTTACTACTGAATGATAAAGTAATAGTTCAGTTGTGGTTCCTTTATGTTGACAGATGTCATATAGCTGTGAGTTTGCAGAAAGGTAAACAAGTCCTCAAAGCTGTGGATCTCTAACAGCTAATCAGAGTTATTTTATTAACTTAAATTAACTCAAAATAAAATGTTCTTGCCTGGGATACAGTGCTGTGTAACTATTGATAATAACTTCAGAGACCCTCAGCTTGAAAAATCTGAACTGTATCTTTAACTGAACCATACACCCTACGTAGTCTAGTTTGACATCTCAGCCTGATTTCCGAGACAGTTGAGTCTGTGGAAAAACAAATTGTATGTCTGGAACTATCTAATAACTAGTCTGATTCAAAAAGATTATGTCAAGCACTTTTGAAGGACAACTTTTTGAAAAACAACCCAAAATTCAACCAGTGTCTCTCAATTTAAATGAATAAGACAAGATTATTTCAATTTACTGGAACTTTATTTTTAACAACCCACTGTGCTCAATATGGCTCTCACACCTGTCAGAAGGCTGGAATAGCTTCAAGCTCTATGAGCCAACCTCTTATCTTTCTGATCTTCACATGTCACAGAAATATGGTTAGTTTAAATAAAATCATTTAATGTTTTTTTGTTACAATTTACAAAAACTGCTGGTTTATCTCCTTGTGTTTTGCTGACATTGAACATGACCTTTTACCACTTTTCCTGCAAATGTAAAGTAAAAACATTTCCTGCAAACTCTGGTTAAAATGGTGACAATTCAATCAGTGCAACATTCATCAGCATGCCTCTGTGTGAATAGGATGGAGAAAAATGATGGTATTTGATCCAGCTTTATGATGGTGCTTTCCCAAGCTGAGCCTGAAGACTCAGGCGTCTGTCACAGTGCTAACATCTCAGACATCTTGTTTTGAAACTTCCCCCGAGCAACAACACAACACCCGTTATCCAGCAACCAGTGGGTCGGTTCAGACAATGTGCATTCCTCCTCCATGTGACTTTAATTGAGTGATTAGATGTAATTCAATAAGCAATCGAAGGGCAGTGCGCGTGAGTATGAGGCGTAAAGTAAAAGAGCACTGGTCAGTGGACCTTTTGTCTCTGACCCTCCATCATTTCTGCTGCCTATCAGCCTCAATCACACAGACTGGTAGGCCTCCAGCCAGCCCCCCTATCTGGAAGCCTCTGCTCTAATTTTCTTGGCCACCAATTTCAGTCACCACGGACTTTACAGGTTTACGGCTTAGGCTTGCAATGTCTTGTGTTTGCCATGTGAGTCACTATCTTTAGACAGGACTCAACTACTTAAAACATTCCGATGTTTATCGTCTGTGAGCTGAACTTCTTCAAACCCTTTATGCACAGTTTTAGGAGTATCTACAATCAGCTAAGTAGACGTCACACTGTCAAGTTGTCATATGCTGTGCAATTCTGGTCCTAGTGGTTTTACATCTACTTAACATGGGTTGAAGGATTATACAACATACAACTTCAAAAATATTTAAAAATTACAATTAGGTGTAGGGCTGCAACTAACAAGTATTTTGCTAATTGATTAATCTGTTGGCTATTTTTGCAATTAACCGATTACTAATCGGATAGCAAAAGGTGCTTAATAGGAGATTTTTTACAGAATTTGAGCCAGGTGAAGCCAAAGCTGTGCCACTTGAGTTCTGGATAGGCCATATTCACAGACAAAGAAGGCGTTTCATCTTAAATGCTAAATGTATATATTTTTTGTACAGTTTCGGCTTAATTACTGCTCTGATTGGGTTGTTCTTTCAGCAAATTACATGTTATCGAGTCTGTATACTCCATCGATGACTAAATAAGTTGTTGATTATTTCAATAATTAATTAATCACCATTAGTCAAATTAATTGTTTCATCAATTAGGTGCACAAGTTTGAATTCGCCAATTGAATGTGAATTAGCCAGAATGAGAGTAAGGAACGCTTTGGGTTTCCCCAGAATGGGCTGGAGGGTGTTGCCATGGAGATGTCTGGGTTTTCCTGCTAGACCCACGACCCAATCTTGGATAAGTGGCAGACAATGGATGGATAGCAGCTAAAATGTTTTTGTTAAGGACTACGAAAACCTTGAGGTTTCTGAGCAAATTGGAAAGCGGACCCTTGCAGACATATCAGTGGTGGTGTATATGCCTTTGAGCATGAAGAGTTTTGACTCTGTGTCAATTAAAGATTATCCACAATAAAAATAAAGTTGGTCACCAAATTTCAGTTTTTTTAAAAGCATGGAAACTGTTGTGTTTTCAGTTCATTACAAAAAAGAACAGTCATGCCAATGATAACTTGCTGTAAACTTCATGCAGTTTCAAATTGCATGGAGACATGGAGAATGTGTAGCACCATAAAAATGAGAATTTGAGACTGGTTAAAAGCCATGAAATAAAAATTTATTTCTAAACACTTTTTTTCCATTATGCAAGTATCAAATTTTGCTGGTCAGGTGTTAAAGTCATAGGGTGGGCTCTAGAAAAGTTTATGTGCAGCTATAGTCACAGTAAGATCTCGCTGACTCAAGGTTTCTGCAAAAGTACAGAGAAAGCTTTTAATTTCCAAGATATACAGTATTATGCAAAAGTTTTAGGCAAAAAAATGACAATGAAATGAAAAAAATGCTGTAAACAAAGAATGCTTTCGCAAATATAAATGATGATTGTTTATTTTTATCAATTTACAAAATGCTTAGTAAGCAAACCCAAACATACAGCCAAAGTCATTAAGAACTATCTTCAGCGTAAAGAAGAACAAGACTTACTGGAAGTGATGGTCTGCCCCCCACAGAGCCCTGATCTCAACATCATCAAGTGTGTCTGGGATTACATGAAGAGACAGAAGGATGTGAGAAAGCCTCCATCCACAGAAGATCTGTGGTTAGTTCTCCAAGATGTTTGGAGCCTAGTTCCTTCAAAAACTGTGTGCAAGTGTAGCTAAAAGAATTGATGCTGTTTTAAAGGCAAAGGGTTGTCACACCAAATATTGATTTGATTTAGATTTCTCTTTTGTTCATTCATTGCATTTTGTGATGGATGAAAATAAATGATTAACACTTCCATTTTTGAAAGCATTCTTTGTTTACTGCATTTTTTCACACCTTCCTAAAACTTTTGCACAGTACTGTACATACCAAAAGGTCAGGAAATCATATTCAAATGCTGCTCAGCTTTTTCCAGTTTAAATTTATACCGTTGCATGTGAACGTTATTACCGCATTCAAATATGTGTTTACTGAAAATCTGCCTGAGCATAGGTAAATATAGCTGCAAATAATTAGCAGAAAGATAAAAAGTCACGTTTTCCAAAATGTTACTGTATAGTCATAGGATTGTTTCATAAATTAAGTCAGCTAATCGAAGTCTTTACAGGAACTCAAGTATGTAAATCATGGGCCCCTATAACATTTCAGAGAGAAATGCAGACAAAACTCATAAGAACACCAAGTGTGATTTTGACACGCTCAATAAAATGCTGAAATCCAGGATTGCGGAAATATAAGAGATTTATTTTCACCTTCAAAGAACTGGCTTGTGGAAGCAATGTTAGCAAATGTGAGGGGAGACAAGTGCTTTTAACAACACGTGTCTTGAGTGCTTGATCAGTCCACATGCTCATTGTGTATTGTCAGAAACTCTTGGAAGCACTGACAACTACTGCAATCTACTTAGCTACCATCTCAACCTGAAAATCAACATTAAGTCATTTATAACTATACAGATAATTGATAAGGTACTGGAAAATGTGTATTTTTTTGTCCATAATGCACAGATTGATGATTAACAAATGAATTCTTCTGCTTATAAAGAAGAGAGCTCCAGCATTCCTCCACAACAATGTGAGAGACTAATGAAGCCCTGCAGAAAATTACTACATAAAGTCATTGCCACTAAAGGTGGTTTTATAAACAAATGTTTTAAGAGTGGGTGGGCTTGTGTATGTCAAAGTAAGTGCATTTGTGTTAAGTGGATGTGTGTGCGAACATTTGTCAACTGAAGGTGTAAAGTTGTTAAAGCCTGCAACACTAAGTGACCAAGAGCAGCAAAGGGTAGGTACACACAGCTCCTGAAGGCAGCAGCAGCCCCAGGCGGACAGACACAAGGGACAACCTAAGATCAGCCATCAGCCATCAGGAAAGCACAGGGACAGACAGAGACTTAAGGTATCAACCCTCTGACCCTGCACCACTGCCACCTCCACCTGTGTGGGCCAAGCCCGTAACCCAGTAACGCAATGCCCACACAAGCCCCCGACAGCAAGAACACCCAGCACCAAGCAGGGTATACCCCCCAAGGGCCCCCAACAAGCTGGACAAACACCAGTCTATCAGGTCGACGGGGACTCCGAAGGAGAAATGGAGTGAGGGCACAGTACCACCCTGCCTGGTGAACTGGCCCCAGAGAGTGGAGGAGCTATTTTAGTTCTTTTATATGAATCAAGACAACTTATTCAGACCTCGTAGAGAGCTCTAACCTGGACAGATGAATACAAATATTCCAAAAATGTAAACCTTTTTAGCGTTTCCCAAATAGAATTAAGGTTTCAAACAATGTGTATTCATTGTGGGATAATCGAATCTAGGTCTGCTTTCTGAAAAGTTTAATTTCAAAATGTTTTTATTGTTTTTAAGAGATTTATTCTTAGTTGTCAAAATAAAGAAAAACTCTGAAACTTACTCAGATAGTACAAATCAGAACCTAGCCGCAATAAACAGTTGTAAACTGAGGTTAGGACAAGGTTTGGAAAGTTTACCAGGTAGATTGTTGTTATAACAGTAATTCCTTTGTGCTGCAAAGCCAACTTGAACACAGTCCCAAAATGATTTAATAAACAAATTATCAAAACGCCCTCGTCTGAATAAATGTCTACTTTTTTAATATTAGTCCAATGCTTTTGTTGTATTTTGGACTGCTATCGCTTAACCATGAGTGTCAGTGAGAACTGATAGTATCTCCAGCAGTAAGCATCCATCCATCCATCTGTCCGTCTGTCCATCCATCCATGAAATAAAATACAACTTCATTAAAGAGTAAAAAATCCACAAAGGATTCTCTTCTCACAGTATGTCCTTGGCTTCATCTCTAGCACAAACCAGATTACTATCACTACTCTGGCAGATCTATAATTTCTCTTTAACTTTCTTCACAGACCTCCAAGCCAGGAGCAAATAATCAAAGCAGCATGACAGACAATACTCAGGCACTGTTTGATGTGGCAGTGACCGAATGTATCATTACAGAGATGGTGACACAGGCCAGGCTGTGAACTAACATTGTGCTGTGTTGATTCTGCAGGGGTGAGAGGGACTCCAAGTCTCTGCATCTGTTTGAAAGAGGACAAGGCAACTGTTCAGCAAGTGTCCTCCGAAATTATGTGCAGGGAGCATGACTCTGATTAGATGCCATGTGAAAGAGCTTTTTCTTGTCTCAATAAGAACATTCCCCACAATTAGGAGGATGTGTACAGCTTGTCTCCTGCAGCCGACCTTGAGAGGTTGAAATGGACAACATCCATGCATTGCATGTGGTTAAACCACCACAGGTCACCATAGTGCAGATTTTAACTGTTAGCCTTTTTTTATTACCATTGCCAAGTAAAAAAATATAGGTGTTTTGTAATAAAATAAAAACATTTAATAACATGTTTACCATCTCCATGGATAAAATGTTTACTAGGAAAATGTTGCATGAAACATGATTGAAGCTGAGACTTTTTGGCTCAGTTTGAGTGCCAGCTAAGCACACAGAAGGGAACATCACTTCAGCAATGTCTTTTATAGTGCAACCACGAAAGCCTATTCTGGGTATAGCCTCCCAGGATGCTTAGCTTTCCAAAAACACCAAAGCCCAGCAGAAAGTATGAACCATAAAATCTTTCAATTCAGTTTACTTTCTTTATATAGCGCCATTTAATAACACATATTGTTTCAAGGGATTCTACAAAAACAAAAACAAAAAAACAATTCGATTCAATCGTTCAGATTCCAAGTCAAGTACAGTACATACATTGCAATTGACCCTAGTTATCAAACAATGTAGTCAAGTTCAGTTTATTATTCAAATTGGCAAAAAGGTTTTTAATCTATGGAAACCTTACAGCATTCCTTCCTCTTGGATGAGCATATTGCTACAGTGGACAGTCATTTGCATTGTGTCATTGACTTTGCGGCAATTCCTCATACCGAACATGCAAGTAGCGACAGCGCAAAGGAAAACACCCCTTTATCAGGAAGAAACCTCCAGCAGAACCTAGCATAATGTGAACGGCCATCGGCCATGACCGACTTGGGGTTTAAGAAGACAGAGCATATTCACAAAAAACACACAAGCGAGATAATTTTCATTATCATTCTGATGTGACCCCAAAGGTGTATAGAAGGCTATTGAACGATACTGAAAAGAAACCTAGGATTATTCTTATTCTCATCTATTAATGATAAAAAACAGTGTTCTAGCTTGGTGAAGGGTCTTTTCACACAACAGTATACTATTTTTAGACTTTTTTTAGAATATCTTTAGACTTTTTTAGACTATTTTTCCAGATTAACTAGGACTCCTCTAGATGTGTAGAGCCCCATTTTCCCTCCAATTTCCTAGCATTGTGCATTAAAGTATGCAGCTCTAAGTTAAACCAGGGAGCCAGCCTCCTATGAATAATTACCTTCTTTTTCAAGGGGGCTACCATGTCTAATGCCACACATAATGAGAAAGTACACTATGAACAAGAACCTCAATTTGTGAAAGGGTAGAAAGTCAATTGCTGCCTCTGCTGTGTTTTTCTGTGATATTGAGGAAATAGAACTGATTCTTTTAAAGTTGTTATAGCACTGTTTGATAAAGATCTACTGTAATGAAATTTTCTTTCAGGGCAAAGTAATCAGTTAAATTAAACTCAAAGGTTATTAAAAAATGGTCAGACCGGACAGGGTTATGGGGAAATATTGTTATTTTTTCACATTCAATGCCATATGTCAGCACAAGGTCCAGAGTATGAAGACAGGAGTGAGTAGGTCTGTGGATGTTTTGTACAAAGCTAATGGAATCTAAGACATTATTAAAGGCGACATTTAGGCTATTATTATTTATTATTAAGCGTCAACATGAATGTTAAAATCCCCCACTGTAATCCTCCATTCGCGATTTAGATAAAGAAAACTAAGTGCTAGATATTTAAAAGAATTGTAGCAATTAATTGGCTTCTGATTAATCAATAAATCTGACTGAGAGATTGTTGTTACTCCTCCCCACCCAGTATTTCGAGGAATGTGAAAATTTGAATAATTAGAAAGAGTTGACTTATTTATACTAACATAAGCTTCTTGCTGCAGCCAGGTTTCTATGTGAAAAAAATACATCAATCAGATTATCAAAATCAAGTCATTCAACAAAGTCTTTGTTAGTTAAACCAGAGGTGTTCTAAACTATGACTATGATTCCTAATATGGACCCTGGGTTGTCAGCGTTTTGAAGTAATGAACTAATACATTTGGGCAGATTCCTAGAAAGAAGAGCTGCTCTGTCCAAAGTGGGATGTATGCTGTCTGTCTGGATCAGCTCCAGTTTTCCCCAAAATGTTAGCCAGTTATCAATTACACAGCGGTTGAATGACAGCAAGCGGCTAAACATGTCATCAATGGTCATATCAGGGAGAGGACCAGAGAAAATTATGGAGTCCAACATTGTTTTGGCAAACTTACATACCGAAGCAACACTAATTTTAGTGGCCTCCAATTTACATTTCCACCAAAGAGTCAAAAAGGGTAGCCATCGTAGTGGTGAAGCTAACGCTAAACTGCCGACCCTTTACTGCGCCGAGAAAAACCATGTGAAAGACAAGGGTTCTCAAACGTAAAGTGCAGCAAACAAAATAGGTGTGTAGGCTGATGTGTTAGAACAATCAAATACAGTGAAGAGAATTTAAACTAAACTGAGAGAGTCTGAAACTTCAAACAGACCCACCAAGCGCTACAGCATAAACAAGAAGTGAAGCAGTATGCCTTACCCAATCTGCCAAAAGGTTTAAGGTTGTTCATAAGGTTTACCCACAGAGGTTACTGGTAATTTACACACTGGGAAACAATAGACAAATAAACTTGTCAGTAGAAATTCAAGTTAGCTCATTTGAATAGCTAAGCAGCCAAATTTTGTCACAAAAAGGCAGATCACCCACTGATTCTAGTTACATTAACAAGGCATTTGTCCTGAACACTGGTTTAGGCTAAAATAGCTCAATTCTTTTTTTCTTAAATGCAGGTCAAAGCGTTTTTCAGTAGGAAACGAATAGAGGCAATGTAAGTTGTCTGAGTTTGTTAAATCATATACCACTGACAAGAAAATATGGTTTGATACAACGATATTGATTATACTTTATATCCCCAGTTATTTGACTCCATTAATGGTTTAAGACAACATTTTTATCTTGGCATCTAGAAAATCTTCTTGTTTTTATTTCAGTCACAATGTTGAAGTGAGTATTTTACTTAGTACCCCTACACATAGCCCTTTCTAAAATGGCCAAACTCTAACACTCAGTAGTTTAATCTTACCTCCCCAACAACCCTATACCATTCCAAACCCTTTGTGAAGTGCCTTGAGACGACATGTGTTGTGAATTGGCGCTATATAAATAAAACTGAATTTATTTGACTTGAATTTCTTACAGTGTATGTAAATATCTGGTTTTAACTGTAGGTAAAAAAATCTATCTCTAAAGAGCGACGTGGCTCCTTTTTAGTTTCCTTTCTGCACCAAGAAATTGGGGTCACTATTTTTGCTTGGTTAAATCTACTTAACTTCTGTCCCAACAGCATAAAATATGTACTTTAAGAAACTACTGAGCAGTGTGCGCACTCCTACTGCTCCTACCCCAATGACAAATAGAATCGAAACATCAACTTCACAAAGTTTTAAAAGTGAGTCCATAACAAGACTGTGGAAGTTGTTTGGTTATTGTTGCTGATAAGATCAGGTCAATGTGTGTTGATTTCTAGCGCTTCTTGAACATAAAAGCTGGGGGAGGAAGCACATGGCAGTTCAGTTTGTCACTTAGTCCCCCACTTTGCCCTCCTGATCAACCCCGTTTTTGAGCTAACTCTATTGGATTAAACATGGCCTGAGGGAGGGGATAGTGGGCAGCAGTAACCTGAACAGAGGGTAGAGAGGGGTCAACCAACTGTTTCAAGTGAAAGTGGAATTCGGGGCATCTGTGTTTGTTTGTAAGTGGGTATGTTTGGGACTGAATCCAACATCCTGAAGAGCCTAAGGGGTAGGGCAGAGGTTAGTCATCGTAGACCCGGTGTTCACTCGGCTCAGGCTTATAAACTGCCGTTTTAGTTTTATAGATGCCATGAATTCTTGCACTACATGTGTTAGCCTTAGGATTTCACACTGAATATGATTTCTCCAGCTTTCTCCAGCTCTCCTGTAAAGTCCAAAGATGTGATTGTGCTTTCTGACAGACGTTTTATATTTTGCTTAGATATGCAAAACTTTTTAAATCATTGAAAGCAAAATATGGACATCCTAGTGCCTGTGCAGTTTGAAAAGACATTATAACAGTCATCCAGTAAGGCCACATGTAATCTTTCTGCTATTTTAAACTCTAAAAAGAGCTTTGAAATTAAATGCTGAAAGTAGATCTCGAGGTTTGGCCAAAATTTCAGAGTGCAGCAGATTGACACAGGATATCACAGCGCTCCAGGAGCTGCCCCCTGTGGTCCACCTCTAAAACTACGTGGGGGTGAAAGGTCACTGCTGTGACAGTGCCTGCTCATCTGAGGGACTCTCTTTTACCTCAAAAGCAAAACACCCGAGGGCAGAATGGTGGGCTTGTCTGGCCACCCTAACCTGAATCCCCAGGATCCCGGCAGGGAGGCAGAAAGCCCAGGATCAGGGCCTTCCCCCTGCTGCACAAATACAGACAAGGTCGTGGGTCATCTGGGGAGCTCACCCAAGGCTTTCATCCCATAGAAGCTCATTTCAGGGGAATGTGACTCTTTCTTCATCTAGATAGGAGTCCTCCGCAAGCCCTGTGTGGCAGCGATGAACCCCGGATTGACAGACTTGTTCTATCAGACACGTTTGTTTTGTTTTTACCCTGCACCTCTGTGCACTCTGCTTTGCCTGGACCAGACACTGCTGTGGGAAGATCAGCCTGGATCAAGCCACACATGGCATTTGGTTACAATGCAAACATCCACCATAAGTGTGTCAAAGAGACAGACTGCAGAAGTGCAGTGTGAAAATGTAATGTTGCAGCATTTTAGGCACTATCTTAGATTTTACATGATGCAATTAGCACTGTAAATTTTAACATAGGGATATCTTGAACAAAAATTACTAACAAGTAAACTAGTGAGTGCAGAGACTATTTTCTTGTGTATTTTATTGACTTTATAACCTTGTGTTTTGGGTAATTATGTAAATAGAGTGTTAAGATCAATAGTAACCTATTTTACTACGATAAAATAAACCTTCATTAAGATGGCATTGTGAAAGACCAACATAAATTGTGTATATGTTTGAAGTGAAAGGAAAATGCTATGTGTTTGTAATTTAATTTCCGTATAAATTAACTTTGTACTGAAAATTAAGTGAAGTGAACAAAGACAATCACCAAGACCAAAGAACACACCAGACAGGTCAGATAAAGTTGTGGAGTATTTGTAAGAAGCAAACATGTGGAAGAAGGTGCTCTGGTCAGAAGAGACGAAAACAGATTTTTTTGGACTACATGCAGAACCCAATATGTGGTAGAAAAGTTACGCTGCACCTGTCCTAGAACACGCCATCCTCACCAAAGGGTGGTGGCAGCATCATGCTGTGATGATGTGTTTCTCACAGCTGCTACAGATTTGTTTAGATCAAGGCATTTCCATGTGTTAAAATGGCCCAGCCAAAGTCCAGACCTAAATACCACTAAGAACTTGTGACAAGACTTGAAAAATGACGTCCAAAGATGCCCTCCAGCAAATCTGACTGAGCTTGAGTTATCATGCAAGAAAAATGAGCAAATATTTCTCCCTCTAGATGTCCAACAGCAGGTGGGAACATTACCCATAAGACTTGCAGCTGTAATTGCAACGAAGTATTGACTAAGGGAGACTAAACGCAAATGCACATAACATTTTTACAAAATGATATGATAATAAAGAATGGAATTGTAATGAGCCTCGCAGGTGAAAGCGTAAAACTCTGCAAGTTCAGTGCTGGAAGCACTTAACAAAACCACATGGAAATGCAATAAGTTCTATTTTCAGACTTAAAGCATTTGACTTGCATTAGACTGGTCTTGAGTTTCAGTCCCTGTGCGAAATCGGTCAGGAGGTAATTACACGAACATGCAATGTAAATGAAACATAGTTTTTAGACATATTTGACATAAATAGCAAAACTATCATGCAGTAAACTTATTAACAGTAAGTTATTAACAGTTATTAACATGTGCTATGCTTTCTTTCTGGTTGCATGTGTAGCTTTCTCCTCAGATGAAGTGGCTTGCAAAAGTATCCATACAGGTTCTTTTATAAGCACAAACTTTAATATACTTTTCTGGGCTTTAATGCGACAGACTAACACAAAGTAGAAAACAAGCATGACCACATGATGTTGCCACCACCATGTTTAACTGTTGAAATGACTTTTTCAGGACATACAATCTTAGCATTTTACATGTAGGCCAAAAAAAGACAAGAGCACCTCCTTCCAATCACTTGCTTTGTCCCCTACATGGCTTGAGAGAAACTGTAACCGTTAACTTCTTATGACTTTCCCTTAACAACTGCTTTCTTCTGGGCACTCTTTTATAAAAGCCAGTTTTGTTGAGGGCAAAACTAACAGTTTTCTGCTTAGCATCTTCTCCTTTATTAGCTGTAGATCTCTGGAGCTCCTCCAAAGCCTCCAAAGCCAAGGTCTCCCTGCTGTTTTTCTGATTAATGCTCTACTTGCCCAACCTGATGGTCTGGGTGTTTGGTCATGTCTTGGTAGGTTTGAAGTTGTGTTCTACTCTTTCAGTCTCAGATGATGGGTTTAAACGGTGCTCTGTTTGATGTTCAGAGCTTGGGCAATTGTTCACAGCCTAACTTTAAACCTTTAAACACAACTCCAAACCTGACCTGTCTGCAGTGTTCCTTGGACTTCAAACCTCTGAGGTGTTCAGAATACCTCTGCATTTGTACTGAAAATGAATTATATCATTTCTTAAAGCTAAACTTTAATGATGTACTTATTTGTCTGTAAAACAAATTCCAATTAAATGCAGTACAGTTTGTGGTTGCAATCTGAAAACATGGAAAAAGGTCAAGCTGTATAAATACCTTTGTAAGATGGTGTATATTAATTGGAAAAGTAATCAGTGGAATCTTTTCAGAATAACTGTAATCTTTCTGTTTGCAATTAAATCCTTAAACTTGTGATTATTGGACAGGCTCACATTATATACACTTATGCCAAACATGAGCTTTTAGTCGTCATCAAAGAGTGAGCAGGATAAAGACATACTGTATAATAAAAGTGAATTGAAAGTGTCTTTATTTCTTCTTTGGAGATCTACTGCTTTTTCTGCGTGTGTTCCACTTTTGGTATCACTTGCATGTCCTCAGTTACTCCACTTGATCATCTGAAGTCTTCCATATGTTTTGCATTTTCAGCAATCAACAAGCTGTTTCAGTTTTGTATTATTAAAGCGAGACACCTCCATGAGTAGTGGCTTTAGCATTTGCTTTGGCAACATGCTTGCATGATCTTAGAGTTTAAAAAGTACTTGGTCAATTAGGCTACATAATGTTTTATAACAGCAGCATGTAATTTTACCATTAGCTGTAAATTGTGCATGATATATCTCAGAGCTGACTGGAGTTCAGACTGTGATATGATAAGTTAAGAAGTTGGTCATGCAAATGATGAAATCACAAAATGTAGCAAAAAAGAAAGAGATTAAATATGGACTTACAATGTAAAACAGGCCTGTAAATATGAACGATTACAAAAAGTTGAATACCTTTGGATCTGCAAAGCAAGTCAAAAATGTTGAATCCTCCCTGACCAAAGCCCAAAAAGGGTTAAGATGCACAGTTGAAAAGAAAACCTTAAATACAGAAAGGCCAGATTTGATGATAAAGGGAAAAATGCAAACAGTCTCAAACAAAAGTACAGATCTACTGAAGAACTTGTAAAAGTAAAGCAGTAAAATGTCCTCAGTGGGGCTCAGTGTGTCACCTGATCTCAGTTCAATGCGGCTGCAGTCTAGTTTAAAAGAGCATGCTCAAGACAGAAAAACCTTTAAGTAAAGCATTGCTGCTGAAAGCTTGAATCTAAAAAGAATGAACATCATATTAAGAGTTTCATCTTTCACATCTATACTTTTTGCATTAAAAGACAATTTTTTGCATTAAAATTGTCTAAATTTTTTAAAAAGCTTTCTGCATAATTTTCAATCTCCACAATGAGAATGTCCTGCTGGAAGTTTAACTCCCTCTACAATCTAAAATCTTTTCGTGCCTCCAACAGCTTTTCTTCCAGGATTGACCTTTATTTATCTCTATCCACTTTTCCACCAACTCTGATCAACCTCTCTGTTCCTGATGAAGAAAAGCATTCCCACATAACGGCCAGATTTACAATGTACGACGAGTTGTGTTCCTCTCAAAAGACTCTTCCACCTGCACTCTGGATCTCTCCATCTCCTCTTTATTAACCATGGGTATATAACCATGGGTTGAATACTGTAAATAAAGGCTTCTATTGTCACAAGATAATAACATAGAAGCATTTTCTTCTTTGAAAATGTATTAAACAGCTCTCTTTCATACTCTAGACTTGAAAACTGACTCAGAGCTCATCTGCTTAGCTGTCTTTCTCTCCTATATGAAGCCACTAAAGGAGCTACAACCATTAATGTTTTACTTTTCTTTCCCATAGAAAGTGCTCCTGGATAAGTGTCTTTATGTTCTTTTTTGTCTCTGCTCTGTTCTCTCAAACTCCCAGTCAGTCATGGGAGATGGCTGTTCACACTGAGCCTGGTTCGGCTGGAGGTTTCTTCCTGTTAAAAGGGAGTTTTTCTTCTCCATTGTCGCTACATGCATGCTCAGTATGAGGGATTGCTGCAAAGTCAATGCAAGCGACTGTCCACTGTCGCTACATGCTCATCCAAGAGAAGTGAATGCTGCAAGTCAATGACTCGGTGAAATCTGCTGGGTTTCCTTAAATAGAAACACTTTTTAACCAAGTGGAACAATAAACTGAATCTGACTGCACTGTAACGGAAGAATCCAGCAGTGAGAAATGACAACCAGAGAGCTTATATGCTGAGGGAAGCCTGGACAGTGAGACAGAATGCAGGTGTGAGTAATTAGGGGATAATGTGGAGCTGCTGAGGCAGAAGGAAGGCAGAGAAGCTGAGGAAAGGAGACTAATTAACACAGAGAAGCTTAATAGAGATACAAAGAAACCCAAGGAAAATCTAACAGAAATATAACAGGAATACATTCCTAATGTACGAAAATAAACTAGCAAACTAAATATAAAGAAATGAACAAATAAAGAGAGAACTGACACTTATGAACATAAAAAATAAAAAGAATATGGCAAGACCATATAGAACATAAAAAACAACTGCCAAGGATCATGATGTTACCAAACTTGTTTCTGCCTGTATTTCCCAGAAAAATAATTTATTAATAGAATTAGCATTAAAAAAGAATCAAAGATTTAGATCTGTAAAAGTATTGTTAGAGGGTTATAAATAGTTTCCTTATGCTCCAAAAGATCAGCTTCATATGTCTGTATTCTGCTGCATCAATGATGGATTGAACATTTGTGTGCATGTCTCTCTCATGGGTTAACCATCCAGATAAAGAGTTGAGAGATGACGGCTTTACAGCACCCTTTCTGTCTGCTCCTCCTTGGTTCTGTTTTATTGAATTAAACATCAGTACAACCAGTGCCTCTTTCCTTTTTTTCCCTCCTCTCCCCTCATCTCAGTTTAATTTGATCAGAGAATCTGCTGATGCAGTGTGTGCCCCGCTCATGTGAAACTCATTTAAACCTATGCATTAAAAGAAAAAAATCTGGTGTCCCTTTTACTCTCAAACACGCAAATAGCACGATGTGCCTTTTTGTACACTGCTCTGTGATATAATGTACCTTCAGAAATCTCAGCGGGGCACAGCAACTATTGGCTCATCCAGGTTCTCTCTCCTTCAGCTGAGCAAAAAACAATTTGAACTTAACCATGAGTCCTGTTTACAAAATGTGAAACAAGGTGACGCGCTTACATGTAAATGAACAATGTGGCCACATCACCAACCAACATCTAATTAGAGGGAACGTGTGACTTCCAGGTTGCCAACTAGACATGGCCTGGCAAGGTTTCTTAAAGATTACAGTTTCAAAATGGCTAAAATTGTCCATCCAACCATTCCTACAGTTTCAAGCCTTTTCGATGAGACTTGAAAGAAAGTATCTGAGTTTTCTTTGGTTTTAAGGAAAATTTAAGTAACGCTGTTGCTGCAAACTGCTGATCAGCTCGCGGAAAGAAGTATCCTACACTTTTTTACTGAAATTACCAGAAACCGGAAACCAAAGGAGCACCACCGATCACTGCTTGTTGACTGAATTCTGTTTTGAACTGACAGGTGGAAACTTAGAAGCTTTTCGATGGATGTAGAAATGTATTTATTAAATAAGGCCTTGAAGTCAGCTTTGAACACACTTGAACAAAATGGCATTTTCTGTAATTCATGTAATTCACAAAATAAAATAAAAAACTACACAGAGACAAGTGAGTGGATCAAGAGCTTATGTGTGCCTGAATTTGATTTATAATCCCAAACTAAATGAACATACACTATAATGGACTACAGAAGAATAATGTGGTTCTGTTGGTATTTCAAAAGAAATGTCTTGCTTTTTTATGATTTAATTATTGCAAAGGTAGGATCCAGATTTTTAAGGACCTTCAAAGCTCAAACATGATGCATTGTGGGGTTTAACTCAATAACTGCTTCATTCAAGAAACATCCCTATCTTTATTAGATAATTCAACAAATTATTATGAAGACCTGAGAAGATAGTGGAAAAATTGCGATCCAGCTAGATACAGCAGAAGAAGCCAGGAACAATACTTTTCTCCTTATCTTATCCATAGTATAAAACCTTCACCTTTAATAATATGGTTTTGAAAAATGTTTGTAGATTCTGTGTTCAAGGATTGTTAATATAGGTTGTTGCTTGCGTAAATATTGTCAGTGATTAAGTATGATTTGAATTACTTTTCAAACCATAAAGTGCATCTATTATGTGGATCATCTTTGTGTAACGTTAAAGATTTTAAATGTGGGGACTTTTCATAAATGCTGCATTTAAAAAAAGGCAGGTGAAGAGAAGGTTAGTGCAGCTCTGAGACACAGAGAAAAATCACCCCATATTTAGACTGTGGCTTCAGTCACAGTGGTAGCAGATGTATTCTTCAGATATGCCAGGCTTGTAAATGGATAGTCTCAGCTGGTTTATGAATTCCCCACATTTCTTCACTTTCTTTAAAATCTTTATCTTATAGGCCTCGCAGCAAGGACACGCCTTCAATACAGTTCCTGATTTCAGCTATAATCAAGTTTTTTGCTCAGTAGTTGTCCTCAAAAAAAAAATACAACAGCACATTGTGAGCAACATTTCTCCGTCCCAGTTTTCCTGGAGCCAAACTGAACATGGCGTTAGGACTCAGCAGTCCAACGTTTGGTGTTTACAGTACCAACATGAAGGCTCTCAGCTGCTGTAGTGCAGCCTCCCCCTGTTCCTTCAGCAATGAATACCTGCTCATGTTTCAAGACATGCAAAAATGCTAAAAAAATAAACAAAAACACAATTCCCACAAAATGTCTTTAATTATTTAGCGGTTGAAAGACAATTATTTTGGATTAAAAAATCCAAATGATTAACAAACATATAGCAAACAGCTGACAAGTAAAACTTAAGTGCCTTTTATTCTAATATTGACATTTAATTATATGCTGATGGTAGGTGAAAGAGGTATTGCCCCGAGCTCTATTCAGGACTTTTGAAGGTAAACAATCATTTAAACAAATTATATAATGAAGCGCCGCTGAAGACAACTAATAAAGAGCATAAAAAGCCTAATTTTAGGTTTTTCAGGATACTAAAATAAAAAACTGTTTCTGTAAAACTTGGAAACCTGAAGTCAAAACGAATAACGCCTTCCTGGAGAAAAGCGTTTAAAAAAATATCTACTAATTAACAATTAAAGGAGGCGGTCGAACTCTTTAATAAATACCAGCACAGGTAGACCGCTCAGGAAAAAACAGAAGGAGCCTTCCTTGCGCTTGAATCACTAGTTTGAACTCCTTGAGAATCACAAAAGTATGTAACTTTTTAGAGACAGAGATAGAGAAGAGAAGATCATGTTAGGAAGGCCTGTGGGTTAGAAAAAAAGACAAAAAGAAGCAAAAATAATAATAATATGGGGGAGACGTCACAAGCTGTGTGACTAAACAACCCGCTCTATAATGAATGAGCTGATTACAGAAATGTAATTCCGTTCTTCTTGGCAGAGTCGCGTCCATAAATACAGAAACAAGACAACCAGCACAACAGGAGTATAAACGATCAAAAATAATGAAGCTTGAATCTATTACTATACTTATAAAATATGAAAAGAAAAGAAAACAGGATAAAAATAAATCATTTAGACAAAGACATTTAAACCAGTGCACCCTGAATCTGGATGAGTAGCTGGAACAACTCATAGCAGGAGTGCAATAGGTAACAGCTCCTCGGTGCAAGGAGCGCTCAGTAGGCAAATCTCCTTATTTACACACATTTGGCTGGCACTCCCCTCTGGCTATTTCCAGGGTCATTCTGAAGGAGTTTTGCGATGGGAGACCACAATAAAAAAAAAAAAAAAAAAATAGAATTATTATTATTGTTTTTGTTAGTATTATTATTATTATTAACGCTTTCATCGTCCACATCAGATTCGCATTTGCCCTGCGGCAAAACTGTCTGATCACAGAAACGCCTCTCAGAGCTATACAGTACAGATGTTATTTAAAGCAGCTTATCCAATTTGACATTCAAAGTGTCCCATCTTGTTCCTTTTAATACTGCCTGTTTAATGCCAAAAAATAAAAGCGCCAATTTGACTGACTTGCAACAGCGCACACTGTAAACATTTTGTGTTTTAACAATAAATGACTGTATTTAGACCCGATTTTTTTTTTTTTTTTACTATTTAAGCAACGCACAGGATACCAGTAAAACTTCTGCATTATCAGCTGCTCTGGGCTGTATATTATGTTTACACCATGTTACTGTAGATTTACAATGCATTCTGGGAGAATTCAGATTTGAATTACAATATGTTTTACTAACCGGAAGAAAAAAAAAAGCAGTCGGGAGTCCATCATGAGTGAAACAGGATATTGTTCCCAAATAAGTGGAATATTTCTGACTCACTGTAATTCTTTGATTTTAGCTTGATCCAAACCCCATTTTTGTACATAAATGCACCAGGTTGTACAACAGAAATGTGACGTGAATCACAGATCATTAATAGAGGTTTGTAGTATTTTATTCAACGCTGGATCTTCAAATTACTGTTGGGTTTTACAGTAAAACTGCTGTTATACACTGAGGCTCCAACATACTTTAGTGTACCGTTAATTTTACTGAAGAAATATAATACAGCAGCTACTGGATAATTGTTGCCAGAGAGTTACAGTTATTTTAACAATAAACAATTTACAATGCAGGCGGTTTAAGGGCGAGCTTTACAGACTTAATGACTTATTATTGATTCCATGTTGAGGAGCTCCCTGTTTTGAACTGGCAGGAGTTAAAGCTGTTTGAGGGGATGGGACTAACGCATTTCTCACTTCAGGTTCTAGTCAGATTTTTAATGTGCTTTCGATAATTTTCTCTTCTGCAACCATTTTATTGCTCATTTTCCGTAATTGAAGATTTTGGTCTTATTTGCCAGCGACTGAAGATGAAAAGCTTTATATCTTGCACATTTGTGATGGTGGTCTCCTTAAAATAAATTAGGTAATGGGTTAATACTGTGACGTATTTGTAGAATATTTAAGATGGATTTAGTGCTTGTTGTCGCTTCTTCAAATATCGGCACAAAAGTTCCAAAAAGTCAGAGGTTATAGAGGTCCTGAGCCGCGTCACAGTAGGAATCAAAGCCGTTATATTCATTCTCTAATTACATTAATGTCATGTGTTGTGTCTCCCGCGTGTTTACGAAGATCCCCCCTTCAAACCTCCCACCTCCTGAGCCTGACCTCCCATTCCTAGTGGCTGCATAATAGCGCACCAGGCAAGCTGCAGGTCGGTTCGGGCCTCATTCAGACCCGCCTGCAAGTCGGAGCGCTGCGCTGAGCTGCTTCTGATCCACTGTGTGTACGGGATACCGAGGCGGCATCAGCTTCAGCATCAGCTTCAGTATTTCTCTTTCACCCCCGACAAACCTTCGGGGAGCTTTTAGCATTTGTTCGGTCTGAGGTCTCTGGAAAACATCTGATTCGCTTTTTTTCTAACCAGTCCCAGATGCGCCATGCAGCGTGAGAGTGCGAGCGTCTGAGCGCGTCAGTGTGAGTTTGGTTAGCGCATGAGAATAAGGAGAGACTATTTGCAGTCCGCGGCAGGGGAGATAAAGAGAAGAAGAAGAAGCGCCTGGAGTTTTTTTTTTTTCAAACTAACTTTTTCGGTATGAACGCAGATACGTGCGTCTCATACTGCGACATGACATCCATGGACTCTTATTATAGCGCGTCTGCGCAGAGTAGAGACCACCAGACAAATCCTTTTCGGACTTTTCAGACCAACGAAACCAAATACAGCCCCACGTTCATTCCGGGCAAAGGATCCCGGAGTCCCTTCCAGACAGAGTGCCAGTCACTGGATGGAGCTGAGGAGAGCAACTTTACCAAATACCAGCTCTTCATGCAGCGACCGACCTGCAAGACTCCACCCGAAGGCGGCAAGCTGCACCCGGACAGCGGACACAACGGGACGCTCATTCCCTGCTATGGTGGGTGCACTTTAAACGAAGGAAAACAGGCGAAACTCACATTAGCGTTGATAGGAGGGGATTGTGTGATTCATGATGTATAGTCTACGGAGATGACAAATACATCAGGGGTTCTTCCATTTCAGGCATTAGTTGGTCAGTCAAAAGTGTTTAAGGATCCTAATTAGGCTATGGAGGAAAATAACTTGTTCTCTGATCATATGCATCTGATTTAAAATGCATGCTATTACATAAAATAAATTTGCACACATGCGCATTTGATATTATGTTAAGCTAAACCGTTCAAGGAAATTAATGATTCTCTCTCTCTATATATGTTTTTTAAATTTTATTTAGGCCATATTTATTATGTTTATGCGTTTGTACTCACTGACTTAATTATTTTTAATTAGAAGCAGCGTTTTATCGTTTTTGGGTCTATTTTCCTCTTTTATGGAGCCGCAGCATCGCTGGCACTGCATCCACCGGCCTGCAACAGCAGCCAATGGTAAATTAAATAGAGGAAAGGATAATAACAGGATAATATATATATATATAGTATAATATATATATATATATATATATATATATATATATATATATATATATATATAGTAATAATTATTATACAAATTATCCCTCACCACAGAAAAAGAAACTGATGTAAAGATGTGTTTTTCTGTTGTTTTTAGACTTTACTGACATTATGTGGGTTACTTTTAACCAGCAACGTAAATAAATAAAACTGAATAATTGCAGAATAATTGTGCCAGATGACCAATTCAGGCACGACCCCAGAGTACCGAACGGTACTATTGTGGTAAGAAATATTCTAAAAAATAAAATATGAATAGCTTGGATAAATTGCAATTGAGGTGAAACAGAGAAACATTTTGGGGGGATTTATTACAAGGAGCTTCGCAAACCAAGAGAGAGGTCAATTTATGGGCCGTTAAAGTCCCAGATGATTATATAAATGGCCTCCTACTCACTGTACAATATTAGTTTCTGACTTTATATTCTAAGAAAATTACGTTTAAAATTAAACTCTCAACTGCTGATTCTTATGTGCAGCCCATTCTTAGATGCGTTATTTTAAAAATTAAATCGATCTTATTTAGAGAAACACCAAATAAATTGTAAAAGCGCACGTTATAAGAAGAGATGGCGCGCTTCATCTTAAGTCCGTCATTCACTGAGCATCAAGTCATAGACTGGTTGGCGCCCTTAGATCTTAATTAAACGCCAGATGTTCATCCTGATGTTTGACTGCAGAACAAAGCAGCTGACATTATTAATTCTGAATAGAAATAATTATTATCAGAGCTTTTAAATATCTTTTTAGATAAAGAAAAAAATTGGGAAACAATTTATAGGCAACCCAATAAGCTTTTTTATGTTGTGTGACTTTTTTTAAATTTTAAAACCTAATTACTTCTTACTCTGCAGCCGATCTAAGCCAGGGTTGCATTGAAACATTTTCTATACGTTATTAAGTGCAAACTATTCTTCTCTCCTTTCCCATAAGAAACAACTACAAACAACTAGATTCCCCCTTCTTTGCAGCCTGGCCTGTCCCTTTTTCAGTCTGAGAACCCCTGCCTGCGCTGAAAGCGAGTAGATTTGGCAAGTGCATTGACAGCCTAGTTTAAACACCGCCATTAAAATCCAACCCGCGTCCCTTGAGGACGAGCTGTGCAATGTTATTATTGAAAATATTGCAGCCAGATGAAGGCGTCGTGGCTCTGGGGAGGATGCTTTGGGGTGACTGCCAAAGGCTCAGGCGTCAACAGGGTTGTGCTGTTATGTGTGGTCCTCGATGGGAGATATATTGCTCAATGCTGATGCTTTATCTCCGTTCTGGTGACAAAAGTCATCTTATGCGCTGGAGGAGTGTTTGCTGTGGCGACTTGAGCTACAACTGATATTGTTCGCATGGTAATCCAAACGGGTTGACTCCACGGTTTCACATCAAAAGGGCTTGATGCAAAGAAAAGAAAAATAAATAATAGGTTACAATCTGAGTCTTTCCAAAAAGGATTTAAGCTTTAAAATATGTTGTTGCACAGCTCAGTGATTAACCTTGCATATAATACCGAAAACTGAGTGGCTAGGATATTTTAACAACATTCACATCTTCATGCATTGCTGCAAGTTTACTTGTAGAAGTAGAGGAAGTAGAGGAAAAAGATACACGGGTTTTCAAACATTTTTGGTAATAAAAATCTGAAAAGTGTGATATACATATGTTTTCAGCCCCCTTGGATGCCCTTAAATAAGATCCACTGAAACCAACTGCATTCAGAAATTACCTAATGAGTTAATAGAGTCCACTTGCCCTAGAGAGCATTGATCAGAGAAGTGATCCAAAGGCCCATGGTAACTCTGGAGGAGCTGCAGAGATCCTCAGGTCAAGTGGGAGAATCTGTTGACAAGACAACTATTAGTGGTGTACACTGCAAATCTGGGCTTAGTGGAAAAATATCAAGAAGAAAGCCATCGATGAAAGAAAGCTATACGAAGTCTCATGTGTAGTTTGCCACATGCCATCTAAAGGACACAGCGGATATTTGGGAAAAGGTACTATGCTCAGATGAGATAAAATTTGAGCTGGCACTGCACATCACCCTGGACACTTCATGCCCACTGTGAAACATAGTGGCGGCAGCATCATGCTGTGGAGAGGCAGACCACATGCTACATAGGCTATGCAACAAAACACTGTTCAAATTCATCTTTTGTAAAAACAAATTTGAAAACCAGGTATAAATTTCCTTAAACTGCCAATTTATGTGCAACTTTGTTGGGCTATTACATAACATATCAATAAAATGTAATGGATTTAATGTGATAGAATAAGAAAACAATAATGGGATATGAATATTTTTGCAACACACTGTATTTCTGCACAGTCTAATTTTAGGTTGGTGGGTTGAGTTGATTTAAAAGCATGTTAATCCATCCAACCCTGTGTGAGCTCCCAGTGTGGATGGAGACATGGCCTCTTTACCTGCCGGTAGAGCACTGAATGAAATAAATGCCCCTGGAGCTGATCGAGAGCTCAGGAATGCAGGTCAGCTCCGCTGGAGAGGTCTGGATTAATGTAAGGCAGATGTGCATTACTGGCTCCTTTCGGTTATTATTCATACTCCCCCAAAACATCAGATCTCCAAAGCTACAGAGTCCCCGAGATGACAAAGTGGGACTGGTTTACATAACCTTGTCTCAACAATACTTTGTACAAATAAGCAGAGAGTCAGAAATGGTCATGGAGATTGGGTAATGATTTGAGAGGCTCTGGAGAAATTAGTGTTTCTGGGAAAGCCTCACTTTGTGCTGGAGTGACTGTTTACATGCAAGTGCTTCACTGAACTCACTGTTGAATCTCGGGTTTTACATTTAAGCCCCGATCGGCAATAATTACTGCAGTTTGGGAAATGTTACCTGTACGGAGAATATTCTAGCACCTTCATGATCCTATAGTTCTGAGTCAGGCTCAAATGTGCCCTTTTTATTTGACTTTCAAAATATAAAAAGCAAATTCTACATTCAGAAAACAGAACTATCGTGTCCATCTTTGTACCTTCGAACAACCCGCATGCCTCAGTGGGACATGGAGCATCCTGTGATAGTAAAACATTTTCTCAGCATATGAAAACCAAAACACAACCTTGCAAAAGCCCCAGCGGTGCCTCAGAAAGGAATCTTGTCAAAATATAGTCCTCAGACTACATGTTTAAAAGGGCTCGTGGAAGTGATGTCACAGGATATGCATGTACTGATGGCTAACACATTGTGTGGTTAACAAAAGCAACGAGGTGACACCCATAGTCTTGCCCATGTGTGTCTGTGCAGCAGCATAAATTAGAATATGGAATAAAAGAATGCTGGAACGGGTTAATTCCTGACTTGTTACGTCTAAAGAAATATGTGATGTAGGAAGTAAAACAGTGTTTTCTCATTAAGGTCAACGTTTAAACCTCAAAATTATTCATACCACTGACAGATTTAGATTTTAAACAATTTTCATTCATCCAAAAGATTTGTTTTGGACAGAAAATAACAGGCATCCCTCAAAAGATAAAAAAAAAAACAACAACAATGTAAAATGAGTTTAAATGATCTGTTTGTTTTTAAATTTTAATAAAAAATGAAAGGGCAAAAAAATTTAAACCTTTCTAAATAATTAATGACAAAATCTTTATTGCCATCATAGAAATAAAACTCTTCTTATAATGCCCGACCAGCTTCTATTATTAATAGCAATAAAATTATTTATTAAGCACTTTTAATCAAAGCTGTACAGGGAGTAAAAACTAAAAAGCACATCAAAGACTAAAATCAGTCCAGTTACAGTTACAAACAAAATAATAACAACAAACACTATAAATGATCAGAATAAGAATAAAAACAACTGGAGTCAGAATTATTTAAAATGACTGTAGTAAAGAGCAAAAAAGGCAACTTGGTAACATTCAGCATAAACAAGACAGAGTGAAATACTGACAATTCATAGTTTATTTACCAAATTAAGCAAATTGATCTTTAGTTTTGACTTGCATGTTTCCACTGGTATTTTGATGATATTTTTTCTGATGAGCTCCAGTTTGTTGTGGTTGGAAGGCCTCCTTGCCATCACCCTAATCTTTACCTCTCTCCACAGATTCCTTATCAGTCATGTCAGAACACAGGCTGGGTCAGTCCAAAATGATTGTATTTTCAGTCAAAAGAAACATGTTGGTGAAATTATGAAGACTACTTTAAACTTAAGACTGCGGGAGTATGAATGATTCGGGCTTGTATCAATCCAAGGCAGTCTTTATGACAAAAAGCATGGAAAATGAAGATCCCTTTTGTGCTTTAACAAAGAAAATTAAGATTTTGTAAATATCAGGGTACAATATTTATATTCGATATTTATTTCAAATTTCACCAGTATAAGTATTTCATATAGTCAAATAGATAGTCAAATACAGTCCAGATAAGTTAAACATGGGATTGATCTTTAATTTATCACCAAACAAGAATCTTAAAACAGATTGCAATGTTGGTGACATTACTCAGCAACTGTCTTCAACAGAGAGGCACAAACTCTCTATTGATTGAACATGTGAAAAAGCCATAGAAAACTAAATGGGCACAACTGACATTAAACTTCATATCCCCCCATGTGCTTGTACTCGCCCCAAAACACATGGTTGCCAGGGTGAACAGCCATACTCTCAAAATCACCAACTGCTACTGTTGGCACACAAAGCAGAATAACAACAAAAACTCAGTTGGCACGAATAATAATCAGTCCCTTTGGTGTTAATTTTGAGTGATAGACTCCACACCAAGTTTACCAGGGAAGTGCTCTTGAGCTGTGCAGTCATGTGGCCACAAAGTACCACGTTTAGATTTGAAAGTGGTGCAGACATGTAAACTAAAGTACCATGATCACTTTGTGGACAACTAACAGATCTTTATGGCTTTCTTCTAGTGGAAGTCGTTTTATGTTAGGCATCAGTAAACCTTTTAAAACCTCACCGTTCTACAGAGTTTCTCCATGCCTTACTTTGGCTGTTAATTATTCAGCAAGATTAAACATTCTCTTCATCTTGAAACTGCAAAGTTAAAACCTTTGAATGTGTACTATCTGCATGAATTCATTTTTGGAAGCAGATAGAGGGGCACAAGATACTAGCAAATGTAGAGACCCCAAACCATCAGGGGCAACCAAGAGCATTAGAATATGACACACATATCAGGTTTAACATTGTAATTTGTTTCTCCAGGGAACCAACCTAGGGCTGGTAATTACCTCTTCCATCAATTTGCTTGTCCGTCAACCTATATGCATAAGGTGGTCCTATGTGCATAATGTTTTTATGCATAAAAATAAGAAATTACACATTATAATGTATTGCAACATTTAGCTGTTTAATTGCTTTATTTGTCCTTCATTTCCGATTTTTTTGCAATTATGTCTCTAATATAGACCCCCTCTCTCAAAAAATACCAGAGACACATATTCAGGTCAGAAATCAGGAAAGTAACAGTATTTTAAAATCACAGATTTTCAAGGCTAAAAAAAGTTGCTTTATTTTTTATCTGGACGCTTGAAATACCAAACTTGGACACTACTAGTTGTTTTTTTTACAATATCCTTGGGAGGATCAAGATATTTTTTGTTTTAAAAACTTAAATGTCAACTTAGTTTATAGCAACATATCTAAATAAATCTCCTGTTCTGTTCTGTTATGGGTGTTGGTTTTTCATCCACAGGTTATAAGTGCCCCCCCCCCATTTGGCCACCCCTCACTACATTTCTGTGACACATCACTTGTAATCGTGTAAACAAAAACTTGTGATGCTTAAAAGTAAAAAAGTCATATATAAATTAGTATAATCATACAGAAAAGACATTTTTCTAAGTGAAGTATTTTGTTGTTGCTTAGGTTAACATTTTAGAATTAGCCTGGCTGATTTTATACTCCTCTTGTTTATAAGGAGAGCTGTGGTGGTAGTTAGAGGGCCTTCAAATTAAATTCTGTTTATGGCCTCAACCCGTTGCGGATCAGGTCTGGCAGCATAAATGATATTCTAACTACTCTTATACAACAAGCTTTTACAATTTAGCCAATAACATTGGTGTGACAATTTGCAAACATTTTATTTGGTTATATTTTAACCAATAATTTTGTTTAACAGCTAAAAGACATTTGAATACATTAGTTAAATTGGAACACAATTTTCGAATGTATTTGCTCAATAATATATTTTTCAACATAATTTTACTCATATTAATTAGATAAATTAGTTTGGTTGCAACTATTCTAGTCTGTGTTGACATAAATTCTTTGCACAACAGACACTATTTTTTTTATTAATCAAATGAAAACTCAAAGCATAAGCTTAATCTATTAACCATTCATAAACAACAAGATGATAAAGTGGTTCCCTACAAGCTCAGATCAACCAATCCAAATCAACCTAATGATACAGTTTCACGGCTGCAGTCATTAGTGCTCACAAACATGTTTTATGGATTCAGAGGATCCCATCCATCACAACAGACACCCCTGCTGGATCCTCCTGTGACTCAAGCTTTAGACTGCCAGTAGACTGCAGCTGTGCTAATGGCAGAGAAACAACTTAAGGCTACAGGAAAACTGCCAATTTCTGAAGTGGCACCTGCTTAAAAAACAAAAACAGGTAAACGGAAGAACACTGATGACGTAAAGCAAGCTAAGAAGATAGAATTAGACAGAGGCTGAAATAAAACAAGGGTACAACGAGTGTCACTGACTGGCTCCAATTGTGGGGGAGGAGCTGTGGAGAGAGGGCTGTAGCACAGCAGAGACCGAGGGGGAGGGACCTGTAAGGTGTACAAATTTTCAGGCTAAGTCCACGGTTTTCTACTGCAGCTTTAAGCCTAGTTCGTACTGCAAAGCCTGTATGACGTAAACTTTGTCATCTATACCCGTCTACTAGGGTCCACTGGGGGTCACTGTAGACGTCAGTGTGCAGCCCAGAATTGTGTGCGCATTGGTGTGCACGCTGGCAGGTGGCACCAAAGACAGGTTGGATCATGAGCATAAGAAGTAAAATAAAAATAGAAAAAAGCTTTTTTTTTAAGAAATACAATGAGGAGGGATCTGCTTTTTTCAGTATGGAAACTTTATCACTCAGGAATAACGAGGATGTGCTTGTCTATGAGGTACAAGCGGCTCAGCTACACAGACACAGCGTAAAAAAGCTCATCTTGCTAGCAAGTTGGACTTTAGAATAAGCACTTTTGCTGATCCACTTAAACCTGGAAGCAAACTTAAATACCTGTACATCCCTGAACATCTATTCTTTCCCACCAACTACACTTACGACAGTTCTTAGCTTCTGCTACAAAGAAAAGTGATCTAACCTGAACTATTTTTTTTGTGTTGTACAATTTCAAACAACAGTGGCCCAAAGTATTGCGACGGTACTGAGGCCAGGATCATAGCAATTTCTCAGGAGATGAGGCTTAGCAAAAAGATTCCTCTGTTTCCCAGGGAATAAACATTCTTGCATGAGCCACTGGCATAGATTTCTCCTCAGGAACATCTGGGAACCTCCCTTCCACTGAGGAAACAACGCTCAACATCAGGTTTTAGACTGAGAAGTGGAAGAAAACAATAATAATCCAGCCTGAAACATGTCTGCAGACGTAAATTCATTGTCACCTGTTAACAACCAGACCTAATGGGATGGTTACATTTTATTTACTCCATATAAGGTGTGATACATGGAGAGCTATTCTGGCAAACAACAATCAACTTTAACTGTTCAGAGGGAACATTTTTTCGAGCACTCTGTTTAAAAGCATTCCCTTCTCCTTTTTGGTGTTTTGTCATTAACCCTTCCCCAGGTTACTAATTTATAGTGTTTCTTTTATTTGGCTTCACTTGACCCTCCCTGTCCCATTCCATAAAAACTAAGAGGGTGCCCTGTTGCTTTACAACCAGTTAAATTACACTTTGATGTTTTCTCTCTGTGTTCAGCAGTGATTAAATTGCTGACCCTAGTAAACATCTGACCCCGGCTAACTGAAGCGGTCTGCAGCCTGTCACAGAACAGGAACGGAGGCAGATTACGGGACAAGCTGGTGAAGTTCAGTGCTTTTGCATATATGTGTACATAGTATGCTGATGAGAACTGAAACGCGAACCGCTGTCAAAAACACATTCCTTCGAATGCCAAAAAAATTTAGAGCCAATGCAGAGGAATTTTGGCTCCTCAAAGAAAGCCCTGTCTGATGACAGCTCAGCACACAGGGAAAAACTCAAAATTGCTTGTGGTAAATGCATCTGTGTGGTTAGCGCGACAGAGACGAGATGGGTTTAGATAACAGAGAAAGAAAATATGTTGATTAGTGCAGAGTTTTGTGGAGATAAATGCCAGAATAGATGAGGACTTAACACATATAAAACTAAAAGTGTTTTGTTCAAGTTAAAGATAAGTTAAACTTTGAAAAGTTTAAGTTTCCCAATGCAGTTGAACTTTCTGAAACACTTTAAAAGATGTACAGGGTCTTTCTTATCTCCATCTAACACATTTGCAAAGTGCTTGCTTGAAATGGTGTTTATTTCTTAGGAAGATTGCTAACTCAGTGAAGTGATCTTAAACTTCCTGACTTTTTAAAAATACTTTAGCATTGTATTTTTTCAGTAGGATTACTGTCTAATAAAATAATATTTTCATTCATATTTTCAAATAATTAGATAGAAAAGTATGTGCTTTTAGTTAACTATATTATGCACGGCTGCTGTTTAATTTCTGCAGACCGTGCTAGCAAGTTTTCTTTTGTTCAGCATGATTTCTTCGTCTAATTCATATTTAAATGAGGTTGTCAGTGCTGATCAAAAATGCTTCAAAACTTGACGTTTGATGTCTTTATTTAGGCTAAATTTGAACAGGATGTACTGGCTAAAAAAAGGCCAGTATCGACATATTTTTGGGCAATATAAAGAGAAGGACTGGCTGACATGAAAAGCCATAGAAAGATGTCAATAAACCTCCTGTGTTTGGAAGATAGTAGCTTAGGATTTTTTAAGTAAGGTTATTTTATTATCATACCTGCAGTCAATTACTCTCCTGAGGGGGCGTCATTTTGTAAAAATCCAGTTTCTTTGGTCAATGAGGCTGAAACTAATTGCTAGTCTGAGAGTGGCCAATACATTAGACTTCTTCTGCCCTGAAAAAAACCATAGTGGTTTATTTAAAATGCTTTAAACCATCGTCATGTAGCATGCAGGTATTCGCACATGATTATTGATAAGTTATCCAAAGTCAGTCCTTATGAGTCTATTTCCTACATGTTGTTTCCCTGTATCAACACACCTGAATGAAATCATTGGGTCATAAGCAGTATTAGCAGCAGACCAAGGAGCTAAGATATTTGAATCAGCTGTGTTGGCGCAGAGAAATGTCTTAGATATGAAGGACACCAGCTCTTGAGGACCTGAGATGGTCACCCCTCATCTAAAGCATTTCCGGTCAAAACAACTTATATAAATGTACCAGGGTCTAAAATCCTATACATTTGAGCAGTTTAGGTGAAAACTATTTTGTTGTTTTTTCAGTGCATTACTTTTATATCAGACAGTTACTTTGACCAAAAACAGTTTGGATGTTCTGTGCTCAGTACGTCTTTCTAGAAGATCATTGGTGACGAAGCGCCTCCTACGTACTTTTCAAATGTAAATAATCATCAGCATCTGTATAAGTAACCACCCAATGACGACAGTTTAAAGGCTCATTAAGTAGCGTTTGCATAAACCTATGACTATGACTGTACAGACTGAAGTTGATTCAAGATGGCAGAAGTCTGCTTTTGTCTTGGCTCCTCTTGGACTAACTGTTAGCTTTAGCCTCCAGGACCACTTAATCTGGTCCCAGACACACCAAGATAGTTATCATCTGCAGGTAAGATATTGACTGCTTATAATTATTTAAGAGAACCTCACTTCAGAATCCGGAACTGTTGCTTTATATTTGTGCAATTTGGTTGAGTGTTTGGCAATATCATCTCAAAGCAAGAATGTTCTCAGTTCCAGTCTTAACTGTTACCATTTTCAGGTTTGCATGTTGTTCCTTTGCCTAATGTATTTGCTTTTTCTAGGATTACCTATTCAAAGTGCAAAAATGAGTATGCTGAGTTGATTCCATGCCTAGAAATCAAACGCAAGGGCATGTGCATGCTTTTTCATCCTAGTTGTCTTTGTGTATGATGCACTGGTGACCGGACTGGGCTCTTATTCTATGGCAGCTTTAAAGGGACACACAGAGAGAGAACTAGGACTCAAACCTAAGACATCCTTGCTGTAAGGAAACAATGACTTAACTGATAGCATGACATTGAGTCTCAAGTCTCTACACTGGAATGCAATCCTAATCTGTCTTAAATAATCAAGTTAAAACATGACTTTACAAACTATTCTTATAAGCTGTGAAACTATTCTTTGGAGTTCTACTCCATCTTTGCAAACTTGTTTCTCCAAAAACAATTGTTAGCAACAAGCTGCAATAACTTAAACTTTAAGGGGTATAGAAAACAGACATTTCCTGTTTCTCTGCCTCCTCTGACATACAACTGTTTTACAAGTAAGTAATATCTGCTTAGCATTTCAGTGACTTTGGAAGATTCTACCACAGCCACTGCCTAACAATGAGACAACAGTTTAAAGTTAAGATGTTATCACATTTGTGATGTTTCTTGTATTTTGACTTTTAAAGCAAGATTAAGCCGCTGACTTTATATTTTATTACTATTTTTTAACAAATGTGAACTATTTTATGATGACAAAAGTAAACATTTCCGGACACCTTCCTGCTCCTATGCTCAGTGCAGTTATCTGCACCCTCAGACTGACAGGAAATGCGCCTTGCTCAAAGGGAATACTTGTACTTGTATTTTCCCTCACAGACACAAATGCCAGGCAGGAACTTGGACTTGACCTGTCTTACTTCACAAACATGGCAGCTATACTTCTTCCTCAGGGGATAGGAACGAAAATATTGTACACTGCATGAGGAAAAGAGGCCAAATTTAAGAGGTCGGTGATGTCAGAACATCTGCTTGCGGGTAGACCGTAAAAAGGTCTGACAGGTAGGCCGTGATGATCTGAGGTCATGAACTTCAGCTGGGAGAGCAGTGCTGTTCCATTACTGTCTCAGCTGGGACAGGTTGGAGACAGAGTCCAGGGGAGGGCTGCTACAGCTTTTAGCCAATAGATATTGACATTTCATTGAGAGAGACTCTTGCCAAAAGAGAGCTAATCTGTGAAACAAACATGCATGTTGCTGACAGCCTCCACCTAGCTTCATCAGGCCAAAGATATTTAGTCATCAACAAATACAAAAAAAATGCCTAGATTCACAACTGCCAGAAATCATTAGCTTGCTTCCATTGACAACTTTTAATGAGTGAAAATTGGAAGTACTTTGATTGTTCCAAACAAAAATAAAAAGTGAAAACTAAATACAAGCACACAGGCAAATAAGATTAGTTGCATAAGACCCACAAATCTATGAAGAGAAGTTTAATGCTCAGCACATTTAGAAAGAGGTGCTCCCCGTTCCCATTGCAGCAAAGGCAAACAGAGGCTGACCGAGCTCAGTGTTCTTTCTGGTCTGCAACCACAGCCCCTTGGCTTATTTATTCACACAGTTGTTTGTTTATTGAAGCAGAAGGGACAGCTTTCTTCATCTCCTCAGAAGACACAAAAAAAGCCAGCTTGGACTGACGGGAACAGAGCGAGTTCTGTCCCATAATGGACGCTCGTGAAATTGAAGGTGACAAATACAATTTTGTTTACATCTGAGAGGGCAAGACTGGCTGTGGTAAGAGTTAGAGTGGTACCCCCCAGTCACGATAACCCCCCCCCCCCCCCCTCGCCCCCCGGCCCCCCCCCCCCCCCCCCCCATTCCTGCACGTACCTCCCTGTTTGTAAGGCCCGTCAAACATATCTCAAGATGGAGCAGATTTCACCTGGCTCAGATTTCAGGTAACATGATTGAGAGATGATAGGGAGGGGACTTTGCAGGTCATGTCATAGGTCACGACCAACATGTTGTGACAAACCTTTCAAACATGTAAAAAGCCTTCTTCTCAGCAACTGAGATTTATACTACATTTCTTTGGGAGTTGAAATGAAACATGACTAAGATGATATGCAGGGTTTCACAGGATTTCCATTTAAAAATCCATTATTTTCTTTTTTAATTTAAATTTTTTTAACAAACATTTCTTTGGGGGGCATTTGAACAAACGGATCAGTAAATAATGAAAAAAATTGGACTCGATCCTCCTAGATCAAAGAATCAGTGATACAATTGTATAAAATTCAAAGAAATGGGAACTTCAGCTAAACCAGATCAAGTTCAAGAACCTTGGGTTAACTCTCAAATACATAACTAAAAACATCTTGATGCCAAACAAAGCTGTGAAATGGCCTTTCTTTTTATTTTATTTTTTTATGTTTTTGTAATTTGTAACCCAAAAATCGAAATAATCAAAAAGGTGGACAAAAACTAAAAAAAAGCTTGTCATCTAAATATAAATCAAAATATAATAAGATTCTGTCTTTCAGAGCCATACAAAATTTTCATTTTCCCATACATGTCCAGACTTGAAAAAAAATTTATAAAAATCAAAGTCCCTGTTTTCCAGCCTTTTAAAAATGCAAAGGAATTCTTGGATGTAAATTGAGTGCTACTTCTACTTCATGGGAAAGTTGTAATGTGATGATCAGCAGAGAAACATCCTTTTGTGAATGTGAGGCATGACAGTTTTTGGACCACATTAAAAAACTGCAACGCTGACCCTCACAGGTAATCAGAATCGTAGGATTATAGGTGACATAATCTAGTTATGGATTTGTGAAATTAGTAACATCACAGCAAAAACATGATTATCCTTTTTAGTTAACAAAAAGCAAAAAGACTCACATGTCCACTGCAAAAAGCTTAGAGGTACTTGACTGCAGCGTGTACAAGTACAGCCACTGATTCCGATGTTTGTTAATGCTTCAGATAAAAACTGCATGTGTTTGTTCATATTTGCAGTATCATTTATGAACCTAAATCTCAGTATGTTTTAAAGTTGTGCCATCATTTCCGTGCAGTGCATTCTGTGCTATACTTACACCATTTGAGTGGAGAACCCAGAAAAACCATAGTCCAAACACATAATGTATATAGTAGGCAGCTCTGAGTTATGCCCTTTCGCGTCTGCCAAATGTCAAACCCCCTCTTTGTAGCAGTTACAAGTACACAGAGTTACATAGTACACAGATGTTCCAGTGGCCAATCCTCAATTTGCAGTCCCAATTTCTTTTTGTTAAATATCTAAAGATCGCATGATGATCAAACTGAAATTCTTGTAGCAGCTTCCGTTTAAATCTGTTGATAAAAGCCTCATACATTTCTCTTCGTCTCTTATCCCTATACATACAGGAAAAGACAACACCAGCCTGACAGAGTCTGAGCTGCCACCAAACGTTGATCCTCCTGGGATGGAAGGCAGCTACCTGAACCTAAAGGAGCCTGGCATAAAGGGTCCAAGCGAGCGACCAGGGTCTGAACTTTCCAGCCCTCTGGAGAAAAGTGAGGCAGAGAGCAACAAAGGCAAGAAGAGACGCAACCGCACGACATTCACCAGCTATCAGCTAGAAGAGCTGGAGAAAGTTTTCCAGAAGACACACTACCCCGACGTTTATGCACGTGAGCAACTTGCGCTGAGGACCGACCTGACAGAGGCTCGGGTTCAGGTGAGGTTAAAAAAAACATTCTCTCCCTGATCCAGTCTACCTGGAATTAAAACACTATTTTGTATTTCAAAAAACACAAATACACTGCCCAACTTGGTATCACCTCACAGTACAGACCATGCATTCCCAGAACTTGGAGATTACTTTCCTAAACTTGCTTCATACTTTACAGAACTTCCCACATACTTTACCATACATTTCCTGGAACTTACTGGTTACCTCACAGAAATGTACCAGCTACTTAACAAGGAAATATCCAGAACATACCAGATACTTACCAGATTCTTCTTAGAACTATCTAGGTTATTTTCTGAAACTTTTGGGCTTACCAGGTATTGTAGCTGGCAACCATTAAGTTTAATGAAACTTCTTGACAGTACCTGGTCAGTTCAGCAAAATATGTGTTAAGTTCCACTAAAGTAACCAGAAAGCTTCTTGAAGGAAGCTTCCAGGAAAGAACGTCCTTTTTGGTAAGTTTTAAAAAGCAATCTTTAAGTTCCTGGAAAATAACATCTGATTTCTGGAAATAATACCATTGTTACCTGTAAGCAGCTGCATTATTTAGAATTACAATGAGTTAAAATCTTGAAAAATCATGAAGCGTTAAAACTTTATTTGGGTACAATAACCTACAGACAAAAAAAAATGATTTTAAGAAATTCTTAACGGTATCACCAGCACCAAAGGTATTGGCATGCCTAGTAATTCCTCAAAAGTAAATGGAAATGAACCAATATGCTTTCTACTTTTTTTAAGTTTATGAGACCATTAGGCACCTTTTATTAGCGACATATGATTAATCATTTCTTTACCAACTCTTCAAAACATAAAGTTGTTTTGTTGTCACATCTGATCACTTTTAAACAGATAAAACTAAACAAAAATGAGAGACAACACCTATATCAACCCCACTGACATCATGCAGGACTCTAGATGAAGGTCCAATGACTAAAACAACCACCAGACCAGCAAACTTAAAATGTGCGCCTGTTTGCTAATTGACAATGTCAGGTTGGTTTCATGTAACAAAGAAAACAGACTAACCACTCTGCTTAGGTTTTATATACATCTGTTGTTTCTGGACAAAAGAGCAGCACTATTAGCAGGATAATTTAGTTTTGGCATGTTGATTTTATTTTACATGAAACAATTTTATACTTCTTGACACTAAGTTTAGATATGACTGTCATAGTAGGAACAATAATAAGAGCAGTAATTGAAGGAGGATCAAACCTTGAAAATGTTTGATGTTTTCTGCTTATATGCACTAGAGAACATTGTGCCTTCAACTCTGGTACAGAATACTGTTAAGACGGACGGGCTCAAACGTCACATCCTGTATAAGGACAGTTGTTCTCTTGGGGACCTGACAGATAAAGCTGGGAGAGTTAACTCTGGCAAGGTGACAGAGATTGTTCTGATCAGCAGAAAAGAGAGGCCTATTGTTTCGAATCTCTCTTTCCCCCTGCCAGTTTTAGATCAGAGTATAGGGTGGGTGGGACTAAGGGAATACTCTGCTCATTGCACTTACATGGTGTAAACTTCACATGAGGGTCAGAGGCCAAGGGTTTCTCTGCAGCCACTACCATGTTCAAACCACTTCACTGCACAGCTCTGGAAAACACATGAAAAGTCATCAAAGCTACTTGGCATGGATATAAAAGACACTCTGAGATGCCAGTTTCAATTTCCACACATGGCCTGAGACATAGTCAGGAACGGAGGAACCTGGCCTGGTCCTCATGGTGGTACAGTAAAATAAGCACATTCATGTAGTGTTCACACAGGCCCGTCCATTCCCCCAGATGAATATGATTACGTTTTTCATCCCGTGAGCACAACAGAGTCACTGTGAGGTTTGACCCAAACTTCTAAAATCCGGTCCCAGATATGCATGCAATCAAGAGTAAACCCCACAACTTTAACTGAAGGTCCGTGGAGACAAAGTCCAGGGATATATCTAATTGTTGAGGTCTGTGGGGCACTCGGAGCTTGCCAAGCAATTGGAGAATCCGTTTCATCCCCAGTAGAACAGCTATTGAAATGCACACTACAGATGTTCTCTGCTTAAACGCCACCATTAGAGTCTTTAAGTTTCATCCTCAGTTTGGTGATGAATGTCTTCATAAAGTCTGGCTGCAGCTTTCTGTAATCACTCATGAGACTTTTGTTGCCACCAGTTTGGTACAATTAGCTCTGAGCCTCAGTCTTGGACTTCACCCCGCTGCCCGCGTTTTAATGGAGCAGGGGGGGGCTGTGCGTGTGTGAGTAAGGGAGTGAGGCACTCTATCAATTGCAGTGGACCTGGATGACAGAGATGAGGTGAGACGGCTGGACTTCAAAGCTGCTTTTGTAGCTTGAGACTCTGCCCTCCCTCTCTCCTTCTTCCTCTTTCTCCCTTTTTCTCTGCCTGCTGGCTCTGGAGCATAAATAAAAGCTCTATAATGGCTCTGTAGCTGTATTTTGCTGTCAGCGTCTTTAGCAATTACTGTATCACCGCCAAGCACTTGAGCTACAAGAGTACTGAGCCACCTTCCTTGCAGATGTGTGCAAAATAATACAAACAAAAGAAGTAAGTGTTTGGAGTCAGTAGATTTCATTCTGGTGGGTATGCTTTTTAGGATGAGGGCACTGAAGGTCATCATGATAACTGACTAAAGTATTGTATAAAAATTAAAAAGCTGCATTAGGTAAAGGTCCAGGATTTTGTAAGCGGGGTTACGTTAAAGAGTAATAAGCAGTTAATAACCTATCTGCAGTAGATGACTCTCTTGGGGTCTTCATTTAGTATAAATCCAGATTAATATGTCCTGGAGCCCAAAGCTAATAGTTAGCTGAAGAGGGGCAAGACTAAAGCAGACTTCTATCTTAGTAAAACAAAACTAAACAGAAAAATGTCATAGCAGTTTTGAGCAAATGTTTTTTTACTTGCCTTTGAACTGTCGTCAAGTTTGCGTTTATTTATGTAAATGGGGGAAACATGGGCAGGTGCATCACAATGTGATATTTTTATATCAGACACTCCTAGTTTCACTCTGACTGGAAAGTCCTGTAATGGTGTCAAGCTGCGGTGCTGTGAAAAAGTGTAACTTGATTTTGTTACACTGAAATGTTTTGGATCATCAAAGTAATCTTAACATCAGACAAAGATAACCTGAACAAATACAAAATGCTGTTTGAAAAAAAATGATGATTTTATTTATTAAGGGGAAAAATTATACAAGCCATCCTGGATTGTTGTGAAAACATAATTGTTCCGCTTAGAAAATCATGAAACAACAGTGATCAACAAATTTTTAGGAAGCTAATGTCTCGTTTCACTAGCCACATCCAAACCTATACAATCGAGAGATTGCTTAAATAGAAAATGTCTGACAACATGATGTTGGCTAAAAGATTTCAGAAAGCAGCACATCATGCCAAAATTCAATGAACTTTAGAAAATGATTAGAGCCAATGTCACTGACATCTATTAAAGGGTTACAAAGTCATTTCTAAGGCTTTGAGATTCTAGTGAACCACAGTGAGAGCAAATTTTCACAAATGGAAAGAACATATAATGGGCCACTCCTTCCAAAATTACTCCAAGAGTACATTGTTGACTCCTCCAAGAGGTCACTGAAGAACCCAGACCAACAGAAAAAGCACTGCAGACCTCACTTACCTGGATTAAGGTCAGAGTTCATGATTCAACAATAAAAACAAAACTGAGCCAAAAATGGTATCCTGTGGAGAGTTTCAAGGTGAAAACCACTGATGGCCCAAAAAGAACAAAAAGGTCCATTGTCAAAAAAACTTCCTGATGATCCCCAAGTCTTACGATAAAACATAAGTAAAACATTTTGGAAGGTGTGGGTCCTATTATATCCGTTGTAAAACTAACACAGCATTTCAGAAAAGAGCATAATACTGAAAGTGAAAAGTGGTGTTCATGCGATTTTCTGGGGCAGCAATAATCCTTCAGGACCTGGACGACTTGCTGCAATTGATGAAATCATGGAGAATCATCCATCCATCCGTCCGTCCATCCATTTTCTATACTCGCTTCTTTCGTACAGTGTCACGGGGGAGCTGGTGCCTATCTCCAGCAGTCTACGGGCGAAAGGCGGGATGGAGCAGGACAACACAGAGACACACAGGATGAACAACCATCCACACACCCATTCACACCTAAGGGCAATTGAGAGACACCAGTTAACCTAACAGTCATATGTTTGGACTGTGGGAGGAAGCCGGAGTACCCGGAGAGAACCCACACATGCACAGGGAGAAAATGCAAACTCCATGCAGGAAGACCGCCCGCCAGGAATCGAACCCAGGACCTTCTTGCTGCAAGACGATGGATTGGTTTATTTTTCTTTAAACTACTTATCAATGTTTTGATTAAGTAAAAATAGACACCAAAACAAACAAATCTGAAGAACAATGATACTAACAACAATTTGTCATTCATAGTTAAGATTACCAGGGGGAAGTTTTATGGTGAGGGAACTAAAATTAAAAATATCAATAAACTAATGTAAGTGTAAGATTTATCAGGGGCTAATTAATCTCCTAGGAGTTTAAAGAAAATATTTTTACTGCTTTTTTCCAAGCTCTTACACAAATGTTATTCTGAAGGGGAAAAAAGAATTGTGAATGAAATTTGATTTATTAGCTTTAAATACCAGAACTGCCTCAATTGAACAGGACAAAGGGTACCCTACTGTGGTCCAAAATCAGGCCCATTGCAAAGCTGACATTTACTGTAAAAGTTCAGAAAAGAGCATATGCATGAAAAGTTAAAATGTTTTTGAGCTTGGAATTGTTTTAAAATGGTGGAAATCGGCTTAGCTTTAGCTTCTGGGGCCTACTAATCTGGATTTATTATAAATGAAGACACGGAGGAAGTTATCTGCTACAGGGATTATATTAACTGCTTATAACAGTTTAATAAAATTTCCTTAAAAATTTGTGAACTATCCTTTAAAAATGTGACATTTTATTCTCAGAATATCCAAAGACTAAATGATCATAAATATAGAGACAATGAGAAGCAAAGGAAACATCTGACTTTTGAAGATCGTGTCTTTTTTCAAAGTGTTCAAAGTACACTTTACTCTAGAATTAAAACAAGGGGGATAGTAGTTCCCAAAAATAGTTTGTAAATTTTTTTTTTAGAAATTCCAGCTTAAAAATATTGGTTACTTGAATTCTGTATAAGGGGGATTTTGCTTTCTGGTGTATGTCTGTCGCTCTCATCGGTACGCTTTCCAGAGGTTGAGAAGGTTAGCGTGTAGAAGCCAAGGGCTTAGGCGTCAGGAAATTAAACATGAAATGAAAACAAGCCCCAGTTTGAACATTCTCCCATCTCACTTTCCAATATCCCCACTTCCCTTGGCCGAGTTAAAAGGGAGGTGGGAGGAAAGCGACATTTGGAGACAGGGAAGGGGTCAGTGTTATGGGGGCAGGGGTGTTGAGGGACAGAAGAGGATGAGCTTTAGCAGAGGAATGGGAGTTCTGCAAAGAGATTAGGAGGAAAAAAGGAGTGACTTTATCATGATTTGTTATAATTAAGATGACGGCTCAATAAACTGAGAACAGTCAATCTCTTTTAAGGAAAGTAGAGCATTTAAAAACGTTTGACATTTCTGATATTAATCTTTGAATTATGTAATTTTTCTCAGTGCTTAATGCATACAAATGAAATGTCTGCATGTTCAGACCCTAGGGATGTTGAATGCAATAATAACAATTAGGGTTAAAAAAACAGCTGAATAATTTTGAAAAAAGGCATTTTTCGTTTTTCTTTTTTATGTTTTTCTCCTATATCTCTAAATATAAATCCAGTGTGAGCAGACATCAGTCCAACCAGGACCCTGTTGTGGGTGAAGGCTTATTTAGGGAAACCTGAGCTCATGTAATTTAAGTTCCACCAAAAGACAGCCATGGAAAACAATAATAGATCCCAAACCTTCAGAGGGGATGCACCATAGACTCAGAGCGCCATTTCAAACATATGACATAATACAGAGGGCAATGACCCTTCACTTTGACATCAGGGGTTCCAGAAACCAGCTCAGTTTTCTGCTTCACTGAGAAGTCCTCTAATCTCAACAGCTGAACTGAGGAATGTTAGAATCTAATGTCATCTACATCTCTCATATATATATATAAAAACAAGACATTTTGGTCTAATCTACTGAAAGTATCTAAAGAAAGGAGATATTTTGTTGCATGTTGGGGTACTTCTGATCGATTTAGTCTCGTCTAAGTGAATCCCAGTACTTACTGGAAAATCAAAATGCGGCTATCCAACCGTGCGCATCCTGCAAATTCACATTTCACACAGCTCAGTTCTGCCTCTAAACCTTTATGTGCAAGAGAAATGATGACAGTGAGAAAAACATGGGTGGTTGGGGTGGGGTTGGTGGCATATGAAGGAAATAACAGGGAAAATAGCATGTCAGGGACTGTGAAAACCACAAGCTGATTGGGCTGGGAATCAACCCACAATACGAGTTCAAGCCCCCGCGCCGAAGCAGGATTGCTGTCTCTTGTCTCTTTGAAGATGTTTCCACTTTTCTCTTGAGAGAATTAGATTCAGACAACCAACAAATAGATGCAAACAAACATGTGGAGACTCCCACTATGCACTCCTCTTCAATTCAGTTGTTGTTCAACGAAATGGAAAAAAGAAAATCTCTGGAAGAAAGTACTTAATTTACAACATATTTATTTATTTTGTGATTATGTTTTAAATGAAACATATAAACAAATAGCCTGCATTCAACAAAACTTTGAACAACGACCTTTAAAAATAAGTAATTTATTGTTTTACATACACCAAAAATCCATCGTCTATACCCGCCTATCCTTACAGGAACTGGAGGGGGGCTATCTCCAGCAGTCATTGAGTGAGAGGTGGGGTTGAACCTAGACAGGTCGCCAGTTACTCACAGCGCAACACAGAGAACCACAGGAAAAAACAACCATGGGCATACAGTCATTCTTAAGTGCAATTTATACAAAGGAACTAACCTAACAGACGTTCACCACGTCATCAGGATATATACTCACCAGCCGCTTTACTAGATACATCAGGTCAAATGCTTGTCAACAGTCAAATGTCAAAACATATTGTCATCATTTCTGGAACATCTGAGAAACTCAGAAAGATTTTCTTTGAATGACTTTGTATGTGGCATGGTTGTCGGAGCCGGATGGGCAGGTTTGGGAAACTGTTAATTTACTAGAACTTTAATGTACAACTATCCCTCAGGTATACGGACAGCTGTCCAAAAATAGAAAATATATAGTGAGCAGTCGTTGTGTGGATGAATGTGTCTTGGTAACATCAGAGCTCAGAGGACAATGACCAAACTGGTGAGAGACGATTGAAAGGTATCTCAAATAACCACTCATTACAACCAATATGCCAGGAATATTTTTCCTGAATGCACAACAAGTCAAACTTAGAAGTAAAAGGGCTACTTTACAGAAGGCCTAATTCATACCTCCTAGTCCCCTCTACTGTCCACTAGGCCACAAAGCCTGTGTAATATAAATGTTGCCATCTTGACATTCCCACTAGGGTTGCCAGGACTCTCCATGGATGTCCACATGTTGGTCAGATTTTGGTGAGTAACTGTGTACACCAACAGTAATAGTAATACTGCCAGGCAGAGGGTGCCACCCAACACACAGCATATAAAGAAAACCAAGGGGTTAGATCAAGAGCAGTAGCAGAAGAAAATATTTTTAAAGAAATAGAATAAGAACAGATCTGCTGTTTTCCAAATGTCGATCATTTATCTCCTACAGATACAAGTATACGACAAATGGCATTGAAAAGTGATGCTTACCTGAGCCTGTTTTTAGACATGCATCTCTGATATCTTCTGTCACCGTAAATAAAGGAACAGAGCAGTGATTTATTATAGCAGCATGCAGGTTAACCTGTATAACACAGGAGACTGGAATCCCTTTCCATTGATAGTAGCCTATATTAAAAAAAGCAGTAGAAAACTTACTCAGTGTCACGATCTGCATGTGTTTGAAGTTTTGATTTTTTTTTTACAGTTTAGGTGCTTTCCTTATTAGTTTATTTTTATGTGTGTGTGTTTCAATGTTCTAAATCCATTTAGAGTTAATTTCCTGTTAAATTTCTGTTACTCCCCTGGACGTCTCTGTGCTCCTGCTCATCTGTGTTATTAGCCGTCCTCCTTCAATTGCCTTGTATTCTCCATACCACCAGCTGCTCCCCATTTCATCTGATTACCTCTTGTGGTTGATTGGTCATTTCTCCATCCTCCACTGTATTTAAACTCTCTGGTTTTATTGTTATCTACTGGATTTTACTGTTACCTGCCTTTTCATGTCCGTTGGTTTTGGCTGGTTCTCTGCCCATGTTCTGTGTGAGACTCACTATGCACCACTGTCACTTCTGCATTTTGGTTTTTTCTCCAACTCCACAACTTATGACACTAACGGCATCCTCAACAAAACGCCACCCTGGGTGGTAAGCCATATCACTAACATCAAAACCTGCCACTGTGAATTACATTTAAGAATCTTCCTGAGGAATTATCTTAGCCTGCAGATATTTTTATGCTTAGTGCACGTATCATATTCAGCCTTGACTCTTTAATCATTCTCTCTTACAATACAGCAATGCCGAGAAGCCTGCAGTCTTAAAGCAGTCTTTTTTACATCTATTGATCCAGAAGACAAGGACAAATCGACCTGAAGCAATATAAACAACACCTCTACTCAGAGACATTTAGTTAAGACATAATCCTGGTTGAATGTTCAGCACTTATTTCATGGACTGTACCACGGGATTCCCTGTGCTCACATATGGGAGAGAGCACACCTTTCTGAGAGTGATTTATGAACAGCTGCAGCCCCAGATGTGGATCTTTCGACGCTGGCAGCATGAAGGGAGGCAGACTGCTTTGTATCAAAGGGAGGAGCTGAAACACGCTGCACTGGGGGAGACTCACCATTTTCACATCAATAGTTCAGGGAGGACACTTTAAAGACACGTCAAGTCTCAAAACGACTTTCATGTAAAGCAGAATTTATTTTCTTGACTATATTCAATAAATTTTGCTTTTTTTTTTTTACTGTGACTAGATCAGCAAAAATTGCCCAGTTTCCCACAATAATAATTTGGTGTTTGAAATCCTATAAAGACTTTAGTAGATATGTTTAAAAAAGATGTAAACATTTGTTGTTTTTTTTAAATTTTGACACCCCTTTGTAATATAAAGTGGTGGTTCTGATGGACTGCTTTCTTTGCAGGTGTGGTTTCAGAATCGCAGAGCCAAGTGGAGGAAGAGAGAGCGTTTTGGCCAGATGCAACAAGTGCGCACCCATTTTTCTACTGCTTACGAACTGCCACTTCTCACTCGACCTGAAAACTATGCACAGGTAAAAATTTCCAAGGTCAAGTAGTAATCAATTACCCCCAACATTTATGAGTTCTGGAAAGGAACCATTTGAGATCATATCAACAATGTGAGCTTCAGTTCGTTTTAGCACTGTGTTATGCTCTAAAATATCTGGTGCACCAGTTTGTATTTAGCGTTTTCTGGATTTTATATAGTAATAAGCAAGTGAATTAGATGGTTTCATTTAAATTCAGCGACATTCATTGGCTAAAAACATGGACATAAAGGAAAATAGCATCTTTCTGTTCCTGTGCAGTTTGCCCACACTCAAATCAGGCATTATTATGCATGCATTTGGGAGAAATCCTGACCATATTTCTGTAAATTACAGACGGAGCAAATACATAAGCATTCATAAAGACTAAAACCTTTTGCCTTATGCAAACTATGTTGAAAAATACCACCTGCTGAAAAGCTGGCGGTGATTTTGGTGCAAGAGAAGAAACAGTTAAAAAAAGCAACCAGCTATACTGCTAGTTTAACAAAAAAAGATATATAAAAAAACAGGTCAGGAGTGTCCAGAAGGAGAATTCATCCTCTGTTTGGTTGTAAGGCAGCTGATATTTTTACAAGTATTTTTTTTCTATTCAAGAAAACTGTCTGTATTGTGTTTAAATTGATGTTTTCAGTTTTTAAACACTGAATGGAAACCTTATGATTGCTTAACGTTCCAACTGATGCTTAAAAGCACAGGTTAATAAACAGCGAGCGCACTGTCAGCACCTCATACTGGAAACCAGAGACACTTTTAATTTCAAAGGTGATATTATCTGGATGTAATAGTGTTTTTTTTACTTTGATATAATTCCAAGTTATGTTGGTATCTTTGTATTGACTACAATAAATTATATAATCTGATACATTTTTAATTTAAAGCAATGTCTAAGGGATGAATCCTCACTTTTACACTCCACAGCATCACTTTCTAATTTTGAAAGGCTACTCTGACATTATTTTTTAAGTCAGATGTAAAATACTGTTAATACAGAAAAAAGTTTTTCTCTGTCTCTTTGATTGCAACACCGAATCTGTTTGTGCCTCAAGAGAGGACAACTGCTATCTCAACTGCTCCCGTCTACTGGACTCGATGGCTGTTTGCTTCTCCATGTATTTGGTGCAATCTGCTTTGTGAATCCAGTACAGAAAATAAGCAAATTCTTAATCTATTTGGATTGGAAAAGCTTTGAAAAGTATCAACTTAATTAGACCATTAGACCATTAGACCTTAGGTGATGATTAATGATTAATGATGATTAATAGCTACACTAAGGTCTTGATTTATTTATGCATATTATTCCTAAACCAGTCGTCTGAATCAAGGCCAGTCTTCTGAATCATAGTTGAAAATGAAATATAGTTTAGGAGGTGACAGAAGCTTTGATAAACATGGACACAGCTGTGTTTATCAGCATTCCTAGATACTAAAATTAAGCTACCAGTTTGGTTCCCATACATGAGTTCAGGTTCTGGCTCTATTACCACAATGAGCTTAAAAAGCTAAGCAAAGAAGCATATTCAATGATGTTCGTGCCATTACATTTTTTTTTCGGATTGCTGATCAAATTTATTACCTGTAATACCAAACCATAATTCCTACTCTTCTTCAGATCCAGAACCCTTCATGGATCGGGAGCAGCAGTGCAGCCTCCCCGGTGCCAGGCTGCGTTGTGCCATGCGATTCCATCCCCTCCTGCATGCCACCTCACCCTCATGCTCCCGGAGGTGTCTCTGACTTCCTGGGTGTGCCCAGTCCAGGGAGCAGCCACATGGGACAGACACACATGGGCAGCCTGTTCGGGGGCGCTGGGATCAGCGGGGGAATCAATGGCTATGATCTCAATATTGATCCAGATCGCAAGTCCTCTAGCATAGCTGCGCTGCGGATGAAGGCCAAGGAACACAGCGCAGCCATCTCCTGGGCTACATGATGTCCCAGCGCAGACCCACCCTGGTCCCCTCAATGGCCTCATCTCCGGAGCAGCCATCAGCGAGCACTGAGAAGCAGGAGAGGCTTTCTCCGGAGAGCACTAATGATAACACAGGTCAAACGAACAGGGGGAGACGGAGGAGATAAGAGGGGCCAAAACAGCAGCCAATGCAAGCCAGATAACTGTGACAATGATTATCAGCAGATGCTGTATTAAAGAGAAATACAGCTGTGTGACTTTTAAAAAAACATCCCCCTCTGCACTTATTCACATTCCTGTTAAAGATGTGTAAAATGCCTTAAAATAAGATTTTTTTTATTATTGTAGTAACATGGTCTCCAACCTTTAATTTAGGTACATGTTGAGAAATAACTGTCAAAAAATAACTGTTTTTAGTCAAATCACCAGTGGTGCCATTTTTGGTACCACTAACGATTCCTTCAAAATGCATTTAGTTGAACCATTTTTACAATTTATTTTTTTAAGTTGGTTAGAGTGTCTTATATTAGTTATCCATGGCTGGGCATTAATGTGGCATCACAGTAAAACAAAAATATCCAAAGCTCACCCTTAGAGTGCAATAAGTTGCTTTCTGTGGTCCCCAAGTCTCCATAATAACGATAATAAGGTAATATTCGGAAGGATAAATAAATAATAGAAACAATAATAAATAGCCATGAATAAAAAGTTTACAAAACTGTGATCAATATCGTACAGAATTATTTATATATTCACAGAATGTAAAATGCTTTCAACAAATAAAAATTTGGAAAACATTGGAAAACTCAAAAAATATATGTAGGCCTATACTTAAATACACACTCTAGACAAAGTAAAGTACAATAATCTAAGCAAATATAAATAGAAGGAAGATGTAAATGAGGTGAATAAGTATTTGCTTTATTGTACCTGATGAGCAGCAGCCTAAGCCTAAATGTTCATCTACAACGCCTTCCCGTCTGTGGAGAAGTTCGCTGGTGTTCTGCTATCTCCTCTCTAGCTTCTGAATGCAGCAGGTACCAGCGCTGCACACATTTTAGGCTGGTGCTGAAAGCAGAGGGAAAGACGCATTGATCTGCTCGGGAATGCCTGTTTGTTTGCGCCGTGATCCCAGAACCAAATCTACCTTTCAACACTCCTCTCTTCTCCTCCATCACCAGGCTCTGCTCCTCTGTTCAGTTCAGTTTTCTCCACCTTTTATTCTCCGTTTTGTTTTGGCCATTTTTACCAAACTAAGCCTCATTATACAAGAAGCCAATCACAGTAAAATGCAAAATTTTAATATCAATATGAAATTAATTAATATGAAATAGATGTAGTATGAAAACTACCAGCATGGTGAGTACACATAATAAGCAAATTAGAATAATGATGAGCACGTTAATAAGCTACATTCAAACACGTTGATGCTGTGTGACGATTAATTTGATTTTGCTAGGTTTTATAATCATGATTTACACATTTCCGAATCCAGTCTAAATTCTGTAATCGCTTAGTTTCTCTCTATTGATTACTAGGAGTGTTTGTTTGTCTTGTTTCTTTTAACAACCAATCACAGCTATTAGAAGACAGCATCACACTTAACAACAGGGTCAACCACACCTCCTCACTCAGATAGGAATCTTTGTTGTCTGTTCGCAGAGTCGCTCTCATCAGCAAACTGAATCCCTCTTAAGATAGGAGTCCTAGCCAGACATTTTTAGTCCAATTTAGGAGCTCGCTGATAGGACTCTGAGAAGCTTTGTGAATACGGGCCCTGATGTAATCCCTAAAAGCTAAAATTGGCTTTTGATTGGGCCTTTCAACAGGATAATGATCCATAACAGGTGATGTGGCTATTTCCACAAAGAAATGGTTCACCATACACAGAATCAACTTTTATACATGGCGATCTCAGTCCCAGAACCTAAATCCAGAAGAAAAGCTGAGGCTGAGCTGAAGAAAAGACCCAGTACTCTGGGGAATCTAGAGAGATTGTGTAAAAAGAAATTGTCGATGATCTCTTTCTGTTTGCTCCAGCTTTGTGAATGTTTTAGAAGAATAAGTGCTTTCCTGTTTGGAAAAGGGGGTTGTACAAAGTTTTAACATCAGAAGTGCCAATAACTGTGTCAAAGGGGGTTTTGTTAGAAGCAATTTTTTCCCAATATGTTATTTTTTCTTTAACTGAATGATTGTCCTCATTTAAAGATAGGATTTAAATTAGATTTATGAGATTATGTTACTGCAATAAAAGTTAATTCATTTTAAGGCGTTTTACACATCTTTACAGGACTGCTGCTCACATTCCAATTTCTCATGTCTCATTGAGTTTCTGGGTTTTACTATCTTTTAACATGGGTTACATTCAAAATGCTCGCAGGTTTAAAAACATAATAAATAAAAAAGGTTTAAAACATCTACATTACAAAGTATGTAGAATCTGATCAAAAACTGGCCATATCATAAAGTACATTAATTTACAGCAATGAGCAGGATTCATGTTGCTTTCCTCATTTATTATTTTTTCATTTCAGCCATTCTGCTGCAATGGACATGGCTGCCACTTCAGATCTCTCCTCGGACTGCATAAACCTGTTTAAGTATGTTTCTAAACAAAGCTGGCATTTTGTAAGCTGTCTGGGAAAAAGCCCGCTCACTGTGAGCATTCCCAGATGCATACGCAGGACAGACAGTTTATATCCTGTCACTTTCTATTGCAAACTACAATTATGACAGAAAACAATCGTTTTGTCCGAGCCTGTTGTGGGGTGTTTTTTTCCCTGCAGAGAAGGCCAAAGGTTTAATGCAGTAAGGTAAGGCTAACCAAGCTAGAAAAAAAATGGCGTTTCAGTTTAGTCTGGCTTTGTAGGCTGGCAGTAATTTCAAACCGAGCTGTCATTTCCCTCTCCCAGGGTTGCCTCCACGGGGCTCAGGCCTTGAGTTTCAGGAAACAGAGTCCCCGCTGGCAGACACGCTGCAGCAACCTTCAACACCACCCTACCATGCCAGCTTCAATCAGCAACCAACAGAAAGAGACAAACTTAATTAGTATCAACCCGAGTTGTCCCGCTCTGTAAACACCAGGGTGAATCACAGCCTGCAGGGCTGAAAACATTCTTAAATTCTCAATATTTTATTAAATGTTGGTCCTTCAGAGTCTACCACAGACTGCATGGCTAACTACTGGCCCTCCTGAACAGTCTTCTGTAATGCTTGGCTTACAGGATCGCATTAGAGCCAGAGCGCAGGGATCTGTTTGTGTTAACAACGCATGCAGAGGGTTCATCACCAGAGCTGGGCTCCAGGATGAACCTAATGACAGGCTTCATTAGTGTTTTGGCTGATCTCTCTCTGTGACACTGGCTAAGCCACATGTACACTCATTACAATTACAAACTTCAGTGTATTTTACAAGGATTTTCTCTGATTGACCAACACAAAATAGTGCATAACTGTGAGGCGGAAGGAAAATAATGCAAACAAAGTTTAGCATGCAGTTTGCAGAACCACCTTTAGGCGCACTTTTTGGGTATAAAATGTGGCCAATCTAAATTCGTGACTGACTTCACAACTAAGCAGATTCCTTGTTGGTCATGTTGACAGTGTTCTTCCTCAGTGCTCCTCTCCTCTGCCGCATCATCTATGTTGATACTACTGAAATAATGCAATTAAGTTCAAGTTAAAGATGCCGTGTTGTTTGAATGTGAACAATATGACTAATATTGTTCGTTTATTTGTACATTTGAGTTTGCTTCTCTTTCAAATATTGGACCTCCAGTTCTAAACCAATGAAGTATAACAGCATTAACGCTAAATATGTAAAGGTTTTTTGTTACTCTGAAAACCAATTGCTTTCTTTTTCATGGTTTCAAGCAGCTTTTTTTGTATATTAATCTAATATTTTTACTTTTGATGGTTTCCATTTATGCAATAAGTTATTGCACTTACTGTGCTTTTCTTTTTTTAAAAAGAGTGTTACTGGGGCAGTTGTCTCCAACCTCAAGTCAGAGGTTGAGCAGCTTGTGGTCCCAGTTTTGAAGAAATGTCTCCTAAGCCCGTCCATTTTTAGTACCAAGAACAGCATCAGAGTGGTGTCCTCGTGGTGCAGGACTTTGTACAGAAATATTTCTCTGTTTTTCTGTCAATGTTGGTTTTGAATTTTGAAATAAATTGTTCTCTAAAGAATTATAATGTGAAGAGATTGTTCTTTAAAGGGTTAATTTTTCACTATAAGTGCTACACTGATTAGATTAGTCCTAATTCTGTCAGAAGTGGAACAAAGCTGGAAAACACCTTGGATCTGTTCAGAGAAGTTTGAGTAAAGGTCACCCTATTATCACAAACATTAGGGAATTTTGGACACAAATTCTCATTCAATGGTTTGTTTTTGTGTTTTTTACTACCTCTGGGAAGTCATTCAAAACCATTTCAGATGAATAACCCATGAAGCTCATCAAGAAAATGCCAAGTGTGTGCAAAGCTGCAATCGAAGCAAAGGAAGGTTATTTTGAAGAATCTAAATCATAAAGGATGTTTTGAGTTATTTCACAATTTTCTTCATAATTTTGATGTTTTCAGTATGTGCCTACCATGTAAAAAGAAATAAAATAAGGAAAAGCTGTTGAATGACAAAGGGACGTCAAAACACTTTACTGGTAGTGGTAGTGTGTATTATTTTATATATAATATATATATATATATATATATATATATATATATATGCAAAAAACCATAATTTGAAAGGATTCAATGTGTTAACTTGCTTGTGTGACCTTAGTATTTTTAAAATATCATAAAATATATACAGAATTGTCATTTACTCTCAAATGACAAAAATAGGTTTCTGGGAATGGAAATCTCAGCGTTCATAAACATTTAACATAAAACACTGCTGTAAGGACAAGTTTTTGGTAATAAAAAAATAGAACATGTACTATTGTCTACTTTATAAACTCTGTTGAACCATGTTGTTCTCTTGCACTGGTATGTTTAAAAGAGTGGGACACAATATATCGCTCATTAAAGAGACTTTACCCAAACCTTGTAACTCCTCTGTTTCACAGCTAAATGATAAATAAACACTTTGAACAAGTAAGAAGAGCAAACCACTGTGCCCTGAGAAAAACTCATTAAACCAGTGGCACTCCTAATATGCATAGCTGAAGGACCATCAGGACCATTAGGGCACTTCAAAGTTCACCCCTCTACATTAGGGCCTGGCTGATATGGCAAAGAGGGGAAATATCCGATTCCTCATTCACTGTTTTATTTCCCTACCAGTTGACCCATCAGTCAGTCTGAGCTGCTCATTAAGGGCCATCGTTAGCAAGACCAACGCAGTAAATCTGCTCTTATTTCAGCTTTCTCTTCTAGGTCATATTTTAAAGGCTTGCACTTTGGCTTACAGTGTTAAATGATCCTTTAGAGGAAGGCTGGTGCTTGCACTGTAAATCAGATTCCTCGGACTAATGAAAAGACTCCTAAAAACATTAAAGGACTGGAGCCAAAGTGTCGTTCTCCTCATTCAAACAGTCTCCACTGAAGTGCTGTCCAATGAGACATCCAAAGGAGGAGCAGCCTCCTGGTGTGGTCATGGGCAAACACCACAGCTTTTCTGTTTGGCCACATGGAGAGGAGTGGGTGGCTAAAGATGAAGGAACACATAGATCTTTGCCCAGTCAAAGGTTCCTCATTACAGGCCTAGACTTCCAGAAAACAATTCATATTTAGCTCTAGCTTTTGACATGCATAAGAAATCAATCACACAGGACAAGAGTCATGACCGATCTTTGAACAGAGACGTGTTATGGAAAGGATTTGCTCACAGGAAGAGGGGGGCAGCTTGAGAAAGACATACTGTGCCTTACAGAACTCTTCAGTGTGTTTTATTCAGATTGTATGTGATCAGGCAACACAAAGTGGTGCATAGTTGTCAAGCAGTGTTACCATGGGCCTCTTTGGTGCTTCTCTGATTAATATTCTTCTTTCCTAATTTGTCAGTTTAGGTGGACAGCCATATCTTTAGTAGTTTTGCACCTTTCCACTTGTGCCATACTCTTTTCATTTTCAGATAATGGATTGAGCAGTGCTCCATGAGATCTCTAAAGCTTGGGATATTGTGTGATAACCACTTCAAATTTTTCAAAACTTTGCATCTGCTGTGTTCCTTGGTCGTTGTGATGCTTTTTGTTCCCTAACCTTTTCTAACGAACCTCTAAGGCCTTCAGGCAAACAGCTGGATTTATACTGAGATTGAATTACACAAGGGTTGACTGTTAACAAGGTTGCACTGGATTTTATCTAGTGTTCTGTATACAAATCCATGACATTTTTTTGTATTACATTCCTTTCACTTCACCATTATGTAGTGTTTTATGATGGTTTATTACATAAAATCTTAATAAAATCTTAATCTTAATGTAAATTTCTGCTGTCAGGGTTTCAAAGGAAAATACTATACTTTCTAGGAAATTCAAAAGGAAAGAAAAAAGTTGTTCCACATAGTTGAGAAGTGAGCTTAGAGATGAGATCAAAGAGGATATACATTTTTAGGTGATCCTTTTTTTAACACTATGTTTTCAAAACTCATAAAAAGATAGCTACAATAAAAGAAAAAAAAACTTTGCACTTACACGCTGTACTGTTCAATAAACAAGAAAAAGAAGTGTAATTTGTTTTGCTTGCAGTAACTAGTGTGGTCACTAAGAGCAATAGCTAGCATATGCTAATCCTGTTTATCTATCAGCTGGAAAACAGCTAAGGTGGGTGAAATGCCGTTAAAAACATCTGACACATTATCTTTTTTTTCCCCAAACTGACACATATTCATGTGACGTCGATGACTTGTCTAGGGCATCATTAGGTCAAACATGCCCCCAAAATATAGTAGGTAATTCCAACTCTGTTTCCAACCTTAAATTTAGTAATTTTGGCCCAGACTGTCATTAGCAATGCCGAGAACCTGCATGGACTGTAATAAAAGATGGTCTCCCTTTTCTCTTGCTGAGTTTGACTTAAAAAAAAATGGGTTAAAATTTTAATTTAATGCAAAACTAGTAGAGACATACCCCGAAAGACTTGCAGTCGTAAGGCGAAAGGGGCAGCAAAAGGTGGTTCTACAAATATTGATACTAAATTATTTGGTAATATGTTTGGGAATACTTTCAGGAATACGTTTCTTTAATATCAAAGATTTAACCACATAATTTGTGGCCTATTTGTGTAATCACCCTTTAAACATGCTAAAGTTGCTGTTAGCTTGTTTTGACAATAAGCTGTGAGGCTCCGGACTGTGCTCCCTTTTTTAAAATCAGTGGTTGCTAAACAGCTAAAGGTCTGTCAGCTGTCTGACAGCCATCCCTGTGCTCCAAAACCATAGAAACAGCCTTAAGGCTCACATAATTCTTGGACTCCTGCTACTAAAAGTCTATTTTTTTACATTGTGGAAATGTTTGGTGTGGCTTTTTAAGATGCCAACATAAACAGACTATGAATGGATATAAAATGTCAAATGCACGTTGGAACAAAGTTGGTCAGACTAAACAAGATTAAAAGAATTCATGCAAAAATCTTTTAAAATAAAGGTGGAAAAGGTTGATTGGATTGTCACAGTAAATCTCAAAATTATAAATGAAACTGAAATTACAGGAGGAAAATGGACGCTATAAAATCTGTTTTAAAGCTTTTTCTTTGGTAGTTACCGGTATGTATCCCTTGAACTGTTTCCTCATTTTGTCAGCAACAAACCTCAATGTATTTTATAGGATTTCTGAGAGATAAACAGCAATTTGTGCATAACTGTGAAGCAGAAAGCAGTGGATGCAAAGTTTTTTATTTATTTATGTTTGTATTTTTTACAATTAAAAATGTGAAAATTGTGGGATGCATTTGTTTTCAGCCAACCTGAGACAACACTTTGCAGAACCACCTTTCGCTGCAACCACAGCTGCAATTCCTTAGTGTTATGGATCTACCAGAGATCTTATGTCTAGAGACTGAAGGTTTTGACCCTTTTTCCTTTGTAAAGTAGTCAAAGCTCATTTAGATTGGATTGTGAGTATCATATTTTCAGATTTAGAATGAGTTTGGTTTTAGCCATTTTAACATATAAAATACAATGTGATCTAAACCATTCCACTGTAGCCGCATGTTAAATGCTACACCATGCGTACACTGTCATGACAGAACATGACAACCCAAACTGCTTAGAACTGAAGAAGCCTTCTGGATGAGAGCTGATCCATCTTCAAGAAACAAGAGGAGTCAAGTTGCCTGCTACTTGAGCACTTAGGGTCACATTAAGGGTCATTGTTTTGACGCAGGGTAAATACCTCCCACAGTTTCAAGTCTTTTGCAGCTTCTAGCAAGCTTCTTACAGGATTGCCCTGTTTTCAGTTCCATTTATTAGCCCCATCAGTTCTGACCAGCTTTCCTGTCCCTGTAAAAGAAAAGCATCCCCACAGCTTGAGGCTGCCACCACCGTGTCTCATTGAAGGGGTAGTGTATTCAGCATGATTTGCTGTCATAGTTTTCTAATATAATGTTTCTATGCAGACAAGAAAGTTACATTTTGATTTCATCCTTGGTGTGTCCCCTAAATGGCTTGTGGAGCATTTTAAACAGGACTTTCTTTCACTATTGCCTTTCTTTCTACAGTTTTGTAGAGAGCACAACTAATAGTTGTCATGTCGACAGATTTTCCCACCTTGGGCTGTGGATCTCTGCAGCTCTTCCAGAGTTAGCATGGGCATCTTGGCTGTCTCTTTGATCAATGGTTTCCTTGCCTGGCCTGTTAGTTATAAAAGAACGGCCATGTCTTGGCAAGCTGGCAGTTGTGCCACTCTGTATTTTCAGATAATGGCTTGAACAGCGCTCACGTTTCCAATTTTTATTTGTAAAGTAAATACTTTATATACCACAAATAATTTTCCTTCCGTTTCACATCTTGCACTACTTTGTGTTGGGATTTCATTAAAAATGTCATCAAAACACCTTTAGGTTTGAGGTGGTAATGTGACAAAATGTGAAAAGGTTTAGACAGTATGGATATTTTTGAAAGACACAGTACATGTGGTACTCATGAAGGCTCACATGACTACTGACTTTCTCTAAATAATAGTTTTTTTCTGCTAGTGAGCAGCCAGAGAATCATCAAAAGGGAAATTCTAGTGGCGAATTCCATCCTAAACTCTTCAAGTTTATTCCGGTTGTGTTTTCAACCCCTCAACCTCTTTGCTTCAGAGAAACTTTTCATCCCTCTTCATTGACAATATGCTTCCAATCATGAATCTCGTGAAAATGGGGATGGTAGAGCACGCTTGTGATTTATTGCACATTCAAGTCCAGTCTTGTTCAGTGCAGTCGCACATGAAGGCCTCCTTCGGCAGAGCACAAAGGTCAGACACACACTACAGTTGACCTCTGGTGGATGCCTGTGCACCATGTCACTCTGGAAGTGATTGACAGGCAAAGATGACGGCTCGAGCGCAAACACCACACTGTGAGAAAGGTTACTGCGCAAAGAGAGATTAAGCAGTGGGTCAGCCTCCAGCTGTGAAACTGAATCACAGATACAAAAAGAAGAAAAATTAAGCACACTCAAAAGCCATTATCACACGGGCGATTGTTCGTTTTATTTTTTCTTTTGCATAACTCTTCTTCATTGTAACCAAAGATTACTTTGTGGTCTTTTCACATGAGACAGCTTCAACTATTTAGTGATGTTCATCAGCTATATTCAAGTCCTGGGGACTGAAAACACATGCTCAGCAAGTGAGTCACCGGGAACAAGAGAACTTCTCAGACAGCCGTGCTGCTTGGCCTGAGAAACAATTAGTCCCTGTAGAGCAGTTTCCTGGCCTGCTCAGCTCACTTCCTGTTTCACTTCAGACCACCACACTCTGAGTCACAGAAATTGTCTGGTTGAGTCAAAAACCACTTAATCTGTGGGACCCAGTACTCACAGGACATTTCATGATGTCCTATACCACAACAAGATGCCATTTAAGGTCAGCTGCAAGAATATATAGCTTGTTGCTGCCATTACACAGCAGTCAAACTATTTTTGTAAAGCACTTTACAACAGGCAGAATGCTAACTAAAAACAGGCAGAAAAGACACTCTAGAAATTATCCAAGTAAATCTAAGAGTAAAAAAAAATTTGCATAAATTTAAGCTGAGGAACTAGAGAAAAACTATGTGGTGAAGAAAACTGAAAATGAGAATAAAAATGTACACAGACAAAAATTCTGAAAAGTAAACCATAAATATTAACCCTAAATAAAGTAAAAAAAAAAAAAAACATCTGAGGAAAAATCTAAACTAATCGGAAGAACAACATAATTAGAAAAGAATTATAAGATAAAGTATATTATTATTTTTAAATAAAATATGAATAAGTAGCAACCAATAAACATTTCATTAAAGTTTAATTACAAGCAGCTCTGCTAAGTAGATAAGATAAGTTTATAGATTGCTTTTAAGCGCATCAACACTCTTAACTGCCCTCAGTTTCCTAAGGGTGGCTGCTCTACAGGTGAGGGCCGCAATAACAACATGAAGTCTCTCTCGGAACTTCAGTTCTCAGTTTAGGCGCAAACAGAGGACCCTTTCAAGAAGCTGCGAGGAGATGGAAGGGCCTGTAGGATAAAAGCAAATCTGCTATAGATGGGACAAAAACAATCATTAATTTCAAAAACAAAAAAAAGCTACTTAAAATCAATTTTAATATGTGAAGTCAGTGCAGACTGTTAATAGGTTGATGTGAGCTCTCTTTCTTTACATTGCTAGCATTTTTGCAGCTCAATGTTTAAGTAGTGGTTTTCTTAGGAAGACAGAAAAATAGGACATAACAGTCAGTTCAGCATTTTATCAAAGCAGGCACTATTGTCTGCACTGGACTGAGAGAGAAAAGGTCCAACTCTGGAAATGTTCTTCAGATGATAAAATGCATTCTTATTAACATTTTTAATATTTTTTGTGAACCTTAATTTAAAATTAAATATGACGCATAGGTTTTTTATTTCATCACCAGTGTTTAAATATGTGCTGTGAGTTTTTTTTTTTTTAAAAGTCAGTGTCAATTACTAAAACTTCAGTTTTGCTCTGATTGAGCTGAAAACAACGCAGGGGTGCATCTAGAAGTTCCAGGATATTAGATCTTGAGAGCTTGACGTGGGCACACATGGTCTGGAATGTATAGAACCAAAAAGTGTGCGACCAAGAACTAAGCCTTGAGGTACTCCATAGTTTAGATCACAATATTCCAATTAACAATTTTCTAAATTCACCCTCATGAGGACTATACGATCGAGGCACGTGATGTCGCCCGGTATGGTGGAGCCGGGGTCCCACCCTGGAGCCAGGCCTGGGGTCGGGACCCGTCAGAGAGCGTCTGGTGGCTGGGTTGCTCCTTGCGGGACCCGGCCGGGCCAAGCCCGAAGGAGAGACACGAGGCCATCCCCCACTGGGCCCACCACCTGCAGGGGGAACCGTGAGGGACCGGTGCAAAGAGGATTGGGTGGCCGACGATGGTGGAGACCTCGGCGGCCTGATCCCCGGATGCTTAGGCTAGCTCTAGGGATGTGGAATGTCACCTCACTGGGGGGGAAGGAGCCCGAGCTTGTGCAAGAGGTCGAGAGATATCGACTAGAAATAGTCAAGCTCACCTTCACGCACAGCATGGGCTCTGGAACCCATCTCCTCGAGAGGGGCTGGACTCTCTTCTACTATGGAGTGGCCCATGGGGAGAGGTGGCGGGCTGGGGTGGGTTTGCTTGTTGCCCCCCAGCTCAGCCGTCTCGTGTTGGGGTTTACCCCAGTGGATGAGAGGGTCGCATCCGTGCGCCTTCGGGTTGGGGACAGGTCTCTGACTCTCGTTTCGGCCGGGCGGTAGTGTGTAGTACCCGGCCTTTTGGCGTCCCTGTCGGGGGTGCTGGATAATGCCCCTCCCGGGACTCCATTATTCTGCTGGGGGACTTTAACGCCCACGTGGGAAACGACAGTGACACCTGGAGAGGCGTGATCGGGAGGAATGGCCTCCCCAATCTGAATCCGAGTGGTGTTTCATTATTGGACTTCTGTGCTAGTCACGGATTGTCCATAATGAACACCATGTTCATGCATAAGGGTGTCCATCAGTGCACTTGGCACCAGGACACCCTAGGCAGGAGGTCGATGATCGACTTTGTTGTCGTATCGTCAGACCTTCAGCCGCATGTTTTGGACACTCGGGTGAAGAGAGGGGCTGAGCTGTCCACTGATCTCAACCTGGTGGTGAGTTGGATGCCGCTGGAAGAGGAGAAAGCTAGACAGACTTGGCAGGCCAAAGAGCATAGTGAGGGTCTGCTGGGAACGTCTGGCAGAGCCCTCGGCCAGGGAGGTATTCAACTCCGACCTCCGGGAGAGCTTTGACCAGATTCTAGGGGATGTTGGAGACATAGAGTCCTAGTGGATCATGTTCTCCGCATCTATTGTTGATGCTGCTGCCCGTAGCTGTGGCCGTAAGGTCTGCGGTGCCTGTTGCAGGGGCAATCCCCGAACCCGGTGGTGGACACCGGCAGTAAGGGACGCTGTCAAGCTGAAGGAGTCCTATTGGCTGTGGTTGGCTTATGGGACTCCTGAGGTGGCTGACGGGTACCGTGAGGCCAAACGTGCCACGACCTGGGCTGTGGCAGAGGCAAAAACCGGGGCCTGGGAGGAGTTCGGTGAGGCCATGGAGAAGGACTACCGATTGGCCTCGTTGCGATTCTGGCAAACCGTCCGGCGCCTCAGGAGGGGGAAGCAGTGCTTCGCCAACACTGTTTACAGTGGGGGTGGGAGGCTGCTGACCTCGACTGGGGACATATCGGGCGGTGTAAGGAGTACTTCGAGGATCTCCTCAATCCTGCCATCACGCATTCCCTGGTGGAAACAGAGGCTTGGGACTTGGGGTTAGACTCTTTCATCACCCAGGCTGAAGTCATCGAGGTGGTTAAAAAGCTCTGTGGTGGCAGGGCTTCGGGGGTGGATGAGATCTGCCCTGAGTACCACAAGTCTCTGGATGTTGTAGGGCTGTCATGGTTGACACGTCTCTTCAACATTGCGTGGAGGTCGGGGACAGTGCCTCTGGACTGGCAGACTGTGGTGGTGGTCCCCCTTTATAAGAAGGGTGACCGGAGAGTGTTTTCTACTACAGGGGGATCACACTCCTCAGCCTCCCTGGTAAAGCCTACGCGAGGGTATTGGAGAGGAGAGTCCGGCCGATAGTCGAACCTTGGCTTCAGGAGGACCAGTGTGGTTTTCGTCGCAGCCGTGGAACACTGGACCAGCTCTATACCCTCTACAGGGTACTCAAGGGTTCACAGGAGTTTGCCCAACCGGTCCACATGTATTTTATGGACCTGAAGAAAGCATTCGACTGTGTCCCTCGTGGTGCCCTGTGGGGGGTGCTCCAGGAGTATGGAATAGGGGACACTTTATAAGGGGCCATCTGGTCTCTGTACAAGTGGAGCACGAGTTTGGTCCGCATTGCAGGTTGAGGAGCTCGGCCATCCTTGAGGGGCTTGGAGTAGAGTTGCTGCTCCTCCACATCGAGAGGAGCCAGTTGAGGTGGCTCGGGCATCTATACCGGATGCCTCCTGGACGCCTTCCTCGGGAGGTGTTCTAGGCACGTCCCACTAGGAGGAGGCCAAGGGGACGGCTCAGGACATGCTGGAGGGACTATGTCTCTGGGCTGGCCTGGGAACGCCTTGGGCTCCCCCCAGAGGAGCTGAAGGAGGTGTCTGGGGAGAGGGACGTCTGGGCGTCTGTGCTGAGTCTGCTGCCCCCACGACCCGGTTCCGGTTAAAGAATTAAAGTTACTAAAGGACTGGAGACATAACCGGGATGGCAGAGAGAAAACAGGGACAGCATCTACAGCACCAGAGTTGCTTGCAGGCTGGTGATCAGAGGTATCAGAGCTTGTGACATGAAAGGAACTACTTCTGAGTGGAGAACAGGTAGGTGGATCTTCCTTTTAAAGCCAATCCCCATGGTCGACTGACCACTACCTGACAGAAGCTCTGCTTACGTCTTGCAATGACAGCATGTTCTGATCCATCCAAGGTCATTCAAAGTAGTGCAGTTTTTATACAATGGTTGGATTTAAAACCTCACAGTTCATCCTGTTCTTCAGGGTTTTTAGTTTTTATATGGATGTCAGCATCAGTTTCAGTCTGGTTTCAAATTTTTTTTTACTATTTCCTTTTTATTTATTTTAATAAAGATCAATCTGAGCTAATGCATGCAGGCTATGAATAAATTACAGTTTGTGGAAAACATTTCGCACTACTTTAGATTCTCACATGTTCACAGTAGTTTTTGGTTTTGCTGTAACAGATGTAAATCTAGCTCTACTGGGGTTGGATCATATAGAGAGCTTCTCTGTGGGCTACGGCTCCGTGCTGGACCTAACACCTTTCATGCTGGAGAAACATAACACAAAGGAGAAGGCTAGGTGGGTTACTACAAGCTGGAAAAAGAACTCACTCTAATTCCCATGGGAGGCTGACCACTCATAAATCATTAAGCAATGAAAGTCTCCCCTCCAAAACAGAGGCCTAAAACAAACTCAACACGGAACCCCTCCCCCGGGTCTCACATTTTTGCCATCCATCACCACTCCTTCCTTTTTTCCTGGTAGGACTTTTTATGAGGAAAGAAACACTTGTCCAACACCACTAAAATGCAAAAGACTAAAAATAAGACCTTTCATCATTTGCAGTAAATATTTACTCAATAAATAAAAATACACCTGTACATATCCTCAAGCAGCACTGCAAAGACAACAAAGACAATCCAGGCAAGTCATATGAAAAACAAAGACTCATTCTGAAATGCACATCTTTTAGTATTTATTGGTGTGTTGGTGTATGCCATTTTAAGAGGAATTTACAAAGTTTTCCACAATCTCTCAAAGTTTGACTAAGTATTGTAGAGTAAAATTCTTTTTGAGTATTAATGTCTGACAGGTTTATTGTTTTTGTTAGGTTGATATTTACCTGACTGGATTACAGCTTTTTTCCTTTTCTTTTTTAAATCCTGGAAACAGAATGGCCAAATATGCACTTCCAAATATGGAAGGATCGGCTTCCAGATGATCCAGACTTTTCCTTGGCTGTGAACAAAACATTGATCTTTTGTTGTTGTTGTTTGGTTGTTAGTGGGGGTTGTTGTATGATATTCATGAAACAACTGGAAACTAAGATTTAACAGAAATAACTACCCAAACCCAAATAGTGGATGAGGACACAATACAGTTCATACCACAGCTATGACATACAGATGTGATAGAGTTAACAGCCAGACCACTGAAGTGACTGCAGATAATGTAAGAATCATGTTTTTCAGGTCAGTCAGTCAGTCATTTTCTACCGCTTATTCCATAGTGGGTCGCGGGGGAGCTGGTGCCTATCTCCAGCAGTCTATGGGCGAGAGGCGGGGTACACCCTGGACAGGTCACCAGTCCATCGCAGGGCAACACACAAACAACCATGCACACACTCATTCATACACCTAAGGGCAATTTAGAGTGACCAATTAACCTAACAGGCATGTCTTTGGACTGTGGGAGGAAGCCGGAGTACCCGGTGAGAACCCACGCATACACGGGGAGAACATGCAAACTCCATGCAGAAAGACCCCCGGCTGGGAATCAAACCCAGGACCTTCTTGCTGCAAGGCAACAGTGCTACCAACTGCGCCACCGTGCAGCCCTGTTTTTATTTTATTTCTTTTTTATTTTTAAGTGTTTTTATGTGATTTTTTTAGGGCCAAACGATGTGTGAAAACAATGTGTAGGGAAATTAAATGCAGATGAGCTTATAGTTAAATGGCGTGGCAGACGTGTCCTCAGAATAATCTTTAGACATCTAATAGATCATGTGTGGAGAAGTAAGACTTGCACAAACTAGCTCACTAATATAAAATATTCCAATGACAGTTGATTGAAGACAGTATAGTGCTGATACACATCAGAGTAACAATGCTGGTCAGAACTGGAGCAGAAATTACAAAGTTGACCGAGAATTTTGGAACAGGAGGTCATTCACCACTGGGGTAAATTACAGGCAAACTGGACCCATGGCAGAGCACTTTACTGCTCTCAGACAATATTTATCCTAACTTCCTCTGCCTTACTTTATGATTTACCATACAAATCTTCACTTTTTTATACTGCGGGGCAATGGTGGCAACAGTGGTAGAGGTTCGCCCTGTAACCGGTGGGTTGTTGGTTGTATGGCAGTCTCACTTCTGTCAGTCTGCCCCAGGGCAGCTGTGGCTACAATGTAACTCACCACTGTCAGTGTGTGAATATGTATATGAATGGGTGTGCGTAAAGTGCTTTGGGGTCTCTGGGGACGTCATAAAGCGCTATATAAGTGCAGGCCATTTACCATTTACTTCATGAACTCAAATTCAACTAGGAATCTAAGTTAAGTTCCTTGTTCCAAAACATAACATCACTCGAAAGTAACATTCTGCTGTGTTCTTGGGTGGCTTGTGCATGATCTTTTTCCTCACCTCATTTTCAAATTATATATTTTTTTTCACTACACATTTATTGATTTTAGCCATTTCAATGAATATAACTACTGAAACAATTAACTATAAGTATTAAAGAGGAAAGTTGTAAAACATGCCGTATGCCTTTTAATCCTTGCAGGGCTGCAAAGGGAATGCATGTCCATAGTAGCTAAAAGATAGCTTCTCTATATTAAAACCACATCTTCTACAATGAATGAATGAATGAATGAATGAATTAAATTACATGTCTAATTAAAATAATTAAAATGTCTTCCTGCTGCTAATTGAGGCTAAAAAGCAGATTTACCTGCAGAAGCCCGAACGTGCCTGGGATGCTACTGCCCTCTTGTGGAAAATAAAGAAAACGCAAAGCTGAGTCGTTTATCTTCCATTTGACGTACATTTCTAACATGACAATACGCAAACAGTACAATATCCTTATATGCTGTTTCTAAATGTACATGCAATGATTTGCTAGGATAATAATTAAAAAGAAGGCAGGGTTAAATTTGGGTCACAATCGGAATACGAAAACAATAATACCGTTGTGAGCTTTTACTTCTCTTAAACTTTTGACTGCATCCTTTGTGTATGATTCAGTAGAGGTACAGCTCACCCAACACCTCTGTTTATTGCTTTGCGGCCATTTTCCATTCCTCTGTGTGTACATATACCAGAAACAAAGCTGCACAGTTCCTTCTTGCTCAAGGTGACTCTAATGAGCTCCAGTATATGGTAATGAGGCAGGAAAAACTAAAAGAAGTCAGCTGCCACATTGTTCACTTCACTTTGACCGCAACGAGGATCCACACCAGCATGGAGGAGTGTTTCTGGAAAAGCTTGTTAAGGAAATTGTGATCACATGTTCTGCTGTGTCGGCTTTTCCTGCACTTTTTTTTCTCCCGTCAAGGGGTGATCAAAAGGCCGAAACACAAACGTGTTCATATGATACAGGATAACATAGGTCCAATAAAAGTACACTGTATAAACCTTTTATAGAATATTGAAGAAACAAATTAAGTTGGAACCCTAAAGAATGTCCTCTAGGATTGGAACAGTCATGTTTAGATGCTGCAACAAAGCCAACACTTTATAAGGACTGGCATCTATATGCGAAATAAAGTGTTAAAAAAAAACCTTCAACATTTCTTGTGCATGACTTAAGTTCACTGATGTATTTTTACCACTCTGTCCAGTTTTGTCTGGTTAGGAAAAGTGTGCACATTCTTCTGCTATGGGAATATGTTTAAACATCCTTTGCATTTTATCAAGTTTCATGACTGCAGGCAAAAGGAATTTAATGTATCACGAGACATTCATAATCTAAAGACTAACTGATAATGTTTGCCAAATAAATAGGGAGGAAACACAATACAGTAACTCATTTAATCTTGCTTGGATGTCTCTGTTCAAAGACAAACTATAAGTATAAAACCTGTTGGTGCTTGCAAGATTTGTCACAGTTATCCCTGAAAAGTAGCAGTAAAGTATCAAGGATTTTTTTTATCTTGGACATTTGTATAAGTTAAACCAGAAAATGTAATGTATTTTAATGAGATTTTAAAGTGACCGACCAACACATAATTAGGTAATCCATGATTTTCAAAATTCTCTTGTTCCCAGCTTGGTGCTGCCATATCTATGTTTTACCATGGGGATGGTGTGTTAAGGGTGGTGCGAAGTGGTGGTTTTTCACCATACAAAAAGTTACATTGTTATCTCTATGGAAGAAAAAAATAGTCTTATTAGAATCAGACATTTTTTTAGACATTCAATTTAAAACACTTAATTTTTATCCTGTGCAATTATGTATTTGATATTTTCTTTTTGTACTTAAAATTCGCCAGCATGAATTTATGGGCAGGAAACTTGTGCAATCAGAAACTGAATCTGATTTACTCAGACTGAATCTGTATTTGTGTAATTTGAAATTAAATGCATTGGTTTGAAAATTAATTTCACTAAATTGAAACTGAATTGAAAGGTTTGAACCTGAATGGTTTGAAACTGAATTTCACATTTCATTTTTCTTTGAAGCTGTATATCGTTATATTGAAAACTCAGTTTGATTACTTTCACTTTAAGTTCAATCGCTCAATTTCAGTTCCAAAATTGAGTTTTTGTGTCACACACCCGGGTCCTCGAAGCCGCAGATTAATCAAACACAGATTCACCGATTCACAGCAGCATCCTTTGAAGGTTGCATTTGTAGGCCGATTACGTCATGATGAGGCGACGAAGGCTATCCAACTTTGAAGGTTCCTCCAAATGCGGCCAACAAATGCATCCTTCTTTTCCTCAGATTACAAGGATGGGTACGGTGTATCCTCCGTGGCCCACCATGTCCCATGACTCATTGCGGGTTGAAGAAGATTGTTTAAACGGAAGCAGCATAGGCCGGAAAAGAGAAAAAAGCTGTAAATTAAATTAGTTTTATTGCGCATTCTGTGACACAAAATGATATATAATGTAGGTTTCTTCAAAGCCGCTGTAGATGCTGATGGCTCTGGGCAGGAAGAGTCGCCTGTAGAGGTCTCTCTTACAGCAGATCTCAAGAAGCCTCTGACTGAAGACACTCTCTTGTTGTAGGACAGTCTCATGAAGAGGATGCTCAGGGTTCTCCATAATGTTCTTCATTTTATGAAGAATCCTTTGCACAATGATCTCCAGAGATTCCAGAGGAGTCCCCAGAACAGAGCCAGCCTTCTTTATCAGCTTGTTGAGCGTTTTGAAGTCTGTGATCTTCTTCATCCCTGACCACACATCTGATATTGCTTTGCTGGAGCTTGCCCTCCAGCTTCTTCTTGTACACCTTGCTGTCTCTTATCTTGACTTTAAGTTGCTTCTGTATTCTCAATAATTCCCTGTCTCCCTCTCTGAAGGCTCTTTTTTTTCTTGTTTATCAAGTCCCTGGCTCTGATGCAGCTTCTCCAGCAGATGATGGAAGAAGAGATCCCAGACTTATAGAAGATATGCAGCATCTTGCTGCAAACACCAAAGGACCTAAGCTTCCTCAAGAAGTACAGTCTGCTCTGTCCCTTCTTGTAGACGGGTTCACAGTTGCATCTCCACTCCAGTCTGTTGTCCAGGTGAACACTGAGGTATTTATACTCCTCCACCACCTCCACTTCTTTTAGTGTTTAGCATATTACTGTTTCTCTTAAAATCTGCAGTCATCTCCTTTGTTTTATTCACGTTCAAGATGAAATGATTGTTTCCACACCATGCCACAAAGCGGTCCACCAGCTCCCTGTACTCAGCCTCTTGTCGATCTCTGATCCACCCCACGACTGCAGAATCATCCGAGTATTTCTGCAGGTGACAGGAGTCTGTCTTGTACTGGAGGTCTGAGGTGTACAGAGAGAAGAGGAATGGTGAGAGTACAGTCCCCTGTGGTGCTCCTGTGCTGCTGACTATCTGGTTAGACACACAACCCTTCAGTCTCACAAACTGTGGTCTGTTTGTCAGGTAGTCTTTGATCCAGGAGATTGTTGAGGCCTCTACCTGAGTCTTCTGGAGTTTCTGACAAAGCAGATCAGGTTAAATTGTATTAAATGCACTGGAGAAATCAAAGAACATGATCCTCACAGTGCTGCCGACTTTGTCCAGATGACAGTGGGTTTGTTGAAGCAGGTGTATGATGGCATACACCTTGTTTATCACGTCCTTCATGTCACTGGTTTTTATTGGGGAAGCAGCTCACCGTTCTGGTGGGGATGATGTTATCCACACAGAAGTTTATATAGTCGGTCACACACTCAGTCATGGCATTGAAGTCCTCTCCATGTGGCTGGAACTGTGCGTCCAAGTCTGTAGCCTCAAAGAAACCTTGCAGGGCTTCTTCAGCTTCCTGTGACCATTTTCTCACAGTCCTCTTTGCCTCTGAACAAAGGGCTTATATTTTGAGCAGAGAAAAAGAAGATTGTGATCTGATTTGCCCAGAGGAGGTCTTGCTTTAGAGATGTATGAGTCCTTGACATTTGCATAAAACAAATCCAACGTTTTGTTTTTTCTGGTAGAGCAGCTGACAAACTGTTGAAACGTTGGAAGTGTAGCAGAGAGTGAAGCTTGGTTAAAATCAACAGACAGCTACTGCCGCAAATGCATTGGAGTTAAGTAACACAACAAAATAGGATTATAAGCCATCAGGAATATGTAAAGGGGTAAATAAAAACCATGTTATTTACAGTGGAGATAGCGGTATTAACCTTCAGGCTCCATTTGTTCAGCTTCACAGCTCTCTGCTTCACACTAACACTGTTGCTAGGCAACAGAGGTTACGCTGAGGTAATGGCAAGAGAAACGCAGATCGACGTAACACCGGTGGCATACTATGCTAATCTGGTATGTTTAGCAAATAGCTACAGGTAGCATAAGTGTTACTGTTTGACCGATTCACATCCGCCAAGCTCAAGCAGGCCTACACTGCATTGCTCCAGGTCAAAATGCGGTAAAGGAAGTTTAACCTGATGTGAGACGTAAATCGACGAATCTGTGTTTGAATAGTCCATGGCTATCTTCAAGGACCCGGATGTGTGACAAAAAAACTGAATTTTGGAAACCTTTCGCCTGAAAGTGAAAGTAATCAAACTGAATTTTTAATACAACGAAATACATTTTCAAAGCAAATGAATTCAGCTTAAAACCATTAAATTCAGTTTCAATTTGGTGAAATAATTTTTCAAACCAATACATTTAATTTCAAATTACACAAATACAAATTCAGTCTGACCAATTCAAATTCAGTTTCTTATGGCACAAGTTTCTGCCCATAAGAATATGCCTGAAAAAACTACAACTGCAGAAATTCACCTGCCAAGATTTGCCTGCGAATGTTTGACCTTTAGGTGACTCAAGCTAAAGTAATCAGCACTAGATCAAGTCGAGCGGCTGATAAATGTTGGATGCCACCCGCCAAAAAAAACAAAAAAAATCGAAGAAGAGTCGACGGGCTAATTAGCCAATCAAATTACGCTCATTTGATCAAGTTACTCACCAGCTGGTGTCTGCAGACACTCTTCTTTTGGCCCTGAAGGAAGCGATGAAGCTGAAGTTGGCTTCCAAGTTAAAGGACAATTCCGCCTCATTTTTCATTACCTTGAGCATCTTTCATCTGCTCCAACTCAAAAACTACAGTAGTTAGACACTTCATACATGGACTACATTTTTCTACACTAATAACAGAATCTTATAAACACAATTTGGGATTTGTGAAAGCTTTATTTGATTTGTGAATGTTTGAAAAAAAGTGACATAATAGTGCTTTTGTTGCATCTGGACCAAATTAGAACTGATCCAGTTCCAAAACTACAAACCTGGACTAGATTATTCCACACTAATAGCAGAATCTTTAAAACCCAGTTTGGGATTTGTGAAAGCTTTATTTGATTTTTTAAAAAGTTCCATAAAGGGCCATACCACTGAATTTTCGCAGGCGAATTTCTGCAGTTACATTTTTTCAGTCAAATTCTTACAGGCAAAGTTTTGCAGGTGAATTTTTTGCTGGCAAATTTTTAGAAGCAAAAACATCACATACATAATTGCACAGGACAAAAATTCAGCAGTATAAATTCAATGTCTAAAAGATGTCTGATTTTAATGAAACTATTTTACTAAAACTATTCAATTTATCTCTTCTGATCAGAGCACCTTTTTCCATGTGTCTGCTGCGCCACCTACATGGTTAATTGCAAACTGCAAATAGGAAGTCATATGGACGTTATTGGCCTGTCAACAGATTCTCCCACCTGAGCTGTAGATCTGTGCAGCTCCTTCAGAGTTACCATGGGCCTTTTAACCCCTTCTTTCACTAATGATTTACCTGCTCAGCCTGTCAGTTTAGGTGGAGGTCATGTCTGGGTAGGCTTGCAGTAGTTCCATAGTCTTTCCATAGTCAAATGATGGATTGAACAGAGCTGCATTAGATGTTCAACGCTTGGGATGTTGTTTTATGACCTGAACCTGCTCTAAACATCTCAGTAACTTTCTCCATAACCTGTCTGCTGTGTTCCTTAGTCTTCAAGATGCTGTTGGTTCTCTAAAAACCCTCTGAGACCTTCACAGAAAAACACAGGTGGACTCTTTACAAATTAGGAGACCACTGATTGCAAATGGTTGTCCTGGGTTTATTTAGGGGCATCAGAGTGAAGAGGGCTGAATAAAAATGCATAACAGAAATCTTCAGATTTTTGTAAAAAAAAATCCCCAAAACATTTGTCATTTTCTGTCTACATCAAAACTTTTCTTTCTTGACGACTTCATAAAATGCCATAAAAACGTTTTGTATATCATACAAAGAGTACAGAATATCTCCCTAAAGGTTGCTGGCTGAGTTTCTAAGGGGTAGATAAAATGAGAGGCACAAAACCTCTCAGAGCTGCAGCAAACTAACATACCTCTATCTAAATAAATGTAAGAAGTACTGAAATAACAATTACAGTTGCACACTGATTTATCCTTTTGAAGTGCACCAAATTTAGCTGACACAGGAAGTTTTAAAGTAATAAAGCTAACTCAATGATATAATCTAAATTAGGATATCATTATGGATAACTTTTGCAGCATCTAGTTACAGCATTAAACAAAAGAAAGTAAAAGTTTACTAAAATGTCAAATGTGACCTTGTGTCATGTAAAATGAGGACACTATAAAATTTGACATTTGCTTTAATCTAACTTAAAAAAAGTAACATTGAAATGCTTTGATGTTTGCAGAACTTTAAGCAATAATATTATTGCTACTTTGCTGGTGTGAGTAATGCTTGTATTTGATCTGCTATACCACAATATATATTGAATTTGCTTTGGTTTCCACAGGGTTTTAAGAAACTATGTCGTTTCTCTGCTCTGTTGCCATCATGGCCTCATGTTCCATCTTTTCTTCCATCTTTTCTTAGTGGATCGAAAAAAAATCGATCCGCTAAGACAATCAAGGGGAAATTGACTTTGTTACAATGAAGCCAAGAGCAATTTGTGGACACCGCTGGGATTTTTTTTGTATTTGGCTCATCAACAAATATCACTACTCATCATTTGTGTTTCAATTCTGCAAATGTCAAGAGGTTTGGCAGAGAGGAATGATTTGATGAGGAAAATGAACTAATCATCCATACAGGGAAAATAATATAACCGTCACGTTTGAAAAATGTCTCTTTTCATAGACTGGTGAGAAAATAGATTTTACAATTTAGTCTGATGAAAAAAACACACTACGACTTTTTCCTTTTTGTATTAAACATGTTGGATACCAGAACATTTAAGCTCAAGAGGAGGCAATAAATTAATATTTCCTGTTTAAATTATGCTGTAAAGCATCATCCTTTCCTTTTGGGATCATTATAGATCGGGTTCCTTGTGAGATTGTGGAAACAGAACAAGAAACACACAAAACCAATAATTTAAAATGCCATTTATAACACAGACTTTTCAACAATCTAATACAAATTCATACACATACATGTCACCACCTAAAACCACATTTCTAATGCAATAAACACCATATGAACAGAATTGTTTTTTGTTGGCTTGGCAGGGGTCATGGAGGGAGTTCACATGCTCGCAAACATCCAGCACACACACACACACACACACACACACCTGATATGAGAGCCTACATCATGATACAGCATTTGAGAGATTTAGCAGTAAAAAAAGGGCATGTGGAGGAAGGAGGTTACTTACAGTATACAGTAAGAAAAAGGGGACAGGTTACCATTCAGAGTGCACATGAAACACGGTTTATACAATTAAGCCAACGCAACTCTTATATAAATATTCTTCATCCAAAAGTCAGTGCAGTGCCTTTTTTTCAGGCTCCACCTGGTGTTCCTTCTCGGCCTGCTTCACACCCAGTCTGTGCTAGACCTGGTCCACAAATTACTGATTTCACTTTACGCACAAACATTTTTTTTTATCTTTGATTTTAAACTTTCTAAGTGGTTCCTGTGTCTGGTTTTCTTTTGCCACCCAGTACCTCAAGAGTCCAGCTGTGAAGTACAAGAGTTTGCTTTTTTTTTTTTTTACCAATTAGACAATAAAAAAGTAGATCCACAAATTTACAAATGTCCGCTTTGTTCTTTTCTCCTGAATTCCCTTTTTGTTCAAGAAAAAAAGAAGCCTGCAAATGACGTACTTCTACTGGATTCCCCGGAAGAGACACATCGCAAAGACCATGGCAAAAAGCTGGAGGAAAGAACAAAGAAAACGGTCAGATGATTTAATTATTTGAACCAAAATAGCTGAAGTAAATTTAATTTATGACTAAATAAATTTCAATACTCTAACTCACTGGAACATACTTTTAAATGTTACTTTATTATTTTTATTTATTTAATTTCGTCGTTGAAAATGAACACAATTTCATCTGCATTTAGGGTCTCCTTTAACCGTGTTCACATGATCTTTAAAGATAAACTCTAGGTGCTTTTCAGGCAGATTTGTATGAATATACAGTCAGGTCCATTAATATTGGGACATCAACTCAATTCATATCTTCTTGGCTCTCTGAACCACCTCAATAGATTTGAAATGAAACAACCAAGATGTGCTTAAACTGCAGACTTCCAGCTGTAGTTTGAGGGTATCTACATCCAAATTAGGTTAACGGTCTAGGAATTACAACCGTTTGGATGTGCGCCTCCCACTTTTCAAGGGACCAAAAGTAATGGGCCAAAGTAACACTTAAAATCCAAGTTTCCCTTTTCAATATTGGCCACAAATCCTTTGCAGTCAATCACAGCAAAAAGTCTAGAAAGTACAGACGTAACCAGACGCTGGGTTTCATCCCTGGTGATGCTCTGCCAGGCCTCTACTGCAAATGGCTTTACTTCCTGCTTGTTCTTGACATTCAGCAGTATAAATGCAATGTCTAAAAAATGTCTGATTTTAATGAGACAATTTTACTTCCATTTATCTCTTCTGATCAGAGCACCTTGTTCCATGTGTCTGCTGCGCCCCCTATACAATTAATTGCAAACTGCAAATGGGAAGTCATATGGACGTTATTGGCCTGTCAATAATGTCCATATTTTCCCTTCAGTTTTGTTATCAGCAAGTGAAATGCATGCTCAGACAAATTCAGGTCGTGATTGACTTGGCCATTGAATAACATTCCACTTCTTTGCCTTAAAAAGCTCTTTTGTGGCTTTCGCTGTATGCTTCAGGTCGTTGTCCATCTGCACTGTGAAGCGACGTCCAATGAGTTCGGAAACATCTGGCTGAATATGAGCAGATAATATTGGAACACTTCAGAATTCATCCTGCTGCTTTTGTCATCAGTCACGTCATCAATAAATACAAGGGAACCAGTTCCATTCGTAGCCATACAAGCCCATGCCATGACGTTACCACCATGCTTCAGTGATGAGGTGGCATGTTTTGACTCATGAGCAGTTCCTTTCTTTCTCCATACTCTTATCCTCTCATCACTGTGGTACAACTTGATGTTTGTCTCATCTGTCCTTAGGATGTTGTTCCAGAACTGTAAAGGCTTTTTTTGATGTTTTTTGGCAAACTCTAATCTGGCCTTCCTGTTTCTGAGGCTCCCCAAAGATTTACATCTTGTGGCGAATCCTCTGTATTCTCTTTAATGAAGTCTTCTCTTGATTATTGACTTTGACACACATATGCCTACCTCATGGAGAGTGTTCTTGATCTGGTCTATTGTTGTGAAGGGGTTTTTCTTCACCAGGAAAATAATTCTTCCGTCATCCACCACATTTGTCTTCCGTTGTCTTCTGGGTCTTTTGGTGTTGTTGAACTCACCGGTGTGTTCTTTCTTTTGATTTGGCCACACCTAATATTTTTGCTATCTCTCTGATGGGTTTGTTTTGATTTCACAGCCTAATGATGGCTTGCTTCACTGACGGTGATAGCTCTTTGAAACTCAAATTGAGAATTAACAGCAACAGCATGCAAAATGCAAATATCACTCTTGAAATGGACTCTGGACGTTTCATCTGCTCCTTATAAATGGAATAATGAGGGAAGAGCACACGCCTGGCCATGGAACAGCTTAGCAGCCAATTGTCCCATTACTTTTGGTACCCTTGAAAGTGGGAGGCCCCCATTAAAATGGCTGCAATTCCTACACCTTTCAACTGACTTGGATGTAAATACCCTCAAATTAAAGCTGAAAGTTTGCATTTTAAGCCCATCTTGGTTGTTTTATTTCAAATCTATTGTGGTGGTTTCTAGAGCCAAAAACATGATAATTGAGTCAATGTCCCAATATTTACTGACTTGACTGTACTGCGCCATGAAAAAGTAGTTGCACCCAAAAGTATTTTACATTTTGTCACTTTATGTCTAATGCAATTTTGGGGAGTTTATGTCCAGGATTCTGCAACCTTAACAAGCCAAAGAGCCTTCTGCCCAGTTAAATAAAATCTGTCCTCAAAGGCTACATGACCCTTTTGAAAAAGATAACTTGTCATTTCTCATAAATATGTACTTGAGGAAAGTTCCATTGATTTTAAATTAAAGAACAGCTATTTTATTTCTCAGAAAGCTGCTAAGCCAGCTGCTAAAGTTATGAAGAGGTGACTTGCATTTCCAAACTTATGTTAAGTGACACTTTCAGTCCTATCAGCCTCAACTTGAGCTACCTTGCCCCAATAAAAAAAAAAAATGTCTCAAGATTTCCATGGTAGAGACATACCTACCTCAAAAGACTTTCATTCTAACTGTAACAAAAGGTACATTGACTCAGGGGGTTGAATACAAATGCACAAAACAGATTTTTATTTGTTAAAAAGAAGAAAACTGGGAATATCCACCTTACATTTATGTGCTATTTAGTGTTGGTCACGTGAAATCTCAGTAAAATACATTGAAGCTTGAAGGTTGATACATTGTGGAAAATTCAAGAGTATGAATTCTTTCTAAAACACTGCAAACCTAAGAGTATTAATCTGTTTTACTGAAATTAAGTATATACTTTAATGCTTTTCATAGCAACTGAATCTTGGCTTTAAAAAAAGAAAAAATGTTCTTTAAACAAAATATAAATTATCTTCATGTGATACCAAGCATCACCACAAGATGGCGATCTGTCCACAGCCAGATTAGATCGCATTGACAGGTTAGTTGCCTACAATTTATACACAATTACAAATTTCTGAAACAGATATTCTGATCATTTGGGAGGCAGACAAAATGCAGCAGATTTTAAAAGTCCCTCCTACCTCAATGGTTAGCACTACAATAGCCAGGGCTCCAGCAACGTAGATGTACAGCTCAAAGTAGTCGACCACGGCAGAGTAACAGCCCTGTGGACACACGTGGATGACATATTCGGCAGTGAATCAGTACGGTATAAATTTGCACAATTACAGAGATAGTTAAAGGAACATCACAGCTTCAACTGAGCGAGGCTGGGAACAAAGGCCCTGCTGAATGAGTGGGAAGCAGGGCCTGCAGCCTTTTAATGAGGGCTCTTTGTGTGAATAAGCAGTGCGAGCCACACACTCTGAATATCTCTTCATTGTTCTGATGGCATGAAAAACAACAGGTGGAGGGAAAGGGCTGCTGTTAAAAACCTCCCTGTACCTGTTATCACTGTAATTACACTCAAGGCTCGCTTCGCACATATGAAATAACACATTCAGTAGGGAATTTTCAAATATTTCTATTCTCAATACGCTTTATTTTTCTGTTCCTACCAGGCTTTATTTTTGAACTCATTTATCCTCAATAAAAATCTCGTTCATGTTATAAACATGTACGCACAGGCTCATCTATAAGCTGCCATCTGTGTGCTGCACATGACCTACCGTGACACCCAGACACAGAACAGCGCTAATAAGACATGGCAGAGTCAGACAGTCCCCAGAATGCATTTATCTACTGTTTTCTGCTCTAATTAAGCCTGGAGGAGGTCTACCATGAGGCTGAGAGGGGAAAAGCGAAGAGGTTAACATAGATGATGCCAGAAGTTACCTTGTTATTGCGGAACATCATATTGCCTGATAAGCACTGCTCCTGGCTGGAATAGACCCTCTCTCCGTTCTGAAGGATGCGCTGGCAGCAGGCTTCTGGCACCATGTGATTCTGGTTGATTAGCCTGAACAGGCTGTCCTTAAAATCCTCTGGGCTGTTCACTCCACAGCAGTCAAACTGAAAAGGAAGAGAAGATGTTATTGCAGGGCACCTATTTGTGCAATGACCTGTGGTCAGCTGTGTGCGGGCGCTTGCCGAGCATAAATATTGACCTAGATATAAAGGGTTTATCTTTAAAATAGCCAGTTAGCTCTGAGCCTGCATGCTTCCACAGACAGGCAGCAGAGGGTGAGGTAAAAGCTACAGTGGTGTAAGCCCTTTGTTGCTCACCGTGGTCATGATGGCATTCCATGTGGAGGTGAAGACGTCACTGTTGTTGTAGCCATGATAATGACTCTTCAGCTCCTTGGTGAAGTACTCTCTGGTCAGCTAAATCAGCAACCAGAACAAACGGGTTAATAAAAAGGCCACTAAAGATACATCAAACAAAGGTTCAATAAAGACAGACCAAACCAGACTTCTGTGGACACCATTGGCATCATGGACACTCATCTTCAACTGATACATGTGCAACAGACAGGTCAGTTTACCTCAACATCTGATTGCACTATTTAATGTTATTGTAGTGTTCAAATTCTATACAGATGTGGTCAGGTTTATTGGTACTGGTAAAGGATATGCAGCAGACAGAGAGCTGCTGCAAAGAGCAGTATCTTGGGGTCAACAAGTCTCCATAACAACCATCAGACATCATGCTAAGTAGTTGTTTGAAAGAGATGCCTTTTTTAACTTACCATCAGAAATGTAACAATGTGGAGTTTGCTACATGATTCTTTAACTAGAATTTTATGCTTTGGTCAGATTAGGCTATAGCCCCTTTCACAAAACTGGAGGGGGTCTACAATGAGGCTGTGTTTGTTAAAGGTCCAATGCTGCGAGGTGCAGAAATCAACCTGCCTCTGTTACAACCCTGATTTTGTGTGACCAGCCAGCGGCAGTATTGAAAAGCAAAAAAAAAAATATTTAGAAATCCTTTCTTTAAGAAAAGTAAGAAGATAAGATATTCAATTTAAATTTGAAGCATTTGCTCGGCCAACCACAGGATCGCTACACTGAAATCGTCCACGGTTACGGCTTTGAAAAGAGTGGTACAGGGATACATCCGTCACAGATTTTATGCATAGTGCCGACAATGATGCCACACCAAACCTGTTGTCATGCCAAACTGTTGGGGTCATTTCTAAAAGTTTACAGTTGTGTGGTATATTGTTGTGTCCATGTGTAATTTCTGAGTGGTCAATAGAAGCTCAGAGGCGGCTTGTCTCCAGGTGAGACTAGTATAAAAAGAAAGGATGAATATGAGAGAAACACCTCATACCCACTGTAAAGAAAAGTGAAGCATACGTAATAATGTGGGTCTGTTTTTCTTCTAAAGGTCCCAGAACCACGTTAGAGAGCATGTCATGATGAACTCTTTCAAATACCATGTTTAAAAGGAAAATCTGTCACCACTGGGTCTTTCAACAGGAAAATAGTTCAAAACATAAGGCAAAATCAACATAGAAATATGCTTAAACAGAAATAAAATGGACCATGTTTCCTGAGCTTCTCAGTTCTCCAACATATATCCTGTACCTAACCTGGGTGTTGAGCTGAAAGAATAGCACATGGAGAGAACCCAGGATAATCTAGAGAAATGGTGCAAAGGTCCATCTCCCTGTATGCTCCAACCAAGTGAAATGTTATAGAAAAACACTAACTGCTGACACCAGGGCTACTAACTGGTAATTTTGTTAAAAACTCCTAACATGGATTTTTTTTGGCAACAGAGCAAAGCTAAATCAAATTCTGGATTTTCCAAACATGTCCAATGTGAGATTTTGCCACTGAAGTAAAAGGATTTATTTTAAATTTTCTACCAGGGACAGCAATAAATTTGTTCAGAAAAAGGTCCTATAGATATGAACCTTTTCACAGCACCTCCCTGTGCCATTTTGGCCACTGTAGGAGTGGAAAACAATGAATACCTTAAACCTTAAACATTTATTTGAACTAAAGTGGGGCCCTGGCTGTGAAAAGCCTCCCTAAGAACACCACGAGGAGTCTAGGAGTCTAATACAATAGCAAAAATGATGCAAGTTGATGCAACATCAGCTGGGAAAAGAACATTTTAGAAAGGAAAGTGAGTTCTTCAGAAAATCGCTACTCTGCTTTGGCCCAGAGAGTCGAGGAACACATTGTTGGCAGTCAGCCTACATCAAAGGTTATAAAGGTATCTAGTTTAGAAAAGGAAAAAATCATGCAGGGATTTAAACTGCCATCTCTGGTGTTGTAGTAGTTATTGATGTATTTTTTGTACTTTGAATGCACTGGGAATGCAAAAATAATGCCAAGAAAATTTGTAAGGTCAAAAAGTAGGATGCGTTTTGACTCCCAGCACCTTTGGACACTTCTTTAAAGAGAAGAGAATTAATTATTTTACTAATGCAACTTACATGCTCCCGGAATATGAAGGCAAGGATGGCAGCAGCCAGCTCTGCTAAGAAGATGAGCAGAATGAGCATGAAGAACTGTAATAAGACAAAATAACACAAAAGCAAATGGTGGGTGAGTCAGAAGAATTGCACACAGGGCTCTTGGAAAAAAAATCACACGAGATTTAAGGTAAAAAAGGTACAACTTCTCTTTCATCTGTTTCAAACTCCAAAACCTGACAGAGAAAATACCAAAGTACAGAAAAAAATATAATAGGAAACATTTCTATGGACTCACAAAGAGGAGCAGACACTTGTTTTCACGAATGGCTCCACAGCAGCCCAGGAAGCCCAGGAGGAAAAGCATGCCTCCCATGCCCAGAATGATGTACACACCAGTGAACAGCAAAGGGTTGGATGCTACGATTTCCCTGAACCCTGTGGGGTCCACCAGCACCCACACTCCCACTCCCAGGAGGAATGAGCCCCCCAGCTGAAGGAGACAAAAAAGAATTAACTCAATAAAGAAAAAATTAAATCCCACACAATATTCAATAATAAGTATTACATTGAAAATATCTTTTTCATGACAATAGTCATGGGCAGGTTAGTGGTGTCAAGCATGGTTTGAAAAACTTGGTTTCAAAAATGTTTAAAGCAAAGAAAAGGTAAGACAGAAATCCTTTCATTGAGATGTCGGAGAAAGCGAAATCAGAGTTTTTTCATTTTTTCTGTCTAAAAGGGGCATAGAACAACCCAGCGATGCCCCACCTTCACATGTTACTGCACACTCCCAGTCAGCTGGCTAAAAAGAAAGCAACTATACAGTTACTGTCTGGAAACTAAAGGAGCACCATCTGTCACTCTTATAAAGGTAAACTGGCATTAGAGATGCACCTTGGCTGATTTCTAAGATGTCTTTAAAGCTTTGACCTGCTGGTAACAGTGTTGGGCAAAGAAGAGAAATGTCAATGAACTGCCGACATGTCCAGACATATTTCCTTTCAAATAGCTTCTTCCTATACTTCCTCGGACTTCATTTTCTCAACACTGCACTTCAACCCCTAATCTTCTTCAGTAGCAGCATCCAAACTAAAGTGGAATGCGGTCACTGGGACCAGGTAGTACTGGTGGACTTCACTGATGAAACAAATGTTAGATTTTTGAGCTTCCAAACACCAGATCATCGATCAGGGCCAATCAACTTGAAAACATTTTGGTGAATGTCTAGTTGTCGATCTAGCAACAGCATGTCTGTTCTTTTATTGCAAAGCCATGAGCACTTCCACTGAAATCTATTTTTCCTCTTCCTAATAATAAGGGCATTCACACCCAAAGCCTGCTCTCCAATCATTTTTGGACTGATATCTCTGTCGAATCTGTTGTATATATTTTTGCTGCAGCAACAAATGATGCAGTCTGGCATCATCCATTGTGCAGTGTGACAGAAGTTACCGTCATCTCGAGCTCCCACAGTATGTACTGAGATTTAAGCAGCTGAGTTCAGGCTGACTACAAGAGTAGATGGCCTGACTAATTAACCAGCTAATATTGGCTACTTGTGTTTCTCTATAATGAGCAGAATGGCAAAAATGAATATTATTCTGCATAAGCTTGTTTAAATGAAAATGACATTTTTATTTAAGTCTTTTTACTATCTATCACATTTGTTACTTGCTCATTCTAAAACAAATGTAATAAATGACAATATAAAATGGAAATATCATTGCAGCAGCAGGATTAATTCTTGATTTTCAGTTTTAAATAAAAGCAAATAGATCAAGTTTGACATTTTTCTTTTAAATATTTGTAGTGATACAGTGAAATCATGTTTTTTTTTTCTCCAGGTTATCATACCTTGAGTATCTCATACCAGCCAGTGGCTATCTGACAACATCTCAGTCATGTAAATGTCTAACAGGGTTAATTGAGAGTTGAGGGCAACACCACAGGCTGAGTTGCTCCATTCTCAATGCTTTTGTAATGGTGAGTACCCTGCTTCAAAAACTCTGCAACTTGCTCAATGCACCATCCTCCCTCACTAAAATCCTATCTACCTCCACCACGGAGTGACTCATGTGATTAAGAAAAGTAGATACTGAGGTAAGGGGGAGAAGATTGGAGCCTCCAACATTTCTAGTGCAATCCTCTATTTCCAGTAGTATGAAATACAGGAATTCCCCTTAGCTCAAAGGAAATAGGGAATGATGAGTACTGGAAACCATTTTCAAAGCTTTGGAATTGAAATAAAACAAAAAAATGCTGTAAAAATAAATGCCGCTAACTGCAGAGATCATTCTCTGCTCTACTGGTTACGTTATCACCCCAGCCTTGAACAACCACATGTGAGCGGAGTCTCTAAACGGTTTGGATGCGCCTAATAAAGCAGGAGAAGACACAAACAAACCCACTCTGACCCTCCCCCACCACCGTTGGAGGGCTCCGACTAACGGGATTACCCTTGATTGTTTTATCAAGACTGATAAACTCAGGTGTCAGTCACAAACTCCATATGGCACAGTGTTCCTCAGATGTGTGTCAGCAAACTAAAATTTAATCAAAAGAGAATTTGATAGAATCAAGATTGCTTCATCTAATGAAATGCAAATGTGGGTCCATTAAATCAGTTGGGCATAGAGCAGGCAGAAGCCCATCTTAAATCATTAGACTGACACTAACTTCAGAGGTAGCCAGATTAAGTGTATTTGAGAGAGAGATGAAAAGTACTTACAAAGATGAGAAAATTGAAGACAAACATGAGGTACTTGATGCAGCTGAGACAATCCCCCTCCATGGTTGTCCCCCGAGCTGAAGCCTCTCCCTGCCCCTGAAAGAAAAAAGCAGAAATGGTGCCACATAAATCCTGCTGCATGCTGACAGTATTCCCATCTTCCTGCATATTGGATGGTTATTAGGTTCATGGCGAGCGATAATACATCTACGTGGACCTGGTTAAATTTTTTTATGAGTTCTACAAAACACAGAACACAAACTAATAAAGCTCTATTAGCTGGTTTGCTTTAAATTCAAATCATAATTTTCCCTCCTAAAATGTGCTTTGCCAGATTTAACCTCTAAACGGCCTCGAAAGAAATGAAACCCTTTGGCAACAGAGCTAACCAATATCATGATATCCATGTGCATTCTGGAGATATCTATCTCCACAATGTAAAAATGAATTAAGCCTTAAAATTAAGTCAGATAGCCGATTCTGTATCAACAATCTGCGGCTGTTGACATATGGTGTTATTCACCTATTCAGAGCTGGTCAATCTCTTAGTGTTTTAAGGACATATTTCCTGATTGAGTCTCCTTGTGCAATAATTGAAAGGGGATAGCCTTTACTTCAGAGCATCTTTTTGTTGATGTAATGAAGGGCAGGAGCTCCTGTGCACCCATCAGCTACTCCCCCCCCCACCTGACATAAACACTCTTTACTTGATGAAGGTCTGTCTTTAAAGCACTCATAGATAATGAAGGACACATCTACTGCCTTAGGGGACAACATGGCAGTGTCTGTATCCCTGACCCTGCACACATACATAAAGTCAGCTACTAATTTCCTACAAAGTCTGAGAAAAAGTTTGTTTGTAATTAAAGTTTATATTTGACTTAAACTACTTCAGCAACAGCACTAATGCTAAAATCAAACTTACTGCTAAAGGCAAACTAGCCTCTTAACCCTGAGTCTGTTGTAGGCATTGGATGGCACATTTTAGTTGTGGTTGTCAGGAAATAACCCTAAATGTCACATTATTAAAATAAATGTCTGTTTCCAGATGTGGCTAATTTTGTCACAGAACTAATGCTAAAGTAAAAGTTGCTAGCAAGCCGAGCGCTAAAACCCTGAGGCAGTTCTCGCCAATGACAATTCTTAACTGTGGTTTCCAGGGAAAAGGTTTACAACACCTTGTCAGAATATTGTTCATACAATTTCAGCAATATTTTATGCTTTAATCAAAAAACTGTTATTAATATTATTTTGCAACATGGGAAGGCCAAAAAGAACAGCAAAATTATCTTGATAATTAGTTAGAAATCAGATTATTTAGTGAATGTTTAAAAAATGTGTTTGTTTAGGTGTGTTTATGTTGTTAAACTTGCATCTTTTATAAACAGGAATACTGATTAAAACTCACCAAGTTCAAATGGATGCAAATTGTTATACCATTTATATTAGTAATAGTCTAACAGTTTATTTTACCAGAGTAGTTTGGAACTCCTAAACCAATTTTCCCACAATCCTTGTGAGTTTGTCTTGCTGAAATACAGAATTCTTAATTGAAGTGTTGTTGTCCATATGACAGAACAGTTTGCCCCAAACCCTGTATGCGTCAGTCAGCATTAATTGTGTCTTCACATCTAAGTGAGTTGCCCACGCCATGTGGACCAATGCCCCCATCCTCCCGCATCCCACCATCACAGATGCCACCTTTTGATCTGTGCACTCTGTCCATCTCCAATTAAGCCTAAAGAATGCAGTATCCATGAATTTCACATTTGGTTTACAGCTGGTTCACAAGACAATATTTAAATGAGTTGACAGAAAGCTGCAGATTGCAGATTGTTTATACTCCTCCTTCAAATGGTAGAGGTGTAAATTAGCTTTCTGTAGACGAACTGATGAATATTGTTCACTGATAGCAATTTCAGAAGTCTTTTTAAGTGATGTATTGTTCAAAGATTTGATCTTGTCACTGTTTCACACTGGCAAATGTTATCCAGGAACTGTTAAAGCATTTGCCAGATAAAGTTTTTACAGACTCTTCTGATTTAGCCTTTCCTGTTTTCTTTGACTTGTCGTCTTAACTGTTTTTCCATTTGCCTAATCAGGTTATTGACCTCAAATCTACAATTTCTGTGCATATACCTCTTGAAGAGCGCTAACGTAGTTTTTCACTGTCTTGCCCTCCTACAAACACTGTTAGCATTTGGTCAATACTGGAGACACCTTTATCATGGTTGCTATAAATCAAGCATTTTGAAGCAACAGACTGATTGACACCAATATTAAAAACTCCTGAACACTTTGAGTACAAAAATTAATAAAATTATCATAAACAAAATTTGTCCCAAAAAATGGTTCATTGGAGTTTTAAACTTCAATGTTTCTTACTTCCTGCTGCTGTTAGCTGTGCTGCAGTGGTAACGCTAGCTTAAATTGCTATGCGTTAGCTTCCAGAGCCTCCCAGTTCCAGCACTAATGTTTGGAATTAAATGTATTGTGTGGAAACAATTAGTTTGTTTTTTTGTTATAGTTTGCATTTTAAACCACATTCAATCTATGGTGGAAATGGTTTTTTAACGGATTCCCATCGTTTTTTTCTAAAGCTAACTTTTAGCAATTAAATCAATCAATATTTTACCTTCACCAGAGACTAACCGACTCTGCTTTGTACGTATTACTTATCAGTTGTTTCATAGGGGTAGCAAGATCTGAGACTTTGTAACAAGCAGATCAAAAAGCGGCTTCTCAAAGGAGTTGTAATAGATTTAATAAATCTCCACTGGAAGCCTCTAAATAGAAGAAAATAACATGACTTCTTTTATTTTCTATGTCAGTACTTTTTAAGACATCTGTGAGATGTTATCTCATAATGATCAGCCAGTCTTTCCACTTCTTAATGCACTCCTCTGGGTAATCTCTCTGCCACTCTGCGGCAGCACTGACACCTGGGTTATGATCAATGCCCAGACGGATTCCTGTCCATTCCTGAAGCGGCTCTGCTGTTACTCAAATATGTTCTCACTGTGACACATTCACTTTAATCCTACACACAGACATTTACTTTTGAGGTAAAAAAAAACCCAAAACATTTGTCAAACAGCTGCTTTCAATCTAGCAGTCCCTGGGTTTTCCTACAACAGAGGATTGAAATTACCTAAATTATTAAGTAGAACAAAAGCCTCATCTTTGTCTGGTCTTTTCTTCTTTTAGTGTTGCATGCTTGTATTGGTTTTTAACTTACTGTCTAATCTCAATGTGTTTTAAGCTACAGAGAAAGCTTTTTTTTTTTGTCTCATCTTGTTTAAGTTGCCGTGGCAATCAAATTGATTCAATATAAAGATACTAAGACTCTTTTTGTCTTGTTTTGGGCTGATTTAACAAATAATGAGAACTATTACTTTCCTCAGCAGCCAGAGGGTTTATTATTTTTCCCATGCTACTTTTGTCCCATGACTAAGGAAACTGATTTAGAGCAATGGTTAAATGCTTTCTGTAAATCATAATGATATGCTTAGGTATTGATTACCCTCAGAGTGGTACTCTGAGAGCTACCAACCACCTCATTGACTGAGATAGGTTTTAATTAACTCCATCCTTTTCTAGATCCAGCTGAAAGACCTAATGAGGTCACAGTAGGTTTTAATTGAGATCTGCATAAATTACTGTCTCGCGGAAAAGCGGGTGAAATGGTCCGTTCTGTCAATCCCTGGGCCTTAAGAGAGTAAACTGTATTTTCCACAGCAGGGGATGAGAAGATGGGCTGCTGGAAAACTTCTCAAGGCATAGCTCAGTTTTTAAAAACCACAAACAAAATGTCTGATCTCTTTTCCAGCCTCACCCATTCTCTCTGCACTTCCATCTCAGGGTCAGCCCAACAGTGAAATGTGGAGCCAATTCTCTTCTGTGCATTAAAATTCATTGCTTAAGATTGCTTTTACTGTATTTGCCTTGCAAGGCTCCCAGTACAAGGTGGAAACCAGCACCGTATAAATCAAACTGCCACAGTGAAAGTGCAGAATAAACAAACTGGCCTTTCCCATGTCTCCCACAAGACTGCAGGCCCTCATCGATCACAGGCAAGCCTCAGAGATCAGACAATTAAGTCTTGGAATATTCTGCAGATTCTGTTATCTAGAAAAGGTTTACACTTTTTATGCCTCAGGAACTGCAGCCTTGCAACAACACACAAAGGTTGTGAGTGTGCTGCTATGCAAAATGCATGAATTTGTGTTTCTATGGACTGACAAATTTCGGATATTATAATTAACCATCACACTGAGCAGCAGGAAATACTGTGCTGATGAGATTAGAGAAGTGTTTTCTTAGAGAGAAATTCTGCATGTCATTGATGTGACAATTTAACTGCAGTCATTGCCCTGAGGTACCCTGTAAAAGCCAACTCAATATGCATCAACTGCTTCTTCTGTTACTGACATCATTAAATGCTGTACGGCTTAAAGAATCCCTTTGTTTACTCTTAGAGATCCCTAGCAAGCTTGGGCTGTGGACCTCGGAATAGTGGTGTTTGATGGCGGATAAATGAAAACCGAGAAACCAAATCAACCTTATGATACCAACAGAAGCCAGTGCTTTGTAACGAGGACAAACCCATTCGACCTACATTCTTCCCAGTGGGAGCATTTTGAAGCATTGCTCCGAGGATTTTTCCATGCCTGTCTTAGACAGCAAGAACTGTGTTCTCTATGCATTCACCAGATCAACAATTATGGTTGTGTCCTTTCATTCTAACAAAAACGATACAACAAAGAAAACAACATTGACTACAGAAAACATACATATGTAAAATATAGACCCTTACTTGGTTTATTCTGAAAAATCCCTTATTGAAGCAGCTAGAAATGCACCAAAAAATTGCATGGCTGGCTGAACATCGTCCAAATGGTTAATAGAGCTCTACGTACCTTATAATTGCATACTCTTATTTATATATATTTTATGGAAGAAATCAGAACGTCACCTCCAGAAAGTGTCATGTTGTCAGTGTACAGCCTGTGCAGCTTGAATGTCAGTTTAAAATATATGTTGTTTCCATCTTCCACTACAGAAGAATGTTTATAAGTATCACATCATATTTAGTCATTTCCAATCAGTTTTTAGCACTCAAATTACACATAAATAATTTTTTTCTACACATTTATAAATATTACCACAATAACACAAATGCAAAAACGATGACATTAGTTTATATTAATTCACATAAGGCTGTAAAGGAGTTCCAGTTTATTCCTTCTGACATCTTTTCACTTTTCAAAGTCTTTTTTATGGTTATTACAAATTTTTAACTCTAAATCTAAAATTAGACCACACTTAGACCAGGCGCTTTTGGTTGATCTACATCATCATCATACGTTTAAATTATAGCTACAAATAGATCAGTGACTCATGTCTACATGAGCTTCCACATTGAAATAAGGTGTACTGCTCAGTGAGCAGATGCTAGAAGGGCTGCGCATTACAGTAAAGTTGCTCAGTTTTATTTTGAGCTTTAAACCTTTGTCTGCCATGGAATATGGAGGATTTGGAAATGTTGGGACGCTTTTAGGAATCTCTGAGTTTAGAAAAAGGTCTATGTTCTGTAGGGGAATGTTTCTTAAAGTCTTTACATCAAGTACGACATGGTGTCGGGGTGTTTTCCAAACACCACCATACTGACCAACATTTTAAAACAGTAGTACAACAGGAATAAAAAAGGACCTTATCCATTGGTACTGATTGGTTGAAGGAGGCATTGTAGTTATGCATTACATTGTTACTCAGAGGTAACAATTTAAAGATTGAAATTCATAAAAATCTATAACAGTGAGAAAGTCATAGGTTTCTCCTTAATGCTGACCTCAACATCCAATATGGGTGCTTTGCTTCTAAAATTTAGGGATCCCTGAATTTAAAAAAACTGTTTATGAGCATTTCTGATGATTCGTATCTCATTAGATTTTTCAGAGTGTACTTCACCTCCTTTAGTATGTTGATACAGTGTTTGATTGTACACATTGCAGAGAAATACACAGTTAGTTAGTGTATTGCTAAAAATAACTAGCGTTGTTACTGAGCTCGAACTCCCCCTAGCTGTTTCTGGTTCATCCACTACATAAGGCAATTTGTTCGTATTTACCTTGCGAATAATTAATGCCAAAATTTCTTCTGAGTACCATTAAATGCCCAAGTACCATGAGTGGTACTTGGGCTGCATTTTGAGATCCATTGCTCTAGAGAATAAACACAAAGACTAACATGTACTGTTAGTAATGCTAGCTGCAGTAATTGTGCTAATTGCCAACATAAGATGCTTCAGACACTTAAAAACCTAACATTTTTTTGTCTTTATTTAAAAACAGTAAGTCTTTGTTTTACAGTAACTGTTCTCTCACCCACAGTGTGACGTCGCCTCTCGTACTAATATAATTTAATGACCACTCAGCAGAAAAGTTAGAAAAAAACATTCTGAATGCTGTTAACACACCAAACCTCATGAGATATTTGCAGGTCAAAAAACTGGAAATAAGGTAATGGTTACAAATCTCTGATCAGTGCAGTTCCTGTTACAATTAAGTAGATGAATCCATATGCCTCCGCTCCACAAGCCACTCCCTGGATAAATGGATTACATTGACAAGGACACCCTGTCTGCACCCTCCACCATCCACATGACCAGTCTACTTCATCTTGAGCACAGACATGCATAACAGATAATCATTAACAATGAAACCCTCTTGAAATTGTAAGAGACAAAACTTGACCCGCTTTAATGTCATTGACCCTTTAAATGATCACCTGTAATTGAACCCTGGAGACATCCTACTGGTCCCAGGCTCCCCGATGTGGCTGGAGCAGGTGCTGGGCACTAATGCTCGATGTGCATGCGCTAATACCCTCAGACACTGATAGTGAGGGACCGCACACATGCCACATCACCCTTTATCTCAATTAAAAACCAATTTTCCTATTTCTCCACGACTTCCTAAATCAGCCACAGCAAGTAAACACCCCAAATCCTCTAGCAATGAACAAAGTCCCCTTGAGGCATAGCATGTCCCTTAATGAACCTCCAATTAGGAGAGAATGAGCCCTGGGCTGTGCTGTCACACTGAGGAGCTTTGAAGTGCACTGAATGTAAAGCAGCTATAGCTCTGTGCTTTCAGGGGGCATACAACTTTTAGACAACAAGGAACAGCTGCAGAGAGAAAGTGAGCAAGAGCAGATCAAAGGCGACCAAGTCATAGTGTGTGCAAGGGTGAGAGCAGACACTCAAATGGGTTAGGGCAATGTCTTCAACATCAGGAAATACAGTGCTTTCCAACTATACTGACACTGATTTTAAGTAGTAATACAAGACTGTGGTCTTATGTCAAGAGAACAAAATGAAACAAAATCATTATCTACTGACACTGCATGATTAGCCGTTATGGCTCCAGGTGAATTCGCCAATTTGCCAATTCTTTTCCCCATTTTCTACCTACAGGTTGCAATTTCACCACCTCCTTCTTCCATTTTGTACCTGTAAATAAAATCCTCAGTTACATTACAAAATTGTCAGTTTGAGGACTGAACTCTGGATCTCCCGTTTTAAAAGTAGACATCTTGACCCTCTATGCTACAGAGACCTCAATAATTTTTAAACTGTGACAGGATTATCTTAACAGTAAAAAGTGCAGTATTGATGAAATCAAAATTATTTATTTTTCCAAATTTGCTCCTCAATTATATAACATATTTGGACGCCCATGGTCGCATATGACTAGTGGTACCTGCCCCACAGTTTAAGAACCTAGGACCTTAGGGAGTTCAAGTATCTGCCAAGCTTTATGGCTATTTCTAATGCAGGTCAAAAGCTAAGATGAAAACGCATGAAAAGGTTATTCTCAGGCACAATTTCCCTAATGAGTCTTTTTACAGTATGCATAATATAGGAGTAATGAAACTAATTGGCTATAATGAATTTGCTCCAATTCACCAGGCCATCTATTATTTATTATCATTGCTCCTGCTAGAGCTGTGAATCTAATGCAGCAACTCAATTGCATACTCCCCATCCATTCACTTGGGAATGCTGTTATATAAACCCTGAGGGCAGAAGCCCTCTGACCAGGCAGCTGATACACTCCTGAATAACAGGCTGATTAACCAGAGAGCACACTCAGAACGAACAAATGCACAGTCAGAAACAGAAGGGCCATGTGAAGTCAACTTTACCGCAGGCTGCATTCCTGACATCCCAACTGGGCACACATCCAGCTGTTAGTTCAGGGCAAGCTGTTGTTAAGACTCCCATCAGTAAATCGATTCCCCAACTCCTTAGATTAGAATGATGGGGTAAATAGGGAAGGGATTGATTGCTTCTTGATATTTAAGACAAGTAGCTGATTTGTGAGGTAAACAAACTGACTTTTCTGTACTGAACAAATGTTTGTGATCCTCACTTTGTCTTACCAGAGACATTTATTTAATTGCGTCACCGCCTCTATCTGGCTGAGTGAAGATACAAACAGGCCGTATGAGAGAAGGATCAATAACAGGTTCATACGCCTAGTCATTGATGCATTGATCCCCTGGTGTTGCAGTTCGACTGTTGGTCCTGCAGTGAGGGCATGTGGTAGCAGTACACAATGAACACATAAACACTTTGAGTCTGCCACTTGTTAAGGCTTTTTCCGTTTTGTTTTCTTTTTCTTTGGAAGGATGATGCATGATCTTAGGGGATTTCCACAAAACTGGTTTATAACTCATTTCAAAATGAAGTGCATCATAATTACATAACATGGGAATTATTTATCTGCAGTTCTGCTTTTTTTGCCTAATTCTACTACCAGAGGCTTATTCTTTGAGTTCCTGTTATTATGCTTTTTTTCCCTAGCCTTCTCATATTAGCCTCTTGAAAATTCCACTTTACCACATTTAAAACCTAATTTATAGGGTTTGATAATGAACTAAAGCATTCTGTTTGTGGACACATTTTTGAAACAAAACAATAGGTATGTTCGTTAATTGCTAATGCAAATACTAAATCCACCAAACCTATGGCAGCAACAACATGCGCTTAGGAATTTAGATGTGATCAAGACGACTTGCTGAGATTCAAACCGAGCTTCTAAATGCAGTTTTGTGAACGAAAAAGTCTAGGTGATGTCAGAGGACAATGAGCAGACTAGTTTCTGGACCAAGGGTGTCCAAAGTCAGTCCTTGAGGGCCGGGGTCCTGCATGGTTTAGATAGTTCCCTGCTTCAGCACACCTGATTTCCATTGATGGCTGATTTACTTTTGCTGAACTGCAATCACCTGAATTAGGTGTTAAAGCAGGAAAACATCTAAAAGATGCAGGTTACCGGCCATCGAGGACCGACTTTGGACACTCGTTCTAGACAATAGAAAAAAAACATTCATTACAACCAAGTTATGCAGAATACCATCTCTGAATGCACAACACGTCAAACCTTGAAGCAGACGGGCTACACTAGCAAGAGATCACAATGAGTTCCATTCCTGTCATCTCATAACAGGAAACCGAGGCTAATATTCTTTCACCAAAACTGAACAATAACATGGGAAAAAACGTTGCCTGATCCGATGAGTCCCGACTCAGCTGCAACATTAAGATGGTATCGTCAGATTTTCGCATTAATAACTTGAAATCACGAATCCATCCTGTCTTGTATAAATGGTTCAGGCTGGTGGTGGTGTATTGGTGTGGGGGATATTATCTTTGGGCTCTTTGATACCAAGAGAGCATTGTTTAAATGCCACAGCCTTCCTGAGTATTATTGCTTACCACATCCATCACCTTAGGAGCACAACTTCTGATAGCTACTTCCTGCAGGATAATCAATGTCACAAAGCTAAAATAATCAAATAGGACTGTTTTTTGAACATGTCAGTGAGTTCATTATGCTCCAACAGTAGCAACTGTATATTCAAATCATGTTGATATGTATCAAAACCCTATAGGAATGTTTATGACACCTTGAATCAATGCCAAGAAGAGTTAAGGCAGTCCTGAAGGCAAGATTGGGTCTAACATGGTAAAAAAAGTGTCTGGTAAGCATATATCATCATAGCAGGCTGACTTTCTCACAGGCAAGCAGGGAAGGCTGTGTCTACCTTTGCAACTGTACTATACGTTCTCATTATCTAGTGAATGACAGTGGAAGACCTATTTTTCAGTTTTTCCCAGCCTACCATTGAACTGGCAGAGTATGAATGATTGCTGGAGGAACATCACCCATATTAAAGCTGAACCCATATTAAAAACTACAGATCACCACCATTTAGAGAAATTCTTGTAATATGGTTAAATGGCAGCAGAAATAAATGAATGAATCACGAACAATTTGATGCCTTTTGAAGCATGAGAATTACATATTGCTACCTCTCTAATTTCTTGTAACTAAGCTCCCTTAGTATGTTATTTACTAGAGGTGACTATGGCTCAGTGAGAAGAGTGGTTGTCTTGCAATCCAAGCGTTGTGGGTTTGATTCCAGCTTCTTCCTGTCACATGTCGATGTGCCCCTGGGCAAGACACTTAACCTGAAGTTGCCTACCGATCTGTGTATAGATGTATGAATGTGTGCGCATTAGTGAGTGCGTCTGGGTGAATGTGGCTCTAGTGTAAAGTGCTTTGAGTGGTCACTATGACTGGAAAGGCGCTGTATAAGTTTAGTCCGGAGTTACATTGATTTCTAGAGCAAGTCCTCCTGCTGCTCCCTTCCCATGTACTGTTTGATCCAACACCTAAATGAACACTGAAATTCTCCAGAAAAGAGAAATGCAGTTTCATTTCAAAATATAACTGTAATATGATAGAGATGACAAAAATCGACTTGTTACTGGTAAATCCGTTGTTCTACGAAGCTGTTTTTGTAAAGTTGCTGTATCATTCAACCACAGCAAAACCCCTTTAAAACCCTTAGCTAAGGCTTTTCCTAATAACATTTACTCACCCCTCGAGTGTGTGCTTTCTTAACTTCCATGCTGTAGTCTTTCCCCCTCTCTATAAAAAGTGATCTCTAAGGCCACCCAGACATGCTGTGAGAGTGTCCTTTGTCTGCAGGAAAGTGTTTGGCATCTCCTCCAAACACTAGCTCCTGTTAGAAAACAAAAGGGAGCACAGGGGAGCACTTTACAACAGTGGGGAGGCGCACAGTTTGGCCAGCCATTTGTCTAATGAACAATCAGTCACACTCTGGTACAAGGCCATATGTTAGTTTGGCTACAGCTTGCTCCCTTGTGTAGAGAGTCTGAAAACTGTTTCATCACTCGCAGATGGCTACATGCTGTGCACACATATCCAAAACCTTGAGAAAGTTAGTGAAGGTTTAACAAGATAAGAGAGAGGGGGGAAAGAGCAACTGCATAACCTACTTACTGGTACAAGTTGGAGTTTAAAGTGTAGTGCAAAAAGTGATCAAAACAAAGCCTTGAGGATGACGGTTATGAAGGTGGGCTTGGTGAAAGCTAAAAGAGAAAACCAAACATACACCAGCCTGTGTTGCAAATCGGTTCATAGAATAAAACAAAGTGGGTTAATGTCTCTGAACCAACAATGTAGAAGCATCTTGTACTGTCAGTACTTATTAATATAACCCTGAGACAGAGTGATAACAGAACAACAAGTTGGGGTAATAATTACTTCCTGTATAACAGCATTTAATGAATAATTCAGTTTGTTAGTGTATGCATTTTATGTTCACAGTTTTATTCCTTATGTCTGGCCCACTGGTCTGAAGCCTGGAGCATTAATATGTCTCTCGGCACTACATCAAACATTTCTCTGCCCTGTGTGATTACAGGTCCACATTGTTGCACTAGGCGGTTCTGCTACTGCTGATTAAGCCTCATAGAATATGGAAATGACAGGAGAGATTTTGAAATATGTTCATAGTTACTCAGTTGTTTGATGTCTTCCTGCAACACAGCTATAAAAGAGATGTGGATGTAGACAGCAATTTTCTTCATTAACCAATCAAATGTTTTTCAGACAGACACCCGTAAATTGATCATAAGGGGAACATTAAGGGGTGGACATTTTTTTGGTATCTTGTTCCAGGGGTGAGGGAATCCATCGGAGTCTAAATGGTGGTATTCAGACAAATGACAAAATAATATGTTTGTTTTGTCACCAACCTTTAGGTTACTTATAGGTTCTAAGTATGCTCTCGTATTAAAGATGGTGAACATTCCCGTCTAAAAAAACTTAAGCTGTAGCGATGTCCTTGAAACCTGCATTTTACCTAATGGCCAGTAGGGAGCAACTTCTGCAACTCGTCCAGTTTTGCTAGTAGATGATGAGTCAGAAAATTATGTATTAATTGAACACCACCAAACGTACATTTTCAGCTGCCTTTGATTCTTTCATCCTTATAAAAATGTAGGTTTTGATGAAGGAGCACTTTTCAGATCAGAGATTTTTACAGACTTGGTAGCAGTGTATCCCTGTAGACTTCACAAACACATATTAATATAATCAATGAAGTAGCAACCTACCTTCTGCGTGCCTTCTTTCTGCATGAAATCACCACAACAGCAGAGCTGTCATTGTGATTTCCTATCACATCTCTTTCACTTTTTCCGCACTTTGATTACATTAAACTTCAAACGTGCCAAGAAAGGCACTGACTGAGGGGAAATGGTGAACTGTGTCAATGAGAAGTCAGCCCCGACTGACTTATCTAAGTTGTGAATTTTGTTCCTTTGAATTTTGAATGTTAATTTAGACTTTATTACCTGCAGTCGCAGCTTGAGTAAATCAGTGTTTCATTAGAATTTCAGAGCAAGTATGGATGTATATATTTTAAAAATATAACAAGATATTGTAATCGTTCAATTATTTTTAATGTTAAGTATTTACTGTACATTAGGGGTTTGTAGTGTGTGTTGTGTTTTGTATGTTTCAAAGCTCAATCAAAATCCGAGCAGTGACATAAAACCTGATTCGCCACCTGAGACAGGAACCCTGAAGGTTCTCAGTACATCAAAAACTGATGGCTAAAACTTCAAAAACACAGTTTAATATGAATGAACCAAAAAGTGACACCAAAGTGACATTTGTTAACATTTAACAGGAAAATACTGCTGTTTTAATCACAAACATTTTGAAAATCCTATCTTCTGGAACATTGTTTTACAATTTTAAAAAGCTGCAATTTCAAAACCAATAAAATTTTGCACCATAGTATTTAAATGATTTCCCTTTATTGAGGCACTAGATCGTGAAGGAGTGAAGTCCTGTATTTGAAAATTCATGGGTGGGTTACTAGTATCAAGTTATACCAGGATGTAAAAATAAATAAAATTACGTCGTTTCAGTTGTTGAGATGCAAAAGGAAGTGCTGGAGTGAGTTTTCTCCAGCTGTATGGAGCGAAGAAAGGCACAGCGCTCCCCTCCCCCTACCTGTAGCTGTGCACTGCCACATAGCGGGCTGCAAGAAGGCTTTCCCTTGCTTTAACGAAAGACAAATTTGTCTTTTTAGAAATATTGCAGGTTAGGTGTAATATTGCTGCTACGATAAGATTATAGTCTACATTTTTAAGTTTTTGGGTTAATACTGTGGAAGAACAGAAGTAATAATTTTTTTTAACAAGCCAGTAAAGAATGGATTTTATTTTACCATTTCAAAGTAATGTTGGATATTAAGTAAAATAGATCTTTTTTAAAGTCCTTTTAAAGGCTGAATAATGGAAACCCAGCAAAAACTCTTCAACAGACCTTTAAAACAGCGTTTCTGTAAAAATGTACGGACTCAAAGATAGGCAACGTTTTAGTTTGTAGTTGCAAACTATCAACAGTTAAATAATGCCAAACAATGTTTATGCCTTTTATGCAAGCAACATTTGTCTGGTTTAGCGGCTATGTACCATGGCTGTTAACAGCTGATCAGTCTGGATCTAGACCCCCCTTTAACCTCTCAATCTTTACATGTCTGCTGCCCAGCTATGCCTGGAATACTAATGTTGCAAATGTCAATGCAAATCAGAGCCTAACAATAAAGCAGCACAAGCCTGCTGTGATGGTTAAAGGACGAAAGTCTTTATGCCTGTTTTGCAGCAGCAGCAGCAACTCTATACGGCGGCTCTCGTGCCAGCACTCAGGCTACTGTCGACGGTAACAATGGCATCTTGCTGAAAAGAGTCTGTCAACAAGCTCTTTCTGCTGTGACTCTCACTGATTTTACACATGTATGCAGAGACTGGAATCCCTCGTGACAGCAGCTATGCATCGCTGAAGGGGACCAAAGGGCACAAGCATGTTTGAAACACAAATATATGTTGAAGATGAAAGTAAATGATTTTTTTTTTAACATCACATGTGCTGTATTTGAAGATGAAACACAAACCATACCATGCGGATCCCTTTGTTGTTCGTCTTTGTACAGGTAAAACAGATGATGACTTGACTTGCTTTTCTCCCCAGCTCCTGTTTTCATGGGCTGTTGGACACAAGCACAGGAAAAACACGAAAAACACAGGTTAAAATCAATCTAATGAGGTGAATAAATAGCAGAGGAGGGGGAAGCAGAAATAAATGTGGCACATTTTTCTTATAATTGATCTTAGCAGAATAAAGGTTGGAAAAAAACATAGAAAGGGAAATTCTGGGCCACTTAAAATGACAACTAAAATGACTGAGTTTTTCATTTATTATGTATGAAGCATTCGCTCTGAGCACTGCACTAATATAAGACTGCAAAAGTCTTTTATCTGTGTGAATATTTCACTTTTCAACTGTAAGGGAATATTAATAGCAGAAGAAGAAAATAAGTCAACTTTAATAGTAGCAGTTTAGAGTAATATTGCATCCAAATAAAAAACTATTAAAGGGTTCGAGGTCCTAAAATGGGGTTAAGGTTAATTGTCCATTATTAGTAAACCCAAAGCACCACACTCTCCTCCTACGGTCTTTGCCTTGACCTTGAGGAGTGTCTGAACTCATGCATTATTCACCCCCTCTTTCTTAGCACACGTTGCTGTCTTTAACTGTCAATGCATATGTCTCCAGCCAAGTGTGTCTAATGAGCATAAACGCTTTAAACTTTTTCCTGTCTTTAAATGGCTTTTTTCGCCACAACTGTCTCCCAGCTGAAAATAACGATACAGCAATGAGCGCCAATTAAACCGCTGCTCCTCCAGCCTCTGTGTGCAAAAATAGTCAGCAGCGCAATTTTTGACTGACTGCACTTTGGAGCCGGTTTCAAAGCGCTGGCACTGACAACCCCAGTACCAAATAATGGAGAGAGCTGCCTGCCTTTTTTCGAAAGACACAAGCAACACGCAGTTAGCTCGTGCAATAAGCTGGCAGAGCATTTTTATCCTGACAAGAAACAGGAAGGGAGAATATCCCTGGAGTATTCCCGCTGATAGAGCCAAGCAACATCATCCCGCCAACACACCATATTGCCAACTGACATCACATTCGGCAGGACACTAAACCCAAGTGACAGTGGCAGCAACACCCCCCCGCCCCATACAGAATATGGGACTTTGATTGCGTCTGGAAGAGGCAATCAAAGCCAGAGTGACGAAGAGGGACAAGTCTCAGAAGCGGGGAGATGCACTGGAATGATACACTTTCTTATCCTGGGAGCTTGAAAGCACCCACGCTGAGAGAATCAATAACACCGGCTTCACTCGTGCAGGGAGCGTGAGGATGTACGCTGATGAAAGAGGCATTTACAAAAAAAAACTGAAAAAAATCACCATATGGCTCAGCTAACATATCCCCAGGTAGTGCAATGAATTAATCCCAGTCCCAGTTTGTTCCAGAGTATTACAAACGCAGCAGATGAGTAATTGTCATTATCTTGGTCTGTAATAGCACTGAGCCACTGAGTGATCAGATTTTACCCCTAAGCCTGTTGGAGCGGTAGTCTCTCTTGAACCCTCTTTTTAGAGGACTATTAGCGAGTGGAGAGCAACAGTGCGGAGGGCCCTGCAATACTTTTCGGTTTCCATGGAAACCCTTTCATATGAAAATGGAGCACCAATAGGATGCGGCAGCCTCATTGAATCGGTTATGGGGGTGCAAACGGAGATCGGCGCAGACGGCTGAGAAAGCACAACAATAGGACAAAGTCTCGAGGGGGACAAGAAAGGCCAGGCCGCTGGGGGTCCAGCAAAGCGAGGGGCGAAAAGGTTTCATCTACATCCAACCAATGAGGTTCCTTCTAAAGAAATCACGCTCGTCAATTTGACAATGACATTTAAACTCAGGAGAATTGTGCGCAATTGAAACACCAAGGCAGCCAGTAATTGATTAGTGTCTGCTGATATTTCATGTTCTGACAATAGAATTACATCATTACTATCTGTCTGTCAATGTGAGACTGGACATGTTTTAAAATGGGAGCAGTATCGAAGTTTTTTACTCCCAACAATTCAAGGAAAATATTTTATTGTCACAGTTACAATTGTATTCTCTCAAGCCTGGTATAATTGTTGATTTTTGTTAACAATCAGAAAAAAACAGGATCAACTTTCTTTATTATAAATACAGTGGAATCTCTGAATATAGGTTTAATTTGCTTAAAGCAGGTTTTATCTTGAAAAGCTGTATGTGGAAACATGCTTCCCCACTGAAAACAATGAAAATTAAATATTATTTTTGCCAACCCCTCCACCACACTACCACCAAAAATATGCACAGCACTCAAAATCCCATTCGTTTTCAGCATACCAGAGTCAGCCTATAGAGTACAGAACCCTATATTATAACATTTTTGGCAGCATGAAGACAATAAACTGTTTATAAGGCACAACCACCTGTTTGACATCTTGGAAGTGATTACGAGACAGCAACTGTAATGTTTTGTTACATTTTTTTGTTTGTTTATGAAGTATCATGTTTGGCAGTCAATCTTCCTTAACAAGCATAAAAATTATGGAGACAGGCTGATGTGTGCAGTAAGTACGGGTTTGATTATACACCCGGTTAACTGGAATAAGAGGAAACATTAGCAGTTATGGCGAGAAGACCAAAAATCATTTTGTTTTCACAAATCTACCTCTTATAAAATCTGTGTAAATATCTTACCAGTAGATGTTTTGCCATTAACTCTATTGAGATTTTCTTGATTTTCTTTTTTTTTTATATATGTTTTGCTAAGCTTTATGTTTAGCCAGCTGAGAAGGCTTTCCCTTGATTAAAAGTAAAACCGATTTTTCCGTTTAGAAATATTTTAGGTCAGAGGCTCTGTCTGTGTTTTTCCTAACTAGTCAGTAAAGAATAAATGCTAAATTAAGGTTTCAGGGAAAAACTGGATAATAATTTAAATTAATTTTGTCCTTCCAAAGGCAGAATTTAGAAAATTTAGCAATAGCTCCTCAACATACCATTAGGTAAGTTTCTATGTTTTTATGCCTGTCTAACTCTAAGTGGCCCTTACGTACAAGATGTTTTCTGGAAAAAAAAAACATTAAAATCGCCTAGTACTGCACCTCTGGCTTTGGGTGGTTTTATCTTTACGGTCAAACTTTTCTGTGCAGATACTGATGAGCAGTTTGAGCCAACTCGGTCAGTGAAACAACTCTGGAACTACCTAATTATTTCAAAATAAAAGTCTCAAACATAGATGCAGGATTTCAAACTTATAGCATTCGCTTTAATAGCCAGGGCTCCATACTGATAGTTCAAAACAACAATTAGATAGTCCTTCATGCTTTTTGGTTAATAGGGAATGGGATTGTAATGTTCCACAACAGCAGATCTCCATGTTGGAGACTAAGTAAATGGTAAATGGACTGAACTTAAATAGCGCTTTTCCAGTCAAACCAACCTCTCAAAGCCACTAGAGCCACATATACCCAATCACACTCACATTCATACACCGATATGAAGATCGGAAGGCAACTTTATAATCAAAAGTGCCTTGCCCAGGGGCACATCGACATGTAGCATGAGGGAGCTGGAATCGAATCCACAACTCTTAGAGTGCAAGATGACTAATCTCCCAACTGAGCCACAGTTGCCTCAAAGCTGAAGTAAAAATAAGCCAGCCGTGACTACTGTAAAGAACAATGTTAGATCATGGATTCAACAAAAGATAAAGTGCAAGACTTGCAGGGGTTGGAAAATGAAACTGAAACACCTGGTTTTAGACCACAATAATTTATTAGTATGATGTAGGGCCTCCTTTTGCGGCCATTACAGCGTCAATTCGTCTTGGGAATGACATATACAAGTCCTCCACAGTGGTCAGAGGGATTTTAAGCCATTCTTCTTGCAGGATAGTTGCCAGATCACTACGTGATACTGGTGGAGGAAAACGTTTCCTGACTCGCTCCTCCAAAACGGTGCTGTGTATCATCCTGATACACAGCACCGCCTTCAGGATACAATGTTTGAACCATTGGATGCACATGGTCCTCAAGAATGGTTCGGTAGTCCTTGGCAGTGACGTGCCCATCTCGCACAAGTATTGGGCCAAGGGAATGCCATGATATGGCAGCCCATGGGCATGGAACAGTCTGGGTGGTTTGCTTCTTTGGGGCTTCTCCACACCGTAACTCTCCCGGATGTGGGGAAAACAGTAAAGGTGGACTCATCAGAGAACAATACATGTTTCACATTATCCACAGCCCAAGATTTGCGCTCCTTGCACCATTGAAACCGACGTTTGGCATTGGCATGAGTGACCAAAGGTTTGGCTATAGCAGCCCGGCCGTGTATATTGACCCTGTGGACCTCCTGACGGACAGTTCTGGTGGAAACAGGAGAGTTGAGGTGCACATTTAATTCTTCCGTGATTTGGGCAGCCGTGGTTTTATGTTTTTTGGATACAATCCAGGTTAGCACCCGAACATCCCTTTCAGACAGTTTCCTCTTGCGTCCACAGTTGATCTTGTTGGATGTGGTTCGTCCTTCTTGGTGGTATGCTGACATTACCCTGGATACCGTGGCTCTTGATACATCACAAAGACTTGCTGTCTTGGTCACAGATGCGCCAGCAAGACGTGCACCAACAATTTGTTCTCTTTTGAACTCTGGTATGTCACCCATAATGTTGTGTGCATTTCAATATTTTGAGCAAAACTGTGCTCTTACCCTGCTAATTGAACCTTCACACTCTGCTCTTACTGGTGCAATGTGCAATCAATGAAGACTGGCTACCAGGCTGGTCCAATTTAGCCATGAAACCTCCCACACTAAAATGACAGGTGTTTCAGTTTCATTGTCCAACCCCTGTAGATTTCCTGAGGCCAAGATTCCAGCAGGATATTGTCATTTGGAGTCCAGAGAAATGAAGGAAACACCAATAATTGCTCCTTTTTGAATTTATCTGAAGAGTTTGTCGGTAGCATTCATAACAAGCAAATTAAACCAACCTGTTTAAAACTCTCATTTTGATATGACCTCTGGCCATATCCTCTTTCAGGATTACTATAACTGTCCTTTATGTTTTCTCCCCTTATTCCCTTTTTTCTAGATCTCTGTCTGTCTTTCTCTCCCACTGCTGCCTTTAGACGGCTGTTTAGCAGAGCCCCCAACAGTCCCAGAATGCAACGTGTTGTGGCGTCTGTGCTCATTCCTTATATCAAGATCTCATGCTTATAGATGTTGACATACCCCTGGTATCTACTTATGATACAACAAAAAAATATTATCTTTTCTTGTGACTAAATAATTGATTTTTAATACAAAAGTAGCATAACTTTTCTATTGTAAAAATATTATTGCTGTTTTTTTATTTTCGTGTTTGACATCATCTTTAATTTTCCTTAAGTATGAAAAATTAGGTTTGCTGATGAATGTAATAATTTGCAAAATGTAACATATATTGGCAATAATTAATCTGCATAATAGAAATCAGTGTATCAGCTTTTTAGAATGTTGTTTAATGCCGTAGAGGGATGTTTTACCCACTTAGCCCTATGTCTTCAAATTAAGAGGCCAAGAGGGGACTTTCGAACTCAAGAACTAAGTAGAAGTTCGGATTGGACCTAAGACTTCATTCTGATACACTCACAGTGGTACGTCTTTGAAAGTGACAATAGCTTCATCACTAGAAATTAGTTCAAATAAATTCTTGAATTGTAATCACTAAACAAGCCAGTTAGATCCCTGAACAGATTAGCAACACCATGACAAGGAGAAAATCAATTCACCCAAAGAAGGAGCTTTTCATTTGTGGCCAGTCGTCATTAGTTTTGAACCATCCAGTATCCTAAACTGTTAGCTGCAGGTATGAAAACAGGTAATAAACACAACTCCCAAAAAGGTTTACTTAAAAATGAAGCTATATTTATATTAAGAGCATGAATATCTTCATAATACCTGGCACCTTACTGACCGTTTCCACAGAGCAATTCCCCAATGGCCATTTAGTGTTTCAGATCAGCAATTTACTGCCTACTCTTCCAAGACACATATTTTTCTTAAACAATATTCCAAAGAATACAACAGTTACCACACACTACAACATTGGTAGCCAAGCATAATTTATAATGTCAGTCCTGTGCATCACTAATACCAAAAGTATGACATTGCCCTTTTCAGTGAAAAGCATTTCAACAAATTACCTAATTTTCAGTTTCGTCTATATGCACAATTATAGTGGCTATTTGTGATATCTCTTGGTCTCAGCCTGACCTGCTGATCTGACAGGAAACTTTGACGTAAATGTCAGAGGTCAGACAACAGCAGGTAGTTTATTCAACTCTCTTCCTCTGAGGACAGGAAGTGGAGAGGAAAACGAGCAGGAAGTGATGGGTCTTTGGTCTGAATGATGCACCTTGGACTGACATCAGCTTCTCTCCAGCTGAAAACAAACCTCTCAACTTTTTCAACTTTATTATAGATTCCTTCAAACTCTTGACATTCATGGACATCTTTTTTATGGTTACTAAAGGTTGACCAATACTTGTCTTTATCTGGCCCATAAAAATATGGTGAGAATTCGACTTTTTTTCAGCCCAAATGTCCAACCCATATTTAGCCTAAATGCATTTTATCAACTTAAACCTTAGACAGAAGGCAATGTAGTCCTTTCTACCTATGTTCAACTGACACTTGCCCTAAAATAGAAGTTTATTAAATACCTCAAAAATGGAAAAAAAGCTACACAATGGGATGTCATTTCTTTTTGGTCTGGTTTGACGGACCCCAAGCAGATTATATTCATCTTACTGTTATATTATAGAAATGAGAAAAATGGTACATGCCGGCAGCTATATATCTCCTGAACGTCCGCTTTAATGAGGGCAATGCTGAGGCAGAGTTATCACCTAACTCCATCTGGATTTATTGATCTAACAGTGTAAGTCAGCCACAGGAGATAAAGATAAACTACCACGATGGAGAAACAATCCCCACACTGATCAGAGGGCACCACACTGATAATCACTCATTCTTTCCTCTCTGGCCATGGCTATCCCACTGTTTTCTTTGTTCTTTGCTCTACTATAGGCTCTTGGGGGTTTCACACCAGCCTCAGAGTGCTCACGCAAATAGCATACAGAATTATTTTAGCTAAAAGATGAAAGTTGGACTCGTTCAGCCGTCTCCCCTGTTTTCTAGGCATTAATCATATTGGGCTGAATGTAAAGTTGAGGAGAATGCCGCTCCTGTTCTGAGTTGGCTATTGTGATGCCAATGAAAAATGTCAGTGTCGACCTCTTTGTGGGAAACGTTTGCCAGACCTCTTGTCTGGCTGGCAGGTTATTCATGCAGCAGCTTGTGTGTCTCACCTCTGGAAAAGACCCAGTCCTACTCAGAGCCTTGTAAATATGTGCAACCAGCATCTAAAAGTACATCAACAGCTCTCTTGTGACATGAAGAACAGCAGCTAAGCAACTTTCCGGTAAGGGGTGGCTAACTTAGGCTACGGTCTCATGTAGCATCACACGTTCACCCAACTTCCCAGGCCCGCAAGATTCACCCCGGGTCTCTGAAGAGCTAGACACCCTGGGGTCATCACAATGCTGCTTTGAAGTCAAGCGATTAAAGAGGAAAGACCTGTCGAATTGGGATGATGGGGTTAAGGTTGAGGGAGGAGAAGGATCAGCATGAGGGACAGGAAAGGCTGTGAATACTGAGTGCTCAGAACCCGAGGGACGCAATTAAGACCAAGGCCTTTTTTGTGAGGGTTATGAAAACACAGTGAGGATATCAGCGCCGCAGCCTTCCAAACCAAGGTAAGAGTTCATTAATACACACACAAAGGGGGCTGTTAAACCCGGATGGTTCAGCAGCTGCCCCTCCACATGCCCTGGAAGCTATCAAACAGCCACACGATAACCATTTCCATCTCTGTCAAATCCCGAAGCCTGAAAAGCTGTAGAGCTGCACAGCATACAGGTCTGGGAACTTCAACTGGTATAAAGACCCAAACCTACTGCATAGGAAACAGCAAAACAGTTTTTTGTGTTCACTAATAATAAGCAGGAAAGACAAGAGTGAAATAAGGTGATGCAGGTCTGAAATTAATAGAGCTACACCCAGTGACCTCCATCACTCATGTAGTGTCTTGAACTTTTCTACATGTCTGCATGTCACAATGTAATCTACTCTGAAAATTGTGGCATGCTTTTGTAACACTTTGTACAACCATATTAAATTGTCTTTTGGGGTACACCCCTACAACCTTTTGTCTTCTAAAGATTAAAGGTTTTGCCCATTCGTCTTTGCAACTTTGCTTAAGATTGCTCCGATTTGATGGAAAGCCTATGTGAATGACAATTTACAAGTTTTGCCACAGATTCTAAACTGAATTTAGGTCTGGACTTTGACTAGGCCATTCTAACACGTTAATATGCTTTAATATCAGACAGTGCTTTGACTCTGATTGCATGTGTGCTTCATTGTGAGGACTTTGGGGCAAAATGATCAATTATGGTCTCATGTAAATACCTTCTTCCACATGTCTCTAACTAATAGCTGTCTTGTCTCCAGATTCTCCCACCTGGATCTCTGCAGCTCCTCCACAGATCCCATGGGCCTCTTGCTGCTTCTCCGATTAATGCTATTCTTACTTGGTCTGTCAGTGTTGGTTGTTGGCCATGTCCTTTTAGGTTTGCTGTTGTTCTGCAATCTTGCTGTTTATCGATGATGGCTTGAACAGCATTCACTGAGATGCTAAAGACTCCAGATGTTGTTTTCTAACCTAACCCAACCCGGCTGAATACAAATTTCTCAGACTTACCTATTTGTAAAATAAATAAGTGAAAATCGAAAACCAGGTATAATTTTCCTTCTGCTTTATAATTAGGAGCTACTTTGCTTCGGTCAATCAAATAAAACAAAACTGTCAAAATGTGACAAAAATGTTGAACGTTCAAGTGACATGAATATCTACAGGACACTACAAAGTTTTTTTCAGTATTTTCTGATTTAAGACATTTAGGTTTTGCATTGCTTGTTTCTATGGTGCTCAATATTTATATTTTTTTGATGAGTTTTTTGGTTAATGTCAAAATGATTTATTTCTGCAAAATAGTTGCTGGAATAATTGGTCATTTACAGCTTAAACAACATTAGTTTTTCTACTAGGGTATAAAAGAGCTTCATGGCTTACAATGTGACATTTTTCCCAACACATCAGATGTAGCGATATGGGGCCTGTGCTATTCTGTGAACCACTTAAACATGTCAAGAATACATATGGTAACAATTTCTAGGTCTTATTTAAATGTTGCTAAAATACCATAGAGCAGTTGGGTTTCCTGTACAGTTGCTGAAATCAGATTGTACTCAAAAGAACACTGTAGCATTAAATATTAAGAAAAACATTTTAGGGGGAAATAAAGTGTTTTTTGTTTGCAACAAAAGCTGCAAAACAACTTTTCTGTCGCCCTACAACTTATGAAGCTGTTTAGTGTGCTGATAAATAAATAATAAATATTAGTGTTGTACATAAGCAGTGGAAAAAAATAATTAGCTAAATGCCCCCAGATTAAAGTAATTTTTTTTTGATACAAAACTAGTAAAAGCCATTGAGCCGGGCTCCTCCATAAGCTTTCTCTGAAATGTTTATGGGTTTCCCAACATGAGCCAAAGCTCTGATGTTTGTTTTTACTGTTTTTATATTGCCTAGGCTCCAGGGCCACTTTCTAACAGACTGTATATTAAATGCAGGCATGAGGAAAAGAATGGGGATAAAAAAAATTTGACACAAAGGATACAACATAAAAAAAGGGAAAAAAAAGACAAAACCCTGGTGGGGTTACAGCGTGGGCCCCCGCCTAAATCTGAGGGGCCCAATGTTTTAAATGGTAATGGTTTACTTTCTGAATTTGCTGCTGAGCACATCCATTGATACAACAATATTCACAAATTTTCTTGAAATATCTTGGTTGTGGTGTGAGTATCTACAACGGACAGCAACAAGTATAAGATTGGAATCGGGTTGTGGTGTTAAACTTGTTTTTTAAATCAAAAACAAAACCCCAAGACAGTAAAATTTTTTACATGAATTCATCTTAAAATGTTCATAAGTAAAATAAATTAAAAAATTGCTTGGTATACCAATTTGCTGTCATCTTTAATGGGCATCCAGCAGGTTTTCAGGAAATGTGGGAATCTTTGAATTTTTTCTTAATGAATTTAAAAGGGGTGACGTTTAGTTATTATCCCTCAAACATATTTTGCTTCATGTCCAAGATAGGGTCATGGAGGAAACCAAAGAAAATGTCTCTCCTCAGTGATACTCTCCAACACTTCAGAATAGTATATATAGTCCCTCAAAGAAATTGTGTTTGCCCCCAATGGGACATGCCTACAACACCTCTAACGGAAGGCCACGAAATTGGAGGAACCAACTGACTTCTGATGGGTGAGCGGCCCCTACTCTAAATTTCCCTGGGAGTTTGGTCATGATGCGTATCTCATTACAAAATCACGAATTAATGCCAATAAGTTGTGCATCACTAATTCGGTTTTTTGAGAAGGCAAAAGAAACCACAAAAGATTTTTTGGTCTCTAGGTCTTTTTAAATAGAGATAAAGATGATGGATATCTAGAACTACTTGTGTGTTTGTGTCTTGGCTTCCAAAACCTGCCAAGGCAACAACATATTGGAACTTCCTGTCACTAAGCTGTAATTCTGTTTTACTGAAAATCTTCAGTCACTGCTAGAATAAAAGTTAGTACACAAACGCTAAAAGTGCATCATAGAAAATCAAAGTACATAAGAACACCGCACTGACGCGCGAAAGGTTTTGAGGGGTGGGGTTTTTTCCGCGGCTCCA